>JAKSZT010053888.1:2564260-2602852 GCA_026826555.1 Tolypeutes matacus | reverse complement strand
ATAGATAGATAGATAGATAGATAGATAGATAGATAGATAGATAGATAAAACAAAAAAAGGAAAAGTCAAATTAAAATGAAATAAAACAGATTTTTTATTCTATGGAACGTTGTCATGCATAAACACTGAAATTGTTGGATTTTAATAAATTTTTGAGTCTATTGGATTTTAGGGGCATCATTCTGAATAAAAATGTATAATTATTTTGTAAATTAAAAAATGGGGATTTCAAATAAAAATAAAAGCAAAGTATTTTCACACAGTTTAAAAAGGATAAAGATTAGTATACTGTGGTAGGTGGAATTATGTTCTCAATCTTCATCACATTCCTGTGGCTGTGGACCCATTGTAATTAGGACTTTTGAAGAGGTTATTCTTAATTAAGGTGTGGTCAACTGAAGCAGGGTGGGCCTTAAGCCTGTCCCAGCAGGGTCCAGGAGAGAAAGCCATGGGGAGGAGTCAGAAGCAGGAAGTGAGCCAGAAGTCAACAGGCACTGGGACAAGACGGGAAGGGACATGGCTATGCCATACGCATTGCCTTGTGACAGAAAGCCAGGGAATACAGGATCCGGGCCACCAGCACCAGGGGACCGCAGTCTTCGGGAAGAAAGCATCACTTTGCTGACTTCTTGAGTTTGGACTTCTCCTAGTCTCAAAACCATGAGCCAATAAATTCCCATTGTTTAAGCCAACCTTTGTGTACTTGTGTAGCAGCCAGGGATTTATGACAGCATCCCGTAAAACATCTGGACTTTCAATATGATTTGCCTGGCTTTAGAAGTCAGACTTTACCCTGCCTATCACTTCACTTCTGTCTCTCATGCTATTTTCTTTAAATGGTTGTTCACTTATTTGTCCTCTATCAAATTGTCTTTCTATGACTTGTGTCTTTTCCTATTGTCTGAGGAATCTCGAAGGGGATTAGTATCCTCCAATCTATACAACCTTTTGCTGATGCATTTGCTGTGAGTTGAAATAATGGCAAAATATGCAGGAAAATGAAGAAGTGAGGACTGCAGAAGAATCCAAATGTACCTAATGTCTTCTCATGCTATTTCCTTATCATCTTTAATGAACAAAAAATAGCTTCTGAATGGCAAGGATATTTTTAAGCCCCTCCAACTGGTCTTATCAAGGAGACTTTTGGAATGCTGAAATGATTAACAATATCTGACACTAAATTGCATGGAACTGTGTGTCGTGGTAGGAGTGGGTGGAAATGCATATTAATTAATATGGAGGCCCCTCCTGTGCGCAAGTCAAATTCCTTGTTCCCCATTGTCACTCACTGTTGGTGGCCCTGGGATATATTTTCAGAAATAATTGTTTGCAGAGTACTTATAAAAACAAATGGATCATCCTCATCGCTGTTCTTGTTCTATTTTGGAATGTTTGTCTACTAGACTGGTAAATTGGAGATTTAGCAATTTAATAGAAATAATATTTACCATTTCTTTGAGGACCTTGGAGTCTTCTGCAAATACACTTTCCATTTTCATTACAAGCCCTCTTGATGCTGCTGTTTACCATTGTATTTTCATTTAATTTGAATATTTTAATTCAGTCTGAGTCATTCCTGTGGATCAGCAACTTTGCATTCTAGTTATATGTAGTCATATCTTCTATTATCCTGTGTTATCAGCAGTGTCTCTGCTATTCCAAAGAGCTCCTATATCTTTACACATCAGACCTGACAAAGTTTCATGACACCTGCAGTAAAAGTTGGAAACTACAGAAGGAGGGGACAACAGATAATCTCAATTCTGGAAATTGCATGCATTCGAAATAAAAATCATCTTGTTAGTGAAGCTCTAGATTAGTCTTTCAAATGCCATTATAAGTGGGTTTTAAGAAACTAATTATATTGGCAGCCTCTGAAAACTATGGAAAAGACTGTGGCTCAAAGAAATGAAAAGGCAATAACAAACTATAAACAATATATTTAAATATGATTAAAATTAACCAGAATCAGTTTTCTGAGGCATTGAACTATTAAAGATATTTTGCCTAAAATCTCAGATTTTTTCTAAATTAATCTCTTTAGTTCACATAAGGAAAGATATCTTGTTTTCTGCTTCACTGCCTGAACCAGCATGAAAAAATCAAATTTGAGATGATTGCTAATTATAATGATATCTATCACCAAAATTTAAATTAACCCTTAAAATTATGTGAAAAAAAAAAAATCACTAAAACATGTTTTAATCTTTCCCTACAACTTATAAACCAGAGTTTTAAGTTCCCTAAGTCAATCTTTACTTGCGTGTGGAGCTAAATATCCTATGAAAGAGTTAGGTTTAAATCTATGTAAATCTTCCATCTTATCACTGATAATTCATGTTATTAACAGAATATTGAAGGAAATGGATTTTTTCTTAATCCTGTTTATAGAGTTGGCATTTATATGGTGGCTTTTAAAAAGTTCTTGTGTCAGAATTGATTCCTTGTTTGCTCAATGTTCCATCTGGGATAGCACCAGCACAGGTGTCGCAGTCTACCCTAGGTAACTGGATTTCATTCTGGGGAGCTTCAGTGTATAAATGTGCTCACTGTCACAATATAGACTTGCTAATACTTGTGGTCCAAAATGAAAAGTCAGGGAAATATGACCCCAAAGCCCTCGTGCTGTTCTTTGCTTCTTGCCCTGGGAAGTCTATGGAAGGCCTTTTATCACTCGAAAGAATACTGGGAAGCAGGATTATGTAGGATGTTTACCACTCAGTTTCACTCAAATGGTGCTTACACTAACACCTGCAATTTGTGTTTTTGTGGGAATTGAATAATATCTGGGTTTGTTAGACAGGGGATGGGCAGAACAATTTGGTGGCAGAGAGCATTTTCCCTATGTTGGCATTTGCCAGCTTGCCCACATGGTCCCTGAGATGAACTTACTATTGAACTTGTATCTCTGTTCTGCCCCTTACTAGATGTTTGTTCTTGGGCAAGTTCTTTCAACTTTTTGAACCTGTTTTCTCTTCTGTAAAAATGAGGAATGTAATAGTACATTATTTACACTGTGGATTAAATGAGATAAACTTAAATTACAAAATCAACATATAAATGCCTATTTTGCTATTATTACAATTTAAAACACCTAATTCATGTGGTGTTTTCTTGAAATAACATTTATATCTTGGATAATAGTAAAAATACAAGCTTACGTCTAAATTCTGAAAAAAATCTTTGCAAACTGACCACCTTTGTTCCAGACTATGTTTTCATGGATGCTTGTACAAGGAACAGCCTTGCAATAGAGAGCTAGTGTTCCCCTGTGAAGCAAAAGGTAGGTTTGCTTACAGCCTTGGAGGAAACAGATGGTGTCTCTTACCTGCACAGGATGCAGGCTGCTTACCACCCCTGATAAAATCTCAAGGTTTCTCTTCTGTAACAGAAGAGTACAGGTATCAGCTGACCCTCTGTTTAGCTCCCTGTGGGCTCAGGAAGTACGCAGATGCCCAGGCTACTCCCTGGATTTTATTTTATTTTATTTTATTTTATTTTTTTAGGAGGTACTGGGGATTGAACCCAGGATCTTGTACATGGGAAGCAGGTGCTCAACTGTTGAGCTACATCCACTCCCCCTCCCTGGACTTTGAGTAGTAAAGTCCTTTTTCACTGATGCAGGAGTCTCATGTGGTCTACCAGCGTCCATGCAATTGTGGCAGCTTAACGTTGGAATTCTTAGCTTGCAAATAAGGTAAAATCACAAACCACTCACATTTTTTCTCGCTTAGCTTTACAACTTTACTGATATACATTTCACATACCATAAAACTCAACCACTTAAATTGTTTTGAGTTTAGTGGCTTTTTAATATATGCACAGCATTGTGCACCCATCAACACAGTCTAATTTTAGAACATTCCAACACCCAATAAAGGAGCCCCTTTCCTGCTCCCTCCTCCCTCACTGACCATGCTGGGTTGGCGTTAGAGCATAAGAGGGAAGGTTAGAAGTGGGAGACCAGGGAAGGGATAAATGAGGGTGGCTTAGAGTTTGGTGGCAGTTGTACAAGTGATGAGAAGTGACTGAATATAAGGTATGCGTTAAAAGTAGAGCCAAGAGGATTTCCTGAAAGATTAGATCTGCCAAGAGGATTTGCTGATGGGTTTTCCTTGAGGTGTGAGAGAATGAGATGAGTAAAGGATGAGTCCATGGTTTTTGGCCTGAGCAACTGGAAGGATTGAGTTGCATTAAATACCTTGGAGGAGACTGTGGGTGTAGCGTGTTTTGAAAAGGAAGACCAGGAGATCCGTTGTGGATGGGTTCAGCTTGAGACGTCTGTTCGACATTGTGGAAAGGCAATTGTGTAGCGTAGCCTAGAGTTCAGGTGAGAAATATTGCTTAAAGATATGAATTTGGGAATATTTGGCATACAGATTTTGTTTAAAGCCACGAGATTGCATGAGATCACCAAAGAAATGCAAGGAAACCAAGAGGAGAAACAGTCTTAGAACTGAACCCTGGGGCACTCCAACCTTGGGATGTCAGAGCAGTGAGGCAGAATGAATAAAATCAAAGAATAAATGTACACAGTTCTGGACAAAAGTATTTCTTGCAACACTAATTGCAACCATTATATATTCCGGTTGTTGCCGGATGTGAAAATAATCTTTTGGGAAATGTCATTCAGCTCTTGGTATGATTTATAAAATAAGCAGTCAACAATTTGCTAATCCCATTTGTTTCCTAAGGAAAAATAAGTCTAATTAAATGAACAGGGTCAGGAAAAGGGACTCCAGCACCATAAAGAGGAACTTGAGGGTTTTTCAGGAAAGGTATGGAGAAGACTAAGCTTTGGTATACCTTAAACAAAAGCAGACCAACTACTGTTTACTGTTTTATGTCCCTTAGTCTCTATAGTCCAAATTGTCACATCACATCTTAAATATCGTGTAATCAAAGATATTTCACAATTTGGATCAATAAATTACATTCTTGAAATAAGATCTGAAGGGTAAACTCTGGATCTAGAGACTTGTTCTGAAGAAATTGTATGATGTAAGAAAGCATATTATATCCCATTTCTGATATTCTCATTTACAACTGGCTATTCAAAATTAGGTTTTAATTCTGTATTTTTTAAATTAAAAGACATTTATTTTTGATACAATTTCATTTATGATATTTTTTCAAACCTTGCCAGTGGAATTTTATATATTGGAAAAAAAAAGGGAAACACCCACCACTTCCTTCAGATTAGTTTCCTTTCCAATATAATGTTCCAGAACTCAAAATTTTATTTTTAAATAAAAGTAAGGTAGTATCTCACATGATGGCAAACATCTGGGTAAAACTGAAAAAAATATAGTTAGTCATCAATGTTTATTACTATCTGAATATTTGATACCATGGAAATGATTAATTATGATTAGCATTTAAATTTGTCAAACAGATGTTCACTGAAATACAAACACAACCTTATTCCACAAGCTGAAAGGACATTTTAGATGACCCATCTAAATATAATTGTACTTCTGTTCCTCAAAGTTAAAGAGAAACAAATTTTGTTAAAGTAATCTGTCCAATGATGTGTAAAGACAGTGTATGATACTTTATACATGTAAGATTTTATATTAGAATGATAATGTGTTGCAATTTTTTATCATTAAAAACCTGTTGTGTTTTTAATGATATTAAGGACTAAAAAGAGTAGCAGGCAGAATTATAAATTATATTTAAGGTTCAAGCATTTTGCAGGCTTTTGCCAGTTTTTTAAAACTCTTTTTTTTTTGTTTTGTTTTTGTTTTTGTTTTTTGTTTTTTTAAAGGGAAATTGACATAATAAAATCCTCTCCATGGTGATTGGTTATTAGTCCTAAATTGACTACAAGGATTTGGTTTTATGTAAGTGAAAAAATGTAGCAACTATTTCTTGTTGCTAGCTTCTTTCTCAAATATTTAATATTGCCCCAAAGCTCCCTATATTTGATTTTTAAAGAATATTGAACCTCAGACTAGGCTTGGAATTCTGAACGGTGGAAGAAATATATGGATAGGCTCCGATATCTGTGTCTTCTTCTATTTTAAGCATGAATTTTCTATTTCAATTCTGACCATTAATTTTTGTGACCTATTTTCCTTTGTCCCAATAACCACTATTTTTGAAATAGTCTTGTTCCAACCACTTAAAGAAAAAAATCAGGAATAATGAAAAACCCCAGGAGTAATAAAAAGGATGGAGAAGTAGTAATTTTGTTATAAATAGAGCATCCTAAAAGAATTATTTTGAAAGGACAGCACACACTTGGATTTTAAACTCTGGGATGCTTATCTTAAAATTGTTTATTAGTTTATTGACCTGCATGCACATTTGTACTTTTACTTGAGGAAGAAAGAAGTTTGTTGGTGGTATCTGAATACAGATTGTACAAATTGATGATGATGTTTCTATTATAACAGAATATTGTCTTCTCTCTTTGTTGGTACCATATGGTCATTTCTCAAATATATCACAGGAAGGATATTGGAATATGTGAGTATGAGAGATAAGATCCTGTTAAAAACAGAGTGGTGAATGACCTTGGTATTAAGAAGCTAAATTTTATTTTAAAAAATCTTTGGAGAATCAGTAAAGAAATTTAAAAGAAGCAGTGGTTAGATGTAGCAATTAAGAGGAAGGATTATTTCAGCTAAAGTCCTATTTTGGAGGATAGAAATGTCATGAGATATTCCAGTAAAAGAGTCAAATTATGATAGAGAAAGAAAGAATTGAAAACAGAAAAGAAGAACAATTGTGAGGAATGAAGTCAAAGATGGAAAATGTAGACCAAATTTTCAGGAAAACCTACAAATAAACCAACTCATACCAAAGCCAATCACCACTGGCCTGAGACTTTTCAAAACCTGCCTCTAGGTATTTGCTTCCTTTTATCATAAATAATCAGACAAGGGAAGCCTTGCGGTAAGCTGTGAGAAAGCTGGAGATGGGAGAGAAAGATAAATTTTAGAAATGAAGAGATTGGAACTACTACCTTGTGGACAGTGAATATTCACTGGGCTTACAGCAGCATAGCTTCGCCCCCCCCCCCCCCCCGCCCAAGGAAACATTCTTTCAGGTTTTAAAACGACGAAAGCAACACTGGATAATCATGACATATGTTTGTTTTCATTTTTTTTTACAGTTGTCACTGTTACAAAATATCTCAATGAAGAGATCAATATTAGCTCCTTATTTTGGAAAAGCATGGTGAGAGAAAGAAGAAATGAGAGAGTATTTTTGCCATCTCTCATCAGTGGCAGTTTGCAATAAAAATAAACAAAAAAAATTTAATCCCAACAGCAAAATTCACAACAATTTTCCCAATTTAACTTCTTTTCTTTTTGCTAAGGAGGAACAGTTGTATTTTTGTCATTAATAGGGAAGGGAATGGTGCCTGGGAAAGCATGTTACAAATAATTGAAAACAAACCTGATTCTGTGAACTTGGCAGCAAATGTATAACAGAAAGCAATTCGGCCGTGGCCTCTGGATGATTGATTAAATGTTTTATTCCCTTTACCTTTCATTCACACCATGTTTGCCAAGAGGAAAGAAAAAAGGAACTTTGTGAAGCAAAGTCCATTTTAGACAAATAACTTACAATAATGATCGATGACCTCCAATCAGCTGTTTATTCATTTTCTCCCGAGATTTTTTTTTTTTTTTTTTTTTTTAATGTTTCTACATATTAGCTATTCTGTTTGGGTTCCTGCTGAAAGAGAGGCCCTGAATTTCAGCAAGCTCCTTCCCCTCTGCCTGCTCACCAACAGCATGAGCCGTCTCTGAGCCTCCTTGAGGGCACAGCCCTGCAGCTTCCTGTGGCCGGTTATTAGTCAGAGCCCAGCAAAGGAACAAGAACAGCATGTGCTCAGTAAATCCACTGAAGCCTTTATCTTCTGGTTGTGTGGGAGGAGAGGTCCCTTTGTGCATACTGCTCCTTTGAAAGGACCAGAGAGCTGCTGGTGCGGTACAGATGTCAGGGGTGCACCGAGCCAGCATCCTACAAGCCTGGTAAATAAATGATTAGGATCCAGCGCTGAGCAGAATCATGGTGAGGACCTACGCTTAGAACACTGCTGAAATATATCATGTTTTTTGTTGTTATTCTATAAAATGTTTATAGTGAACACCAAACCTGTCCTTGAAAACTTGCTGCTGTTGAGATAGGTCTAGCTGTCTGGGCACATCACAGTGAGGAGCTGCAAAGCTGGTGTCTCCAACAAAATATTAAGTATGAAGTCAGAATTACAGAGGGCCCCTTCTGACATCACTTTTTTTTCATTTTCATATTTCTTGTCTTACAAACTACTACCTCTTCTTCCTGCAGCCCTTGTACTGGCACTTGATCATCTCCACTGACCTCAGTCCCAAAGGCCATGGTGTCAGGGATTGGGAATCCAGGCCACCCCCAGAACAAGAGCCAGCACAGAGGCTAGGAAGTCCTCTGACCCTCCTTGTCTCGGTTGCTTGTGTGGAAATAGGATGACTGGACATAGATATGAGAGCACACCCAGGCCCGTGTCCTGCTTTCCTTGGCACAGAGTCTCTCGTTGTTGCTCAGTCTCTTAGCATGTCCAAAATGACCTCTCCATCGTGCCACTCCTATTGTCTGAAGCTGTCCAGGTTGGCAAAACCTCACTACCGTAGAGGGTGACTTGCAGCAGACTCTGCTTAACAAAGAGATGTGCAGTCACTTGTAGTATTTTTCTTACTCTCCCAAGAATAACAACAAACTAACTCTTAATGGTTTTCCTGAGTGCTAGTCATTAGTCTAACCATTTCACATGAATTACCTCTTTTAATCCACCAAACATCCCTATAAGATAGGTATTATCTTGTCTTTTTCAAAGGCACAGAGAGATTATGTAAATTGGCCAAGGTGGAATTTGCACAGGTAGTGAGTGGCACAGCCAGAATTTGAACCCAGTCTGTCTCTAAAGCATATGCTCTTAAACACTGTGATTACTTATCTGGACACACCACAAACACACACACACACACAGTTATAAGCATCAAGCACAGAGAAAAACAGAAAAGTCAAAATGAGTAAAACATAAATGTACAAACATCGTCACAGGTTTATACATGAGCTCAGATTTATAAGCTCAGATTTAGAAATAAATTTATTACACAGATTTATAAACCCACTGAAATGAAAACTCATCAGTTGTGGAGATATAAAATCTTATTCTCAAAAATAAATAAACTTATGAATTTTCTGTTTCTTGTTTTCCTTCTTGTGCAATGCAAAGTCATAAGATCTTAGAGGTAAGACGAGTACTTTCCTCTCACCAAGCTGGGGTAGGGTCTATATGTAGAGTTTTAGTACATGTGATTCCACTTGAAAGCATAGGATATCTAGCCCAACCATAGATGTACAATTTAATGTAGAGATGAAGTAATGAAACAGGGCAAGAATAAGTGAAGATATGGAAAGAGGCACTGAAAATGAATAGAATAAAATAAATGAGAAGGAAAGGTGGCAAAGAAAGCTGACACTCAGAGAATACTTTTTCCCAGGGCTGGCAGGAAGATGGTATTGGTAAGCAAGTATCAGAGGCTGGGGGGATGTGGGCAAGAACTCTAGGGACTCCAGTTGGCCAACCTATACATAGCGTTATGGATAGTAGAGATATAACTAGTCTATGGAACGTGCTCAGTGTGTGGAGCTTGTGTCTATGATCAAACCCTTCTCTAAGTATTTTAAGTATGACTCCATAACTTAAAATCTCTGACACATTGGTGTTTGAGGTTGAAACTTTCTGAATATTAAATCATTTGAGATTGCCAAGAGCCACCCCAAAATGCTGTTTCTATACAAATGGAAAAAAACTTCAATTTTGTGTTTACACAGCTTTTCATTTATATACTTGCAAAATACACACACACATGTGTGCATACATATATTTCTCTCTGAAGAACCCTTGAAATAGAGAATGAGAATGAGAGTGTTTCTCTTTCAAGTTCACATCTAGGTTTTGTTCCAATCTAATGACACAGGATCTGGCGCTGCCTTTAGACCTTCTGCCTCTAGATTTTATTTTAATTTTAAACAAGTGTTCCCACACGGGGACTGAAAACAAAACTGGAAAATGTTGCTTAAGTTTTCCTTTGTGCTGCTATTATGTCTTTCAAGTGTACTGATTGTTCTGTCCTACCGATGTAGGTCATAAGGACTCTCAGCTGCTGCTTTTTTTCCCTATACAGGAGTTTTTCTATTGGCTTTCCATGTTAGGGAAGATCATACTATTTCACACATGTTTTTTGGTATTAACATATTATTTTCCCCCTCTTTCTCTAATTTGGGTTTTAATACTTCCTTCTTAATAGAATTTATCACAAACTCCAATTAGTTTTGTTTTTGCTCAGCTGTGAAAGGTTTTTACTTACTAAAATACTTAAATATGGGAAGTGGCTGTGGCTCAATCAGTAGGGCTCCTGTTTACCATATGGGAGGCCCCGGGTTCAGTTCCCAGGGCCTCCTGGTGAAGGCAAAGCCGGCCCGCATGGCATGGTTAGCTGACCCAGCGAGCACAAGCAGCAAGGGGGGGATAAATGAATAAATAAATAAAATCTTTAAAAAAAAAAAATACTTAAATGTGAATGCCTTTAAAAACCAATTTCATTTGTTTTTTAATATATATATATTTTAGAGAAGCTGTGGGCTTACAAAATTTTGTTTTGATGTTAGTAAGGCTTTAGGCACTGTTGGGTCTTTCCTGCATAATGACTGTGTTAGCCCTTAGCTCTTAGACACGTCCTGGTTCTGGTTTATCAGTAAGATGGGCTCTGCCATGATTTGCCAGGAGGGTCTCTACTGATATGGGTCAGTGCTGGGAGGTTTTATTGGGTCTGGGACTATCCTTTGGCTTAGTGATCCTTATTGCTCTAATCTGCCTCATCCCTGCTCTTTCTCAGGCATCTGGGCAGCTGTCTGACCCAGTGGTTGGTTTGCAGCAGTGACCTGGGGCATGGTAAGCAGTCTCCCCAGAAGTCTAGAATGGATAAAACGAGTAGATTTAACTCTGACCCAAAACCATAAGGAAAAGCCAGGAATTAAGGAATTCAGACACTAAAGATAAATCCAGGAGCAGGATAAAAAGGAGAAAATGCAATTAAAATCCTGGGAATAGCCACAGACAGCATTGGAATGAATGCGAGTCAGGGGAAAGAATGGAGAAGGGGTGCATGGACTAGGCTCTCTCAACCCTTGTGTGCTTACTGCCTTCAAGTACTGCCTACCTGACCATTCAGCAAATGCATGCCGCACCCCTGCTCTATGAGGCACTGTAGTGGTGAGGTGAGGCACACAGCCAATGAGGTCAGCCTAGGGTTGGAACACAGCCTAGCTATATATAGGCTAGTATATATACATATTGCCTTAGACATATTTCTTAAACCTCAGCCACATTTCTTAAAATCCAGAAATGCCAAAATCTCATGTCTTTCACTCTCTAAACCAGATTTGAGATTGACGTCTGGTTTGTCTTCCTTAAAAATGGTGCATAATATAAGACCTCACTCATGAGGGAGTTGTAAGCATTAAATTAGTTTATATTATATGAGTTAGTACATACAGATCACCTGCAAGAGTCTGTGACCCAGTAGGCACATACTCACCACAGCTCTTGTTTTCACCTACAAGTCCTGGGTACTCTAAGGGTTTTATGAAAGACCTATGAAGTTTGAATAGATGGCTAATGATTCTATTGTCTTTGGGGTTCACCCCAAACAAATTTGGAGTAATGCAAGTGTTTCAGAGGAGTTAGAAAACATCCCTTCTGGTGATTTGCCTCATGTCCTGCCCTGACGCTGCTTCTCTTAGATTCTTTTCTTGCAGTGAATTTTGGGTGATGGCTTTACTCCTATGCATTTGTAGCATGACAGCTCAAAGATTTAGCAATGACCTCTGCATTTGATAAAATTTAAATGAGAAACTCCCAATAGAGATGGTGAAAACCTATTTTGACACCTCTTCTTTTATGCATGCATTATTATATATTTAACTGGAAAAAGAAAAACACAAATGATAAATGAAAAATTTTCAACTTGAAGTACTTTTCTGATTATTTGAAAGCATTTAAAAATACATGTAAAATGAGTTTCTGTGTATCAGAGTCCTTTCAGAACAAAATAGAAGGGTGTTTGCATTTAGTAATGATTTTCTCCTGAAAATTTCATACTTAGTTGCTACAGTTTGTTTTACACATCATGACCAGTGGGAATATACCCAGATATTCCATTCAATTATGATGGATTACTGGTCACCCATCTGGGCATGGTTCTGCCTTTGTCTCATCTTGAACAAGGAGCTTAAAATAAATGCTCTGCTGGATTGCTTTGTATTGCACAAGGCAAGAAGACCATCAGAAATTTTTGTAAAGAAGGACCACACAAATTTTGAGACTGAGAAAAGTAGAACTCCTAAAGCAGCTGAGACTTTGCTTCAATTTTCGGATCTTTCAAAAAAGTCTGTGTTGAGTCGTTCCATAAGAATAAGGAAGCACTGTCACCTCTCTGTTGATATATAGAATGATGAAAGTAACTTTGATGTATGCAAAAGAGAGAGAGAAAGAGAAGGGCAGGGGCGGGGGGTGGGGGGAATCTAGATTGCCTTAAATTAGAATTTATATGCATCTAGCCATTTAGACCTTTGACCAGCAAAGAAAAATTTCACATATCTTTGGTGTACAATATTTTTAACTAGATTCATTAGGAGGGAAGAAAAATAAAAACTTAACAAATATTCTTTGAAGAAAACTGATTTTCTTATTATGCTACAATTTATTAATGACTACGACTTTGACAGTGAAGAATCTCTTTAAATATTTCATGGAAAGCATAGCTGTCATGCCTGGATGACAAATGCAAGAATTGTAATTCTAAAGAACAGGAAAAAAAGCAATTTAAGTTTCAGGGGCATTTGGAACCAAGTAGGTGTCAAAGCAAAATATTGTCTTATGGGACCATGAAAGACCTATTAAGACTAAACTCAGTGGTTTAGTTGTCAATGATGTAGTCATATTTGCTAAAATGTTCATTAAGCTGACATTTTCCTGTATTCTTAGAATAGGTTAGTTAAGGAAGTTAAAGACATACACACAGTCCTTTTCATTGTATGTATTAAAGCTTTACTTTCCAAGGAGCTCAGCACTCATCAACCATAAGAGGGTAGTTGCTTTGGTTGGGCGTTGTAAACTTCTAATGACAGTGGGATATCTAGTAAAGACCTTCCAAAGTCTACTTCAGTCCACTATACTCTACATGACAAGACAGTATATCCATGCCTATCTGGTAGGAATATCAAGGCACCTGAAGGGATGCATCCATTTATACAAGTGCACCCCTTTATTTTCCTCATTATAAATGGCTTTTCTGATTTCTTAAATAATTTTTAGTTGTTTTATACAAATGTTGGGGCTTTATAATGTCCTTTCATAGGTAGTTGACTGTTGCAACTGTAGAAAGATTTATAAGATCGTGCTAAATAAGATGTGCTAGAATTCATGACATATGTTCAATAAATAGAATTAAAGATATAGGTAAGTAATAGTAATAATATATACAACGCCAACTTTTAAATTATATATGCAATCCACAAAGTATGAATGTTTAATTGGGGAAAGAGTTACTTCATTGGGAGTCCTACCACAGTCTATACTATTTAGACACTGATATTAATTTATTCTTATATCAAATACTTATTGATGGTTTTCTATGAGACTATACTATAAATTAGACAAAAACCCCCTCCCTCACCGAACTTACAGTCTTGAAGAAGCAGACACAAGCAAGTAGGACACACAAGCAAGTAAGCAGGCAGTGATAATAGGGGAGAGTCAGGGTGCCTGGAGGATTCATAAAAGCCACTTGTAGACAGAACCTGAAAGTAACTGGACCAGGAAGAAACTGGTATCTCAGTTGAAACCTGAATGATATGTTAAGTATATCCTTTATAATGAGGAGGAGAGAGGAGGCCCAGAGATTAAATAGACTATGGCACTGAAAGAGAGCATAGTTGATATCCAATAAATAGTTTTATATGAATGGGTGATTGAATGAATGAGACATATTTAAGGGTGAAGAGGGGCGAGAGATAAACGTGTTTTAGACCATCGAGTACCATATTTTCTGGATATGAAAATGATCCACGTTTGAACTGATAAAAATAATAATGAAAAAGAGAGCTCTTAGTTGGAGGAAATGATAAAACATTGGGGGGAAAGGAAAGTGGAAAGAGGATCTCAAGTAAACTGTGCTTGATATAAGTGGAATTGATGAACCAGAAAAAAGATTGACTGCATAATTCTCCATTTATTCATTAATGCCCTAAAGAACTTGGAAGACAGAAATCTATAGTCTTAAATGTTTAAATATTTTATTACCCTGTAATATAAATGACATTTGATGTCACTTTTATTATTTACCCATTCGTTTATTGTTCCATATATTCATGTATTTTCATGTTTTAGAACATTTAAAAATATCCCAATATGGCATTGATTTGAAAAGGTTTTACAAATTACAGTGAAATCTTGCTGATAAGGTAAGACTATTTTTCAATGACTATTTAGTTGCCTATAACAAAGCTAATGACAATCCATAAATATGACAATACACTTATTAAAGACTTTTCCTCTAGGAGCAAGTTACTTTGTAATTGTTATTTAATAATTTGGATGGTTATTGAATGACCTTAGGGTATAATAAATCTGTGTTATAATATATTTTATTGTTTTTTTCATTGACCCTTTTGTAAATAATAATATATCAAACTTACTGGTTGGACAATGAAATAACCAAAGCATAATTTTCTTAAGAAAGATCCAAACAATGGTCAAGACCCACTCTGCTGTGGTTCACAAAATTAAGTTGAATAGTACTCACGTTCAAATGCGAGGCCTTCTGCCTCAGAAAACACATTTCTGTAGTTCTTCCTAGCTGAAAATAGTCTGTCTAATGAACCTTTGGTGAAATAGAGAATAGAGTTACCTAATGATTAACTAATATTAACAAATGTCGTGGACTTAGATGTAAGGAAATCATGGAGCAAAGCTGTTAATCTCCTAATTTTCTCTAAATCAACTTGACTCAAAATGCTTGGATGGAAAATGATATGAAGGAAGACTGACTTTAATTTCACTTTGAGGAAATAGCACACTCAAAGTTTGACTTATGATTACAGAAAAATGTGATCATTGAGCCTATGAAATTGTGTTTTAGATAGAAAGGTGGTTTGAATTTTGCTAAATATTTAGGAACTGCATGTTTCATGTATTTCAAAGTTTTACTTAGCACTTCCTTTTTACCAGATACCATCTTGGGTGCTGGGACTTTTATCAATTAACAAAGCAGATAAAATTCCCTGAACTCCTGGGCCTTGTGTTCTATGGGTAGAAGGAAACATAAACAAGGTAAATATGTAAGGCATAGACATGGTATGATAGAAGATGAGTGATATGGAGAAAAGTGAAGCAGGTACGAAATAGTGAGGGCCAGGGGGAGTTTGTACTGTAAACAGGTAGTCATGGAGAGGCTCGCTGCGAAGGCCTCACCTGAGACAGGTGTGAAGAAGGTGAGGATGTGCGTGTTGTGCTATGCGGGCGGACCTTGGCAGTCTAGCCGGAGCAGTGTGAATGAGGGGTGGGTTAGGAAAAGAGGTTAGAAAAGTCATCGTTTATTCTTTGACAGTGGTGGAAGGGAGGGCGTTGCAGATCACATAGGGTATCATAGTTCATTATAAAGGTTTTGGCTTTTATTTGGAGTGAGAAAAGCATTGGAAAGTTTTAAGGCCTGGATTAGCTTTTAAAAGGAATATTTAGCTACTATGTCTAAAATAGACCCTGGGGAGGTAAAGGTGGAAGTAGGAAGGCCTGTTTAGAGCTATTGTAGAGACCCAGGCAGAAGATGAGGAAAGCTAGGGCCAAGATGATACTAGCAGAGGTCGTGAGAAGTGGTTGGAAGCTAAATACATTTTGAAGGTAGAGCCAATGGGATCTGCAGTCAGATTGCATGCAGGATGAAAGAAAATTAGAGTAGTCGTGAATGACCCCAAATTTTTGGCCCTGAATATCTAGAACAATGAAATTGCTCTTAAGTGAGATTGGGAAGACTGTGGGAGTGAATAGAGGAGCTCAGTTTGAGATATCTATTAGATAGCCAAGTAAAGTAATCAAGTAGACAGCTGGATTTTGCATTCCCACCTTCAGGGGAGAGCTGAGGTCAATGGATATAAGTGTAGGCGACATAGTATAAATGGTGTTTAAAGCTGTCAGCCTTGATAGGATCGTTCGGTGAGTGAGGGTGGAGACAGCAGAAAAGAAAGTCAACGATTGAGCACCATGGCTCCCGCAGATTGTAAAGTTAAGGAGGAGAAGAGGGAGTAGCCAAGGAGATTGAGAAGAGATAGCCAGGGAGGCAGGAGGAAAACAAGGACAGTGTGGTGTCCTGGAAGCCAACAGAGTTACCAAGTGCTTCAAATGCTGCTATTAGAACAAGGAAAGTGAGGACTTAGAATCGGTCATTTTTGTTAGTGATGTGAAGGACGTTGGTGAGTTCCCCAGAGGGAACTCAGTGCATTATAGGAGCAGAGTAAAGGAGTAGAAGATCCAGGACCAGAGTCTTCGTCCTGTGCTACAAACACAATAGCAAACCGTTACCCTGTCCCCACTTCCTAAACTTCACACAGCTCACCCCCCTTCTCCTAATATATAATTTTTCACACAGGGTAAAATAAAAATGATTAGTTTTGGTTTTCAGAGTTATCATAGTCCAATTCTCCCACCCTGAAATAACATCATATTAAGGAGAGTTGGATTTAACAGATTCCCAGATGTCTCAATTCACTTATTTATATACAAGTTCTTTGGCCCCACCTGTAGATGGATAATCTCATCCTACATGTATGGATTTTATTATTCTATTCCCTGGGGTCACCTTACTTTCAAGTTCTTGGACCTCTTTCGTTTGCACACTCTTAGAGATTAATAATTCAAGTGGGATTTTAAAGTGTTCTAAAGGAGCATACCACACATCAAGTTGTCACTCGCATCCACTTTCACTACTCATATCAGTTTCTAATATTTATTAATGATCTTTAAACAGCCATCATTCTTCCATCCATCTATCCATTCACTCAACAAATTTGTATCATTGTGGTAGGTGTTAGGACTTTAACTCTTCCAGAAATTAAAACCCAATATAGTAATAGAAATAAAAAGGTATAATACTATTGTACAAATATTTACATATAAATCTGATTGTTGCATAAGCTACATATTATTGCATAATTTTTGCATAAGCTAAATATTATTCTAGTCATAAAGAGGAAAATACCACAGTGGCACAGAGATCTTTTCCATCTGCAAGGGAAACATGGCTTATATAGTATACTTGCACTAGTAAAAACAATTATTTGGATGGATACAGTGTAATTTGACTTAGTCATTTGACCACGGAAAGGGATCTTTTTCACAAGATCTTTTTCTTTATTTGTCTGTGAAAAGCAATTCAAAGTACAGTATAAATTTTAAAAAAAAATTTAAACCAGTTGACAGACTTAAGCTGGTATTTCCATTTGGAATGATTACCTGTGGCCGCGGGAGCATGCACCCACCAACGTGGCTGTAATGGAAACCATGTCAGAAGACACCAGACTGCCTCGGTTTCCCCAGGGGCTCACAGCAAGAAGGGGCCAGCCCGGGGACCAATAGTTTTCATCTTCCTTGAAGATAGATAAGCCCCAACTGTCAAACCGTGGGAAATCGGGAACCAGTGGATTTGGAATTACTTGTGCCAGTGGGAATAGTTTATTTAATATTAGGATTTATTTGAAGGAGTGTGAAAAAGAGAGGGAGAGAGAGATGGAAGGAAGCTGTTCAATGCTTACAACATGACCAAACAGCTGGCTGGCTTCACATACCGTAAACAGCTTGGGACTAACTATACTTGCAAGATCTCTTGGCAGAGAAGCTGGATGAAAATACCAAAGCTTGAGGAGCAGTGTTCTTTGGTTGAATTCTTTATGTAACTATGATATGGCTGTTAATTTCAATGAGAACATGTGCATCATTTTTTCAAATTTCTTGTTGTGTGCGTGTGGTTTTTTAAATTTTTTTATTTTTATGAGGAACATACTGATTCCATATTCAGCACTATGGTAACATTAACACCAAATAAGCCTTAATAATTTTCAGAAACTTCAGAAACTTTCATCCTAGAAGTGTGATGATTTCTTCCTTTCTCTCACATAGTATTTTGTTGGGGCAGTCAAGAGAGAACTTGTTAAGACAGAAATTTAATCATGGATTCAAGGGCACTGGTGATTTTTAGATGCCAAAACGAATCTCTAAGGAACTCTAATTTTAATTGCTTCATGCCCTAATTTATTCATTCTTTTAACATTTAATTGATACCTCTTTAAGCAATAGAGACAACTTAATTTTAAACATATTTCAGGCTCACCTGCTAGATGCCAGAACTGTGAAATATACAAAATCTGCTTTACTTTTTTAGAATTTCCTACATTAGAGAATATTTAGTATTTTGAGTTTCAGTATTTTAGGAGACCTTGCATTCTATCATTCTCAAATGTGTTGATTAAATGAATTTATTCTTTACTAAATATCCAAGGTATATTCAATTAGCTAGGACATTTCATATTTTTATGATGAAGTATTTTGAGTCTATTCTTTGTGACAAAAGAATTACTTTCTCCTCTCAGAATTTGATTTATTTCTCTGGTGACTCAAGTGGTTTATTGGCAGGAGGTTTGTAAATCTCTCTGGTATTATCTAAATGCAGGATGTTAAGAATGGAAGCACACATCATTGCCTCTCCTGTCAGAAAAAATGTAATTAACACACATGAGATATCATCTTGCAAAGTGGATGAAAATTCCAGCGACCGCGAGTCACAGGCTTCCGAGACGCACATACACACTGTCCTGTATCTGCCCATCTCCCACCCCGGCACAGGGCTTCTCACTTTTTGCATTCCTATCTCTTTACTTGTGTGTGTTTTGTGTGTATGCATGTGTTTTCAGTTCAAAACCTACCATTTAATTTCTATGTATTTAGCAATTTTTATTTCATTTAATTTATTGCATAGGTAATAATAATCTTATTACAAGGTACAACAAAAAGCAAGAGTACTTCTTCCTATCAATATTTTGAGAGTTTTCTCATTCTTTTTATGGCTATACATAATTCATTATAAAGATATGTAGTTTATTCAATCAGTCCCACAGTGATGATTATTTAGGTTGTTCCTAGGGTTTTTAATTTTTAAAAAATTCTGTAAAAATAACATATGTACATGTATGTATACATATGCATATGCATAACCATATCCATATGCATATACATATGATTATATTGAATATATCTGTAAGATAAATTACAAGAAGTGGAATTGTAGGCCAAAAATTCTATGCATTTGTAATTTTGATAGTTATTGTTAAATTGACTTTCATAGGGGTCCAGCCAGAGTGTATGAGAATGCCTGTCCTTCCTCAGTCTTGCCATCAGAAAGCATTATCAATATTTGGTGTTTTAAACAATGGGAAAAAAATGGAAAACGCTTATCAGTGTAGTTGTAATGACTATTTCACTTATTATGAGTGAAGTTAAGTATCTTGCCAATAGATTAACAACTTTCCTTTCCCGTCATATCTTTATCTCTTTTTGTGTTATGTTATTGGTCTTTTTCTTACTGGTTAACAAGAGTTATTTAGATATTAAGGAAATTAGTTCTTTATCTGTAATATGAGTTCTTTTTATTTTATCAAACAGTTTATCTTTCATTAGAATTCTCTGCTCTTGTGAAATCCTTATAAAGGTTTGTTGGCTTGATGCTCCTTTGAAGGATAATTTGATAATTGGCACTTTATTTTTTCACATAGAAAGCAGTATGATTAGTCATCTCTTCAGTTGTCAATTTTGCTAGATTATTTTCCTAGAAATTTTCACCATTCCATACATGTTTTAATGTGTTTTCATAGTATGGATTTTTCATAGAGTGAGTTATATCCTTGGTAAATTTTGGTCTTATTAATCTATCAATTGCTAAAATAAAATGTTGAAATCTCTCACTGTGCTTGTAGATGTGTCTAATTTTCCTTGTAATTCTGGGAATTTTTGCTTTTTATATTTCAAGTCTATTTAATTAGATGCTTTCAAGGTTTAAAATTGTTTTTAAGTTCCTGATGGTTTCCTGTTTTTGTCTGATATTTTGTAACATTTTCTTTTACAAAGTTTTATGGTTCCCATATTTATCTATCAGATTTTTAAATAATTTAGGGTGCAATTATTTTTAAAAAGAATGATCGACTTAATTTACAGAAATCCTAGGAAGGTGAAGTTGATGCAAGTGCTTTGGAACTGGTGAATATAGGTAATTGTAGTATATAGACAATACCTAAGACACAAACATGGATTGCATGCACATGTATTCAAAGGTCAATAAAATACCCAATTATTTTATTATATTCCAGAAAGTAAACATGAGCCTGCATCTGCCTGACTAATGGAGAGAAGGGCACCTACTTGCCTTTTAAAAGCAAACAAAACCTGATATTGTAATCTTATACTTTTGATAAACTTTAATTGCTCAATTATTTTTCACATTGCTTAGATTCACATCTCTTTGATCAATGGAAGACCAAGTGCTGATGACCCTTCTCCTGAACTGCTGGAATTTACTTCCGCCCGCTATATTCGTCTGAGATTTCAGAAGATCCGTACCTTGAATGCGGATTTAATGATGTTTGCCCACAAAGATCCAAGAGAAATTGACCCCATTGTCACAAGAAGAGTAAGTTATAATGAATCATTTTGGCACCTGTGAATGATATTGTGCCAATCTTTTAAAATTGTCTGTTAAAGAACTTAAAAAGATTTCTTTCAGTGATTTCTAGGAATAATTATTATAGAAGACTAAATTAGACAGACCTTGGTTCAAATCCAAGCTCTGCCACTTAATAGGTATGCAACATTTATCAAACCTTTCAACCATTTTGAACCTTAATTTCCTCTTTTGAAAATGAAGTTCCTAATGCTTAGTTCAATATTTTATTTTAGAGGACTAAATTAGGTAGTTTCGGGGATTTTCGGTGTGCATTGGCTTTGGGGAGTTACTACTGAAGTGCAAAGGCTTTGAAACATTTTGGCTATAACCCACATAAGAAATACATTCATTTCATTACCCATTATGCACACACATACACACACACACACAAGAAAACCCAACAATTCATCTTAAATTTTTTTGTTCATGGAACCATCTTGTGATTTTGTGGAAATGCAAATTCTAATTCAGTAGCTGTAGGGCAGGGCTGATATTCTGCAATTCTAGCAAGTTCCTAGGTAATGAAAATCCTGCTGCTCTGTGGACTATTTTGACCAATAAAATAATTTAGTTTTATGCCCCAGGTTTGAAACAAAACAAAACAAAACAAAAATAAAAACAAAAACCAACACTTCTTTAGAGGAAAACTGATTTCATATATTGTTTTATGTTTCTTTAAAAATAGACTATCGGGGGAAAAAACGGTTGAAGCATCTTGTCAGCAGTTCTTTGAACATGTGGAGCTAATTGAAGTTCTGTTTTTCCAGTGGTACACTGGAATTTGTGAGATTATGATACTGCTGGTTAGCCCTGGTTGCTGTGAGCAATAATTGTGCTTCCTCCTAGCTACCCCATTCACTGATTTATGTCACCTTCCTTATATTCTGCTACACAACCATGACATTGTTACCAAGTGACTCAATCCAACCACAAAGCCATAAAGCTGACTGTATGATAGACTAGAGGGGCAGGTGGGAAGGAAGATGGTAGGGAAGAAACTGAGATGGTGGGACAAAACACTTAGGTGGAGAATTGTCCTAGTAGGGTTCTGCTACTGCCACCGATTGCCAAATTGCTGGACCAGGAGGCTGAGTATTGAGGGGCAGCTCTTTTTGCAGTCCCTGAACACCCCTCAACATGTTTTCTGTCTTATTTACTCCTCCACACCTAACTTCTCCATTATTACAAAAGAGCTTTAATGTTTTAGTTATCCCCTTACAACATTTGTCAGATATTTTAGTGCCCTGAATTTTCAGATCCTGAAAAAACTCTTACAATGTATTGCATTTCAGCATATTGTCATTTATCTCATGCACAAGTAATCATTATTTTATCGCAATTCTGAACTCTTCATTTGTTAAAGAATCACTTTTAATCCTAATTTTGGCATGACTTAAAAATGTACACTAAGGAAGCTGATTAATATCAAAGTGAAATTTATCTTTCCTGACAGCATATCTATCAGAGAAAAAAAATCAATGAAAATAAATTACTGTTCTGTTTATCATCTTTTGCAAAAGGTAGAGATGGAGTGGGATACACATCTATTAAAT
Source organism: Tolypeutes matacus (assembly GCA_026826555.1). Taxonomy (NCBI): domain Eukaryota; kingdom Metazoa; phylum Chordata; class Mammalia; order Cingulata; family Chlamyphoridae; genus Tolypeutes; species Tolypeutes matacus. The sequence continues at coordinate 2,580,474 of JAKSZT010053888.1, read as the reverse complement.
ATAACTGCATTATACAGGAGCCTTTAAATTAGTGCAGTAAATTTCAACATATAAACATGTTTTTTACTAGTATGCAAATTCAATAGATATTACATATAAATTTAAATATATAAAAATAGGATATTTATTATCAGCTCCTCTTCATGACTCAAAAGAAAACATTGTATATTTATATTTAAAATAGATTTCCCAATTTAAAAAAAAAACATCTACAAATACTGCTATATCAGCTTTCTGAACAAATATCTCTGTTATTATTAAGTGATAAAGTTAAGTGAAAAGCAGATTTTTACATTGCTTAAACTTCTTAGAACATTCCATAAGTTCAAAGTCTAGGTATGTCTCAAATAAGATAATGTAACAACAATGTTTTAAAAGGCATCATGTGTAAACAATAAAAACAAACAAACAAAAGGGAAAAGGGAAAAATGAGAAGTATATGGAAAAAGGGAGATTTGTAGTCAAGGAAATCAGATTTGTATCCACCTTACTTAACCTTGCTAAGTCTGTTCTTATCCTTTTTATAAATTGGAATAATACAACTATCTACTACTAAAGGGGTTGTTTGGATTCCATAAGATAATGTGAAATGCTCTCACAATTATAAAATGGTATACGCTTATTAATTAAAATTTAACAAAGTCCATTTCTATAATTACAAATAAAGTTTAAAAATAGCTGGTAGATTAAAATAATTAGGTACATAGGTCTACACTACCATCAGACAGGAAGGTAATTTCATGGGCATTTTAAGATAATAATGAAAAAAAGCTAAGTGGTCTGTTACATTATTTTAAAGCAAACTTGCAGCTACTTTCTCTTTCCTTTTTAATATGATTAAGAAATTTATTGTTGTGAATACAAATCTATTGTTAAATTTGTTGGTTCTTTTCAACTCCATCAAGTAAAGCAATCTGCATATGATTTGTGAATACTGAGGTTCACATGATGACAATAAAAGGTTTTCTTTCAAGACCCCAGATAAAACTGCTCTCAATAACAGGTATTCCAGGATGAACTTTGTACTGCAAGTGGGAAAGCAATGTCTAAAATGTCCACCTAATATCAATTAGAACAGGGGTTCTTAACCCTTTTTGTTCCTTGGACCCCTTTGCCAGTCAGGTGAAATGAATACTAAAGTAATTTATTTATTGAATACATTCATAAGTGAAGGAAATGCTAGATTTCAGTTAGAGATCAGGGAAAATAAAGATAATAAATTGGTTTTTCTCAGTTCTAGCTCATGGATCCTTGGTTAAGAAACCCTGAATTAGAGGCATTCTTTCTTTGGGCTATGATTAGAATGCTAGGAGTTACTTGATTAGTTTTATGAGCCCTCAATTGTCCTCCAAGCACACAAACTTGCTTCCGAGGAAGGATAAAAACAGAAAGTAAAGTTGTTAACTGAGTGTTCTCCTGTGTTACTTAAAACTTGAAGTCATCTTAACGGGATTTCTCTCCGGATTGCTTCTGCAGTATTACTACTCTGTCAAGGACATTTCAGTTGGCGGGATGTGCATCTGCTATGGTCATGCCAGCGCTTGTCCACTTGATCCAGCAACAAATGTATGTATATTTATAGGCTGCTTAGATGAAATGAAGCCCTGAACTGTAAAATGCTGCATGAGAGGCCTTGCTGACAGGAAATGCTGTGAATTTGTGTCAGGTCCCCACTTAGACGGTGTAACCAAAAGCCGTGCCAGGGTGAAATAGAGCTGGCACTTAGGATGATAGACTTTGAAGTCAGCCATCACGGTGTCTGAAAACTGATTAGTTTTTAGTTCTAAAAAAGCTCCAAACTGGTCTATTTTGAAACCTCTCTAGCTATGACAGCGTGTTGCATGATTTAGAATTAGAGAATGCCTGCCATCAATCAATCTACACAATTATTTTAAAATTTTTAATTAAAAAAAATTAATGCCAACAAATAAAAAACATGAATGGAATTAAAGACATAATGGCCATGCATGGAACAGGGTGCTGGGGTTGGGCAGGGGCAACAGGGAGTGGGGTGCAAGAGAATTTTCAAGAGAAGGCTGAAATTGTCAGGCTAGAAAGTACAGGCAGGCTTTGGGTACTATTTTTCCTTAATGTCTATGTATTAAGTGATCAAAACATAAAGAAGATGATGAATGGGCATCTGATTTTCTCAGTAATAAATAAATTAGAGAAATACAAAATCATCTACTGTGCAGTATATGGAAGAAGTATATTGAATAGTAAGAACCGTGGATATAAGCAGGGCGATGGGATTTTTTTTTTCCTACATAAAGTGTAATATGAATGATCTTACTCAGAAAGCTAGTTTTCTGACTAACAGATCACAATGTTATTTCCTAGAGAAGGTTCAAATACCTGGATCTACTTTTCAGGGTGGGGTTGTAGTGCTTTCTGCAGGGTGTCGATGCTCTTGATTGGATGCATTGGTGGACTCTGTTTCCCAAGCCTTGAGGGTCCACAAGGCAACTCTGAAGACCAGTTCCACGTGGTGAATCGAGACTGTACTTGCAGCACACACAGAGAAGATTAGTCCTTGAGAATGCTAGATTTCTAGTCTACCAAAATCAATAGATGTCTAGAAACTCCCTCCCTTATTCCCATTCCCTAAAATGTTAATAGTGCTTGAGGGAAGCCTTCATATAAACCTCCAGTTCTGAGGTATCAAAGAAGAATTCATTCTTCAAGACAACTCCCAATCAGGTCTCCCTTCTCAGTCCCAAGCTTAAGGCCAGTGACTCTGGAACCAGCCTGGATCCCCCTAATCTGGCGTTGGTCAAATATACCAGCTCCAAGGCTGGCTCTGCTTTCTTCCCAGACAGGCAGGAGTTTTTGCATTTTGGTACATAGTCTAGGAGTTTTCTCTCTTCTTCATACTACCTTTCAGGGACAGCCCCTCATGCATGGTTCTATTAATGCTAAAACTATGCTTTCTCCACCTTTTTTTTTTTTTTTTTTTTTTTTTACCAGAAATCCCGCTGTGAATGTGAGCATAATACTTGTGGGGATAGCTGTGATCAGTGTTGTCCAGGATTCCATCAGAAGCCTTGGAGAGCTGGGACTTTTCTAACTAAAACTGAATGTGAAGGTATGTGCTTCCTTATCTTGAAGACAGGTATTGTAAATCTATGGTGATTTTAAGAAAGCTCATATTTCTGCTTTATGTAATTTATCTAAGGCAATAGCTGGTAAATTCTTTTAACCTTTTACCTTAATTACTCAATGTTTCAGGTGTTTTGTTTTGTTGTTTTCAATTTGGCAAATATTTACCAAAAAAACTATGAATTTACCACTGTGTGAAGGAATATGAGATAAAGATAAAGGCATAGGATACACTTATTGTCGTTGGTATGAAACTAAAGCTTATAGCCTCATGTATGTGTACACTAATAGAAATGTAAATAAACATTTGGCAAAGCCTAGACTAAAGAGAGACCAACCTTCTCATCACATCTGCTTATAGAAGGGTTCCGAATCCAGTGGTAGCTCCCGTTTCCTCTGTCTGTTCCCTTAGCCATCCCCCGCTCTACACCTCGTCTCCTAGTAAATAGCCTTGAATAACAAACATCAAATAAAGAGAGAAAAAGCAGATGTGAGAGATGATATGCTCCATGTAAGATTCAGTTTATTGTCTGAAATAAAGAACACTGTGATTCATTAGTTACACTTGTTAAAGGGTGGTATTTGGGGCAGTAGCTGTGAAGGGTAGGAGAATAAAAGGTGACATAGAAGGCAAAAAATCAAATGGTTATTACAATAATATTCTTTGATATTTTAAATATACAGCTTCACATTAATAACCACAGTATAGAAATGCTCATTTTAGAAGTGGCATCCATGACAATCATTAGCATTGACTGTGCCATGGCAATTATTGGACAGTGACAACTGAGAAAAAAGCCAATGATGAAAAAGAGTACAAAGATTGATGATGAAAACATGTCACTCATAACACCTTTGCTGTCATTAATATGTCACCTTTGAAGACAGCTCATATGTCTAGTTGTTCCTGAAGTAAAATATCCAAGAGGTTCAGCAGATGACTTTGTAGCCTAATATTTATTGCCCACCGACCCACATGGTGACTGGAATGCTGTGTTTCTGGAGAGCTGCTCAGACCCAGGAATAGCCCTAAAAGCAGACTAGTGCTGAACTTGTAAACCCAAACTAGCATGAAGCCCAATTCAACTGAACTCAAATATTGATGTTTTAATGAACCATCCCTAACCACATGTTTTTCAGTTCACATAGTCTCCATGGCCTCCAAAAAATGCTTGGTAGACATTTTAAACTAACACCAACCCCATATACTTATTGAATGACAAATTAATTCATCTCATATTTATCATCTATCACATGTCAGATATGATAGGTCCTTAAAATTCTTGAATCTTAAAAAGCTTTGATCATAAAATATACCCAAACTGCAAAATATATTTTCTTTTCAGTTTGAGAATCCACACCTACTATCAACATCTTGTGTCTCTCCATTTTCTTCACCCACTACTTTTTCTTTTTGAATTGTGTCTCCCTTCCTGTAAAGATATTTTGGTTTGGGACTCTCCCGTCATTCTTGGGACGGGTCTGGAAAATGGGTTGTCAATACCCTCTGTTCTGGAGAACCACGGGAGGTCCAGGTTTTGTTTCCTTCTTCTCTCCTCCCCATTCCTGCCAGTCTCGCAGGTATTCACAAGCTTCTCCCTTAAAGAATATATTCATTCCAAAGGGTGCATTTAAATCAAATGATACCCCGTACAATTTGCCCCCAAATCTCTTTAAATTTTAATGAAATTTCTTTTCAGTTTATGGGATATCAAAGTCATAAGTGGAAGAAGCCTTTGAGGTTAGGGGTTCTTCCTATTGTTTCTGATATTTCATTACACAGTTATAACTTTGATTACATGTGTAAGTGGATCTGAAAATCCTTTACCATTCTCCATTGGCATATATATGTTTAAATACATAAAGCAAAAGGACAGATGAAAGTTTTTAGCATCGGGGTGACTAAGAGAAGTGAGAGGAGATTTTCACTTGCTACTACATTTGTTTTAAAAATAGTGGGATTATTAAATTTTGTTTTTGTTTTGCAAAGCACATGCAAGGTTGTATTTCCAAATTTAAAAATAAACATTAAAAAAGTAATTAAAGATGGTTTTAATCATAAAGACTTATATAAATATAGTGCTTTGGGCAATGCATTCATTTTAAAAAACTACGAAATTTTTTTTCCAAGTTGGATTGCACTCCAATCACCTTAATATTTAGAAAAATCCTTCTGTGGTATTTCAGATCCCTCTGTAAAATGAATATTCACCTTCTAACTCATTATAGTTTAAGTTGGAATTTCACCAGTCTGGCTTCTTTAAGATGAGGTTTATCTCTAAAGAACAAAGAATATTAACCTTACCACTAATCCTTTCCTAAAGAATAGTTTTTTATCATGTGTTTTGCGCATTCTGTGGAATGGTAAACTGCTGATGAGACAGCAAAAAGGCTCTTTGTGAGCAGGCACCATCTGTCTATGGCCTCTGAGACTATAGACATAGAGCTGTGCCGCATGCGGGGACTCTGGACTATAACCAGGAATGCTGGGAAGGTACCTTGCTGCGTGGAGTGCGGAAAGGACGGCTCCAGCCTCTGCATTTTAACTACCTTAGCTCGTGGTTAAATACCACCGGTAACACTCACTCTAAATGTGAGGATAAGTTTGCATTAATCTGTACTTCTCTATACTTATACCAGCAGTAAAAATCTTGACTGTTTCTTGCAATAAATTTTTTAAATGGTGTCTTAGTTTCCCAGTTCCTAAAACAAATGCTATAGAGTAGATTGAGTTAAACAGCGGGGATTTATCGGCTCATGGTTTTGAGGCTAGAAGAAGTCCAAAATCAGGCATCAGCAAGGCACTGCTTTCTCCCTGAAGACTGTGGTGTTGTGGGCTGGCTGCTGGCAATCCTTGGCCCTTGGCTTTTCTGTCACATGGAGTGTCACATGGCACTTGGAGATGTCTTCTGCTTTCTCTTCCAGGTTCTGTTGACTTCTAGTTTCTTGCTTCTCTCCATGGCTTTCTCTTCCTTTGGCCTTCTCTCAGGCCTGCAGTGAGAGGATTGAAACCCATCCTGATTCACTTGGCCACACTCTAATTAAAAATAACCTCTTTTAAACATCTTATTTACAATGGATTCACAGGAATGGATACATATTCAACCTACCATGAACAGGGATTTTAAGAATTCTTGTATATTGTCCTAAAGATAGAAATTTGCTCATAATGCTTGGTAATTTATACCTATTACTATGTATTCCCTAGAATAAGGCTTGAAAACTCTCCAGTAATATAGCAATACTATATTCAAAATCAAAAGACAGCAGATTGGGGAAAGCATTTGCAATAAACACGGTACTTTATTAAGAGACATTACAAATGAATAATAAAAAAGATCAATAACACTTTGAGCAAAGATCAAAACAGGCATTTTTCAGGAAGATAAATTATTTAGAACCATATAAAAAGATTATCACACTCATAATTAAGGAAGTACCAATTAAAACCACAAAAATGCCATTTTTAACTTATCAAAGGTTTCATTCATTCATCCATCAAATACTTGAATGCTAACTATGTCCAGGACTTGTATTAAAAAGATTGATAGTACACAGTATTGGTGAGGCTTTGAGGAAACAGGGAGGCTATTGGAGGGGGAATGATTTGATATAGCGTTTTTAGAGGTAAATTTCTGAAGATTTAAAAATTATGCCTTTTGACCTAAAAATTATACTTCCAGGGATTTAGTTGATGGAGATACTCTGATTGATAACATGTACAAGGCTTGCTATCGTGACCCTTATTATTATCCTTCGCTACTACTACTACCACTGCTACTAATGTTTATTGGGCTTTGCATTTACCATGTCTGAGCAGTTCGGCTAAGCACCTTGCATTTGCAAAGCAACCATTGGAGATAAGTACTAAAAGGAAATTAAGAGTTTTCTCCTTGCAGTCTAACATTAGAGGCCCCACCCACCCCACCTCTAAGTCCTCCCAGTATATGTATAGCCTTGTTTCTAATAGCAAAAGCCTGGAAACATGTAAAGCCTGCCCAGTAATAGGAACCTGAAACTGCTCTTCAAAGAGGACCCTTGGGAGCGTTGGGGGAAGCATAGGCAAAAATGAAAACATAGACTAAATTTCCTTGTTAGTAAAATGAAACCAGAACAGCATATAAATGCCCCCGCATGTGGAATATAAAAAAGATTAAGCAAAAAGGATTAATCTTTGAGTGTATGCACACACACATATATAGAAATTCATGTAAGAATACAGAAGAAACTCAACATATTTTCGCATCTGTGGAGTAGAACTGAAGGTCTGGAAGTTTGAGGAAGGAGACGCTGCCTAAAATATCTTTTCCCTAGTTCTCATTCTACTCTAAATTCTACCATTATTCAAAGCCTTACCCAGTCCTTTCTGGAGAAAGTGATTTTTCACGTCTCTGAACTACAATAATGTATCATGAAAAAGAAAAGTAAGAGGAAGAGGAGAAGAAAAGGGTGTGAAGACAAGGTGGGTGAAGAGAAGAGGAAGGGGAGAGGACAAAACTGTTGAGAAGTTATTGATACGGCATGTTGCTAATGGGTTTACATGCATTCTTTTACCTGATGCTTTTAAATATCCTGATTTGGTAATTACTTATTGACCATCTCATGCTACATGTGGAAACTGAGCCTTAGTGAAATTAGGAAGTTGCTTAAGACACAAGGCTACTAATTAATATAGAGGACACCCATCTTCAAGCCTGTTTGGTACAAAGGTGTATGTTCGTAGGCACTACGCAAACCAGTTCTTGTTTTTTCCTGATTACTTGGCACCTATCATACAACTTCTTTCTCTCAAAAGCTCTCTCAAAAGATAGAACGTGAGGGAGAATGGCAAGTGGTTAGCAGTGAAAACCTGGACCTTGATTTCAGAGTTTGGTTGCCAATCCTGAGCATACCTTGCACAAGTTGCTTCATTTTATATTTTATATATTAGATTCCTAATATATAAAAAAGGTTAATAATAGGACCTGACTAATAAAGCTATTTTTAGGTTTCACAGCACTGGGGAAAACACTCAAAACACTTGGAAAAGAGCCTGGCATTCGAAAAGTACTAAATAAAATTTAGTCTTTATTAGTAGTCAAAGAAAGAACTATACACACATACACACACACACACACACACCATATACCTGTTTTCTTCCATAAGTTCTAATGTAGATAGTTGCATATAACCTGTAATTATACATTACAGGTTACTTGGTTTTTAATTATTCAGTGCCAGCTTTCTATAATTTATTAAGTTTGTCATAATAGGAAATTATAGGTTGAACCATATGAAATTGCAATTTTATAAGTCAAAATTCTTTAGATATCAGAAATTTCATTTGGCTCAGCTTAATTTATATGTTTGAATTATCAAGATCCATTAAAAATTTGAATTTATTCATACTTCCACTAAATCCAAATACTTTCTAGAGTCCTTTGTACTGATTTATATCAATCACACACACACATACAAGTGTAATATAATTTTCCATATAGTACAAAAATCTTATTCACGTATACCCAAAAATGTTTTTTAAATATATCTGAAACCTGAATTTAATGTTTAATAATTTGTTTTTCCCTGATACAGCATGTAATTGTCATGGGAAAGCTGAAGAATGCTATTATGATGAAAATATTGCTGGAAGAAATCTGAGTTTAAATATCCAGGGAAAATACATTGGAGGGGGTGTGTGCATTAATTGTACCCAAAACACTGCTGGTATAAACTGTGAGACATGCCTTGATGGCTTCTTCAGACCCAAAGGGGTAAAGTATGCTTTTTCTTTTATGAAATTTTATGACTGTTTCATACAGAGATATAGTATTCAGAAAAATAAATTTAATTGTTTCTCTAAAAAGTTGAACTTCAAATTCTAAAAAATGACATAAATTGATTTTCTTGTTAATGCGGTAAGTTTTCACTGATAGACTTTTAAAATATTAAACTTTGCATGCCTTGGATAAACTCCGCTTAGTTATGAGATATTATCTTTTGTATATATTGGAGGATTAATTTGCTAATATTTGGTTAAGAATTTTTGCAACTACTCATGAGGAGTATTGTTCTGTAATTTTGTTTTCTTGCAGTGTGTTTGCCAAGCTTATATAGCAGAGCACACTGGCCTCAAAAGAAGAGTGGGGAAATGTTCCCTCTCTTCCCATTTCCAAAAGAATTTGTGTAACGTTGGAATTAATTTTTTAAAACATGTTTGATAGAATTCTCCAGTGAAACTGACCAGGCCTTTGGCTCTCTTTATGGGAAAGTTTTTGATAATGGATGCCACTTTGTTAATAGATCTAGGGATAAATAGGTTTTGCATTTTTTCCTTGGGTCAGTTTTGATGCAATGAGTTTTTCAAAGAGTGTTCATTTCGCCTAAGTTGTCAAATTTATTGGCATAAAGTTTTCTAACATTCCATTGCTAACCTTTTAAAGGCTATAGTCTCAGTACTGGTATCTCTTCTTTAATTCCTAAAAATGTTCATTGTTTTTTCTTTTTTATTGAATGATCTTGTTAGGGGTTTATCAGATTTCTTAATCTTATCAAAACACATTTGCCATTTATTATGTTTTCTGTTTATATTTTGCATCTTTTGTGTATATTCAAAAATTTGTATAAGAAATTGGAAAGTGAAAATGTTGGTAGATAATTTTATAACTCATAAACTTTTAGAAAAAATGAATTTTAGAAATTACAAATATGTGTTAGAGTTAATTTCTTATAATTTTCTCAAAATAATTTATTCCTATGTATTATCAATTAATTTGTATTAATTTGGCCTTGAATACTTTTCTGAATTGAAAACTATTGGTGTTTTTATTACACTTGATTAAAAGCATTTTAATATTTTTGTTAGGTATCTCCAAACCATCCAAGACCATGCCAGCCATGTCATTGTGATCCAGTTGGTTCCTTAAGTGAAGCCTGTGTCAAGGATGAGAAACATGCTCAGCGAAGTAAGAACTGAGTAGAGAGCTAATGTTCTATGGAAAGACAACTAAAAGCCAAACACTGTATGATTCTTTTCAAGAGAAAAGTTTGTAGTATTTTTCATTCAGACAGTAAATTTATTTTTATATCTATCAGTGTTCCCTCCAGGGAGCAGTTTATTATTCCCCTAAATAATTTTGCTTTATCTTAATGCTTTAAAAGCAAGAAGAGTTGAATCATTTGTTTTGCAGATCTATCTATCCATTGGTCTGTCTATCTTATCTTCTTATCAATCACACATCTGTGGTGTGGCATATGTAATTTTTGAATGCTTTTTGTTATTTACGAGTTGCTTTATTGCTTCTATGGTTGCTAATGTGAAATAAAAGCATTCATTGAAAGGTGTGTGTTCTAGTGAGAAGAGGAGATAGAGGTGATCAAATAAGAAGGATTACAAGATGTAGACAATAATATAGAAAGGAGGAAGTATATGCAAAAGACTGAAAAAGATAATAACCATGAGCTAAGGAAGGGAAAGAGGCTGACACTAAGAGCCAAATACTTGCTTTGAGGCATGAAATTCATGATGAACTCCAAACATTGAGGAATCAAATGCCAACATAACTCCTTGACATAAAACATTTGGGAGCTACTTTCAGGGCAGTTGCTTGCCAAGTTAAATAGAAAATTCATAGACTGTATCTGGAACAGTTACTTTATATCTCTAAGAAAGGATTCTTCTCTTCTGTAGAAAGGATAAAAATAAATCTTGGTTACGATATAGGTATTTTCCCTTCAATGAATTTAGAACTAAAAGACTATCAATGTTTCTCTGGCACATTTTAGCTTATCTTCTTTCTATATAAAACTGTAGAATTATCAATATGAGCCTTACAGTCTTAAATCTTGAAAAATTAAAAAACTGATATATTTCTATATTTAAATTTGAATTTCTGGGATCATATATAATTTTAAAGGACCCCTTTCCTTTTCATAGGAACAACCGAATTACAATGTTATTTTCAAGAGTATCACTTAGCCCCCCCGCCTTCAACTGATAAATATATTATCACTGAAAACTTAGAAATATAGAAAAGTAGAAAAATGAATATAAAATGCAGTGATAATTCAGCAGAGATATCATTCCTTGAGATTGTCTGTCCTGCCGAAAGTGTCTAGATGTCTCTAGAGCCCTCAGGAGCCCCCCTGTTTGGGGCACTGTTTACTGTGGCAGTCAATGAGATACTGTCAAGACGTGCATAAATGTAATCTCTGGAATGACCTCCCACTCACTTTGAAATCTCTTAACCATAAAAACTCATTTGTTTTTAATATTTGTCCCTTTGTCAAGGTCCTTTTCCAAATGCATCGCTAGCTGGCACATGGTAGTAATCCCTCAGTGCCAGGGAGGCTTATCCCCAGGAATCATGTCCTACACCAAGGGGTGGGGTGGGATGAATGTAATGCATTTATATGCTGAGTTTGGCTAAGGGAGAGGCCACACTTGAGCAACAAGGAGGCTTTCAGGAGGTAGCTCTTAGGCAATGTATAATACTAGGCTAAGTTTCAATTTCACAAGAACAAGGTTCATAAGTACAATATCAAGGGCCTGACATAATGGCCTGTCTTCTATTGCAAGGCATTGCCCATGTACTCAGGGGATTCTTGCTGCTCTATTAGAGAATGTAGCAGGACTTCCCAGGATGGGAATTCAACATTGTTTTGATTTGGTGTGGTTCTCCACTCATGGGGACAACACCCCATGACCACTGGAACATATTCATATGCCATAGGGGCATGCCCCAGGTGCTCCCCTCAACACACATCCCCCTATCACCGATACCCACACCAGTGATCCTCCCCTGCCACTATTGTGACCCTTTTGTAATCCAAACCTTCCCCAAAACAAAGCTGAGTAATAAACAAATAAAAATAATAAGAAAATAAAATATTAATACTAAAAAATAACAAATATACAAAAATAAAAAAACAAAAAATAAAACTTTTAAATTGTCTTCCATCACCGTAAGATCTGTTATCTTTTAAGTACAGTGACAGTTTCTTCCTTCTGTTCCTCCAGTGTCTTATTTTTTTTGCTTATCTTCAAAAATGGTTTAAGTTACAGAAAAGTCACATAGAAAATATAGAGGATTCCCATATATCCAACCCCCTCCCCCTCTTTTACTTTCCCCTCCCCCTCTCACACTCTCCCCTATTCATAACATCTTACACGAGTATGGAACATTTGTCACAGTTGATGTACAAATATTGAAGCATTGCTACTAACCATGGTCAATGGTTTACATTGTGGTTTACATTTTGCACCATACACTTTTTATAAGTTTTGACAAAATTTAAAATGGCCTCTAATCCACCATTGCAGCATCATGCAGAGTAATTCTAATGACCTTAAAAATGCCCCATGTTCCATCTATTCTTTTCTTCCCTCCCTCTCCCCTCAGAACCTATGGTAACCACTAAGTTTCAATTTTTGAAGAATAAAGTTCATAGTTGCATGCAATAATATTGAGGGCTTGACATATTGGTCTATTTTATTTTATTAGGCAGTACTTACTGCATTCATAGAGCATTAGATAAAACCAGTGTTTGACATTGACTGTAAGTGAAAACCCGTGCATCCTAGTCAATGAAACCAGTATCTCTCTTACTTTGCAAAAATGAAGAACATACTGCCTATGTTCTCGAGAGATTCTTGTCGCTCTAATTGAGAACACACCAGGACCTCTCAGGATGGGAGTTTAATATTATTTTTTTTTGTAGTGCGGGTCTCCACCCACCGAGATACACACTATGACAATATGAACACTTTCATATTCCATATAAGCGTGCCCCAGGTGCATCCTATCCCGCATATCCCTCCATTCCCAGCGCCCAGCACCAGTAACCCTACCCTGCCACATTTGCCAAAAGAACGTTCCCACCACTGTGTTTTTAACCACAATCCTCCAAATACCCAGAGCTTACCTGTTCCTTCCTCCAGCCCTCCCCCCAGTTCCATGGATAGCCCAACCCAAGCCCCTACCCTACTCCCCTTCACATTCCAGTACTGTTGAGCCCAATCACATCACTGCAGCACTATCACCCCCATCCACTGCCCAGCCACCCCCTCCACCTTATCATAGGTTTTGCCCATATTGAGCATTGGCTCACCACACTCTACTCCCTTTCTGTCTCCTGTTAACCTGTCTTCCAGACTCTAACTCTAGGAGTCTGCTCAATTTGCTTAATTCATATCAGTAAGGTTATGTAATATTAGCCCTTCAGTGAGTGGCTTACTTCACTCAACATAAGGTCTTCAAGATTCGTCCACGTTATCCCATGTGTTAATACTTCATTCCTTCATACAGCTGAGTAACATTCCATTGTATGTATATACCACAATTTGCTTACCCATTCATCTGTTGATGGGCACATAGGTTGCTTCCAACTTAAAGTTTACTTTTATTAAATCTTAAGAATGAATAATTTATTTGTTGTAAGAATGTTGATATATGACTCATCTTTCCTTAGGTTTGGCACCTGGATCGTGCCACTGCAAAACTGGCTTTGGGGGAGTGAGCTGCGATCGGTGTTCCAGGGGTTACACTGGCTACCCAGACTGTAAACCCTGTAACTGCAGTGCCACTGGAAGCACAAATGAGGACCCTTGTTTTGGGCCTTGTAACTGCAAGGTACATTGTTTAGTCTAGTAATGTCCCACTGTCAAAACAGAAAGTCATTTTCCTTGGCTTTTCTGTTTGCTGGCAATTGTTAGTATCTTCTCCTGTAAATACCCACTATCTATTTTGTATGTGGTGCTCCTGGACAGATCTATTAAATGGCTACCAGCTTTGCTGCAGCAAGACATGCATAAGTCACCTGCTCTCTGCCTGAACACCTGCACACACACAGAAGATAAGTCACCTATAGGGTCGGTGTCATTTTATAGCAAAAACACTTTTCTCTCATTACCCATCTAGCCTATTAATTTTAATATATAACACTAAAAATAACAAGCTTTTGGAACTGCAATATCCTCAAATCCGGTATAGTTTTGCATCTACTTCTGAAAATAATTCTGCCAAGTGAATCCAGATTGGTTTTAAAATACCCATCATATTCAAACTCTTCTGTTTAATTACGAAAAATGTAAGATGCCCTAGAGGAATTGATTAAAGGTTCAATATTTCCTCCCAAGAGTATGTATAGAAATGCACTTTTATTTGTTGTATATGCTTAGCTAATAGCTCATCATTTTAGCACCATGGGATGCATTACACCTGCAGTTTATACACATAGAAAAAACAAGTCTAAAACGATAAGACTGATTTCCTTTAGCTATAGTAAATCAGTTCCATAACATTGACTGAGAGGAAGAACAATTCATTTAAGATGTTAGCATGCCACATTTATAGAAAATAAATGTTATTTTCTTTTCTTTATTCTCAATATAAATAGAGAATGATGGTAGATGAAATTTTCTTGAGTGTTTCCTTTATTATTTCATTGATCTTATCTAGGCAGCTATAAAATATTATAGGCTTAGAGTTGCTATTTGTGTATGAATGTGTGTATATAGAAACATTAAGCCATAACACCAGTAGTAAAAATTAATATATTCAATTTGTGTTTACTGGGGCAAGAATGTCTGAAATTCAATAATTATATAATAGATTTATAGTACATTAGGGGTAATTTCGGTATGTACCTTAGAATACTGAAATAATGAAACTTCTGTCTACACAAGAGAAATTCTACAACCCTATGATAAAGAGTTGTCATGTGCTGGAATATAGTAAATTTTCTAAATCTAGTACATCTCATTCCAATATTATCTAAAATGAAAAACTTCCCCACTAGCCCAAGCCAGTGAGTGTTCTGTGCGTGATTGCCTGGTGGAGGGCACCTCCTCTTGCCATCCTCCAGGCCTTTAATATATCTTCTCGAATATTTACCAAAACATAGCCTGTGTGTGCTTACCTTCCGGAGACCAGAATTCCACAGAAATCTCTAACCTTTAGCACTTGTTCTAACAAAAGACAGACAAAACTGAGCTTAAAATGGAAGAGAGACTGCCTGAGCCTCTAGAATACAATAAATCAAACCAAATTAAAAAGAAAAAAGTTTTCATACATGTGCCATTCATAGAATGGAAACACTGATATTTGCAAGAAAAGAGTAACACTTGAGGGACAGAGGCAGGCCTGTTTTTGTTTATTTTCATTGATAAAAGTAGTGAGACAGGCTAGAATGAGGGAGCCTCAGCCATTAGCAGAGCTCCAGGAGAGAACTCCCTGAGCTAATGCCTGCTCTCTCAATATTGTAGAGAGTGATTAAAATCCTAGTATGAAAAATGCCACCTACAGAGACACTTCAAGCTCTACACAGACAATTAAACCACAACAATAAACAGCAATTAAGAAACCATAAAAGAGAATGAAAAATGAAATAAGTAGCATCATTAAAAACAGCTGCCTTTCAACTCTGTGATATTCTAAATCAATGTTTATAAACTAAATGATTTTTGAGAGTAAAGAAGTAGAAATCAAGTTTCATTCAATATGTACACAATCGTAAATATCACAAATTGTATACATATGGCATATGAATGACATCACGAACTGTATGCCTACAAGTTACTAAAATTAAGTAGCTGTAATCTCTTATGTATACGAATAATAAAGGCACAGTATTCAACAAAATATGCATACAATTTAAATATTGAAAAGGCATTTATAAATGTAGAGAAATCTGACAATTCATTCTGCTTAACAAACAACATGAGTTCACATAGGTATTTTATTTTATTTATTTATTTATTTATTTTTTTTTAAAGATTTTATTTATTTATCCATTTATCCCCCCCTTGCTGCTTGTGCTCGCTGGGTCAGCTAACCACGCCGTGCAGGCGGGCTTGCCTTCACCAGGAGGCCCCGGGAACTGAACCCGGGGCCTCCCATATGGTAAACGGGAGCCCTACTGATTGAGCCACAGCCGCTTCCTTCCCCATAGGGTATTTTAAATGATTGTTAAAAACAAGTTGGATCAAAACGCTATTTAAAAAGTGCAATGTTATTGAAAGGTTAAGATACTATAGACTTAAATTCAAATAACAAGATAGGTTTTTAGCTGGATAGAAAGAATACTTTTGGGGAAGCAGCTGTGGCTCAATCAGTAGGGCTCCCGTTTACCATATG
>JAKSZT010053888.1:2548173-2564160 GCA_026826555.1 Tolypeutes matacus | reverse complement strand
AAATAAAATCTTTAAAAAAAAAAAAAAAAAAAAAAAAAAAGAAAGAATACTTTCGTGTCCATATCTTCATATCAAAATTAATAACTGAATAATTATGTATTAGTAAATAGAAAGAATATAAATTACATGTAAAATAATGTCTACATATGTGTTCATTTCCAAAATGTATGTTAACAAATAAATAGTTGCATATATATTCCCCTAAACTAAAATATATAATGAGTTTTTACAATTTTCATGAGAAAGAAGTATCTCATTTTTTGAAGTATGTAGACATTTTAAGGAAGCCCTTTGCTATGAAGTCTTGGGCCTTAATTATTTTCTATTGTAAATTTTAAATGACTGGCGTTCTGGTAAAATGCAACCTGAGCTACTGTGGACACCGCTTTTCCCATTTCTCACCTTTTAAATATATAGATATGCTGGATGAAACTTAGCAAATTTAATTTGTAAGTATTTGGATTCAGGAAAGAAAGAGAAATTCCTAGATATCTGATCCAAGAGAGAAATCCAAGTTCAGCATAAGCTCAAGCAAAACCTGAGCATCTATTGGCACTAGGGTCATGAGGTCGGGCGTGGGGCTGCTCTTCACCCTAATACAGGGATGAAAGGTTGGGAGTTAAATGCCTTCACCAATACTAGATGCTAGGATCTGGATCTACAAAGGAAAATTGGGACTAAACCCACTAATGCTCCTTGACAGTGAAAGGGGACTAAAAAAATTCTACTTGCAAGCCTGGAGAGAGAACAAGAAAACTTTCCTTCTTCTCTAGGGATCTGGGTGAGGAAAAATTAGTGTCCTGTGAGGAATTCATTCCCCAAACCTGTGTGTCACATGAGTATCTGATCGATTTTATTCTCCCTTCACATGCTGGAATTCTTTAAGAAGTCAGGCAAATGGTATTACCACAGGAAAAACAATACATAGCTTCAACTGAAAATGAGCTCCCTGAAAACTAGTATAATGAACAAAAGGAAGATAACTACAAAAGGAAATCAGTAGTCCATAAAAGATGAAACATTTGTCCACTGGGAACTAGAAATAATAAAATAGTCTGAAAGAAATTGTATAAAATAAAAATATGATTATTGGTTTATAGAAATAAAAAGAATAGGAAAAAATACAAAAATGGGGTGCTATATTAAAAAAAATAGGCAGGTTGGGGAAAAATCCAAAATAATTTACTTCAAGAAATTAGGTATACATATATATGTGAAGAAGGTAAATAATTAAAATTGTGAAATGTTAAAAGATATGATTGATAGAATGATAAAATTCAACATAAATTTAGTAGGAATTACCAAAGAAATGATTAGATCAGATTCAGGAGAAACAAAATTCAAGAAATAATTGAAGCGGCTTCTCAATTAGTAAAGAAAATTAGGCATCCTCAGTTTGAAGATAGAATAAGAAAAAATCCACTACTGGGGCCATAATAGAAAACTGTTCCTAGCTGTTCAAAGCAGATACCATGCAATGGTTCGGCTTAAGCAGTGGGAATGTATTCATTTACAGTTAGTCTAGGAAAATGTCCAAATCAAGTCATCATCAAGGTGATGCTTTCCTCCCAAAGACCAATTGCCAGCAACACTTGGCTCCTTTGCCACATGGCAAGGCACATGGCGGTTTCTGCTGCTCTCTCCCTCTCTTTCTGGTTTCCTGGCTTTCAACTTCTTGCTCCTGTTTTTCTTTCTCTCTGAATTCATTCTGTTTATAAAGCACTCCAGTAAGAGGATGAAGACACATCCTGACTGAGGTGGGTCACACTTTAACTGAAGTAGTCTCGTCAGAAGAGCCTCCTTACAATGGGTCTACACTCACTGGAATAGATTAAATCTAAGGACATGTCTTTCTGGGGAACATAACAGCTTCATATAACCACAAGTTCACACCAGCCAAGAGAAGGAAAAAGAAGAGAACTTAAAACAGGGTTCCACTAGATAGCAGGTTACAAGGATCAATTTATAAAAAGCAACCAGTGCCAACCAATTTGAAAACGTAATAAAACTATGTAAATAGCAACAAAAACTATGTGATTCGTAGCAATAAATGTTGCCAAAATGGAGATCATTTTAAAAGATTATTGAAGAACATAAAATAAAAATTTTAAATGGGGGTATAATGGATAATACCATGTACTGGTAAGAGTCTGGGGATATGGAAATGTTCACTATTGCTATTTTTAGGGTAACATAACACCACAACTTAGAAGAACAATGTGGCATTATCTACTGTCACTGAAGATGCCAAAACCCTGTGAGTCAACAACTCCACATCTAGAGATTTTCCCTAAAGAAACTCTCTCAATATGTACAAAGACACTTATAAAAGATGTTCAGCATAGACTCACTTGTTAAAACCTAAATATCCATAAATAATTAAGAAAAATAAATTGTAATTTATTCATGTGATCTGATAGAAGAAACAGTTAAAATGAATAAAATAGGTCCATATATTTCATAAACTTAAAGTGGAACAAAAAATGCAAATGCCATTATGCTATCACTTGTGTAAAGTTTTAAAACAAAAAAAAAAACTATATTGTTTGTGGACATGCACATATATAATACAACTTAAAAATACATTGAAACATTTTGTACTAATTTCAGGTTAGTAGTTAACTCTAATTTTTGGATAATGGATAGCTGTCATAGTATGTGTACCTTTAAAATGCTTTGAAATAATTCCTAATTTAAAATTTCTTTAATTGGGAGAAAATTATTTCCTGGATTAAAAAGAGGTGAATGAAATCCTTCTGTAACTTAATACAGTATCAACTACACCTTCACTTATCTTTGTACATATGATTTTCTATTATATCCTTGTTTAGACAGGATATTAATGAGCACTATCATATTTCAAAATATGATAAACAATGCTTACTTAAGACACACACAATGTTTATAAACCTTAATGCAATCATTAACATTTTTGAAAACTCATCTTATGAATCATAAGAAGCAAGTTAATTTCAAATACAGAGCAAATCAATTGAACGTAAATGGTCTTTTGATTCTTTGCTATTTGTTTATTTTATGGACCACATGCTAGAAACTGGATCTTTTGCAGTTTGGTGTGATAATATCTATTTAAAGTCAGTTGGGTTGCAGGCTCTGATTAAAAAAAGAGAGAGATAAATAGACCTTGATCTAGGTAGGAACAAGTTCTTTTGTTTTTATTGAAATCTTGTAAATAGAAAAATCCTAGTGAAATAAAAAGACTAGAACTGTGCACAAAATACAGAAGTCTGTATTTTCATTTTCATTTGTTTTGCTTTTTATTGTACCTTACTGGCCCACAAGGCTGTGAGTTTGGCTTAGCTTATCTCTCCAGAATGTTCTTTAGATTCTGTCACTGTCTTCCAGACTTGCTTAAATTCCTTGCATCACTATGCTCTTTCTAACTCTGGAATTTTATGGGCTCTATTCAGGTCGCTTGGAAATCTTCATCTCTAGCCTCTTCCTTTGCTTAGCCAGGCATTTTTCAGGGTGCAGCTTAACTTCTACTTTTCCAGAAATCACTTGTCACTTTCTTGTCTTTTGCTTTATTCTCTTTTCACAATTTGAAATCCCAGGTAATGTCTGTCTCACTTCAGTGATGACATGGATTTTTTAGATATTTTCTCCATCATTGCACTGTGAGAGGTTAACACAAGGACATGCAAAAGAAAGAATACAACTAAAAATTGTGATGCTTTTATAGTTGCTTGACCTCCCTGCTTTGAGTTTTTTAATCTATGAAATGGTGACATTGTCTTTTCTGCCTAATTCTCAATAGCTATGATTATAATACTGAAGCCTTCTATAAACGTAAAGTGGAAGCATAAATACCTTCCGGATTACATTGTTTTGTTTGTATTGCTTTGCACAAGTAGCGGTAAATTTCCATTCTTATTCACAATTGGATTTTTCTGGTGGGTGGCAATATTTCTGTTGGTTTTAGGTGTTCTCTTTGCTTTTCCATTTGTGTTCAGGACTGTTCACCTCATTACAGTTAGGTTTTAACCTAGGGCATTTCTAAAAAGGGCCTTCAATTTATATGTTTGATAGTGATTCAAAATTATAGATGTCAAAGTTTTAGCATAAGAAGTTCACCCAGGAATTTGTCTTGTGCAAGAGCTACAGATGATCAAATAATATGTTCATTGACTTTGTACTGACATTTAAGTTTGTGAAAAATGAGAGCAAATTTTCTTTTATTTTGTTTTCCCTCTCTTCCTTAACCCAGCAAGTATCTATTATCTAGCCTTGGCATGGTGTATTTAAAGAGTAACCACTCAACAAATGCTGTTAATTAACTAATTATGCTGCTTTTTAACTTCTTTTAATACTAGGCTGCCTTACAAAGAAGGCCATAACAGAGGAAAACCTGTAATTGACCAAAAACACCCATAAAACCTGGCATGACTACAAAATTCCTGAAGCAATTATCACAAAAAAATAAATGTCACTGGAGATATTCACAATAATCTTATCAATAGAATTCCCAGCTGACTAACGATCACAGTTAAGCACGCACTGCTGAGGTTGTACCTAATTTATAAGAAGGCAGCTTCATGAGAAAAAATACCAGAAAACTATTGTGACTCTATTTCTCTAGAGAAAAACTCTACTGAGGAAACTATAGCAAAAAGAAAATTGATGAAAACCCAACCGTAATCTGACTTCAAGAATTAAAAAATAAAAAACTTAGGATTCTCTAAATCACATTTGTTTTTTGCGGGGGAAGGGGGAGCACAAAGGAAAAAAGTAACAGACATTATCAATTGTTTTGGTAGGGTAGGCCATCACCTATCTAACTGGACACAGCTAAATATGCTCAAGACAAATATCTGTCTAAAACACACATTTCTCCCCAAAGGGGCAAAAATCTGACCTTGAGATAACAAAATTAACATATTCTTTTTTATGTATAAGCAAACATTCATACAGTGTATCTGTACATAGAATATATCTGTGGTATTAAAATCTTTAGTGTTGTTGATGAAGAAAAAAAATCACCAAAGAGGCTCTTTAGGAGTATATTAATGAAAAATAGGTTGAGAAATACTGGTCTAAAGTAGTTTTTCCTTTACTACTCTTTTTAATGTTGCATTAAGGAAGAGTATGAAGATACTTATATGGATTATTTACAATGGAAAAACAATCGACTATTGTTAATTCATATTTAATTTCTGTCAGTATAACTAGTTAGGGTAATGGTTAAAAACTAAACAGTAAAAGTAAAAAGTTTTACATTAAGAAAATATGGTAATATTAGGCATTTTAATTTGCCAATTCTGCTATGATAAATACCATACAACGGGAATTTATTGACTCAGAATTTTGAGGCGAGGTAAAGTTCAAAATCAAGATATTGGCAAAGCTTGCTTTCTTCTGGAGTTTGTAGCATTCTGGTGCTGTCTGCTGGCAATCTTTGGGGTTCCTTGGCTTGTGTCTCTGCCTCCTGTCACTTGGCAATGTCCTTGGTCTCCTCTTGTGTCTGCCTTTCTGGTGTCTACTGACTTCTGGCTTCTTCCTTTGTGGCCTTCTCTAAGTTCTGGCTTCTCATTTCGTCTCTTTATAAAACCATCCGGAATATAGATTACGACCCACCCCCATTCAGTTGGGCCACACCTTATCTGCAAGAGACATCTTCAAGAGGCCTTATTTACAGTGGGTTCACACCCACGGAAATCGGATTAAGATAAAGAAAATGTTGGGGAGCAGATGTAGCCCAGTGGATGAGCGCCTGCTTCCCATGTACGAGGTCCTGGGTTCAATCCCCAGTATCTCCTTAAAAAAAAAAAAAAAAAAAAAAAAAGATTAAGAAAATGTCCATGTTGGGGTACATAATTCAATCTACCACATAAGGGAATATTAATCTCTATAGAGTGAAAGTCTGGAGCATTCTGAAAATTACTCTATTTCATAGGTTTAGGAGTGAAAATTATCATGAAATTTGTATTTGGAAAGAGTCACTAATGGGCTCTAAACAAAATGTTAAATTGAATTAACTGGATTGACAGGAGCTTCCCAGTGGAAATACTGAGAGGAAATAGATTAAATCCCATTTTGTTTAGATAGCTAAAACAACTTTTTAAAACTTTGTTAAATTATATGTTGATAAGGCTTTAACATTAATGTGTACAAAGAAATAATAGAATAACAGCAAAAGGAAATAGAAATCTCATAATGAATAAAATAATGTTCAGGCTGGAAATTGCAAATTCTCACTATAATTATTAGATATTTAGAATCAATGATATTTACATCTGAGTTTTAGAGACAGAGTTGGATGGGTGACAAGGTACAAGATATGGTTTCTGCCCTTGAGGAGCTTATTATATAAATAGTAAGAAAAAAAAACCCAAAATGATGGTTTTACTGTTTGTATTTATGTACTCTTTACAAGAAATGACCTTTAGTAGGTATTCTTACATATGGAAATATTCCAAACCAAGAGGACAGTGCTGGAGTAGCTGTTTTTAATCCTATTGTAAGGCTTCTGGATGCATCTTTTTCTCTCAACCCTATGGCTTTTCTTTCTTATTTCCTCTTCAGGGCCATGAAGGACTCTCTGGTGTTCCTTTTGTTACAGTTATTTGTGCATTCTCTTTACTTCCTTTGCTTCAGCCTCTTGAGGACATTTTTATATTCCCTCCAACACCTTATAGAACTCCTTGTTCATAGTGACTCAGCCATGATTTGAGGAATGAATGAGTAATATGTAGAATAAAGGAATAATGAGAAATAAAGGAAATGTAATAATGTGCAGAGCATTTATTAATAATTTGATATTGATAGGAAAATAGATTCAATTGCTCAGAGAGCTCGCTCATAAATCAGATGATTTGCTCTCAAGCTGGGTATCAAAAGCTTAAATCCTGGACCATTCATACCAAGAATCTCTTCCAAGAATGAATCCGGAGTGCAATTAGGTATTGATTCATGGATGAAAGTGGTTGGTGGCTCAGAGAGAAGTTTATAAAAAGCAGTTATGTACCTGGGAAAGCAAAGAAACAACTGAGACCCAGCCTGCCAAGATCAAGTGTATTAGCAAACTAATAGAAGTGAATAACCTTAGTTTCTATGATGCACATAAAGGTCTGGAACACTATACGTCAGATTTAAATTGTACCACTCTAAAAAAAAACATATTGAACATCAAACTGTGATGTTCTCTATTAATCACTGTTGTAAAACTAATATTTTAAAAGTAAAATTCAGGAAACACAATCCTCTAAATAAGAAATTGACTAGATATGTATTTAGTTATGTTCTCTCTCAAAGGAGGCTGGAAAAACAAAAGGCAAGTGAAACCTTATCTGACCAGTACATATGGAGACATGTCCAGAAAGCAGCGACTTCCCACTGAACTCTGAGGCCCTTATAACTAGACCACAAGGACAGATGTACAAGCAGCTACTATACATACCTTATTTACTATTTAGTAGTAATTTAATATTAGTCCATCATAGAGCCTAAGAAAAATCAGAACCCCATACTTTTAGTTGGAAGAATCTACCTCAATCTGTTTTAGGACTACCGCTTTCTAAGAAAGTAGAGTACAACCTCAGGGCTAAAAAGTCAGACTCTGGTGACTTAAAATTGTAGTATTAAGCTGATTATACTGTTCAAAGATAAGGACTATGAAAATGTCATAAGAGATGATAGTAATTTGTGACAAAGATTGAAGTAAATTTGACACGGAGAAGCAGAACAGGATTAGGCTCAGAACCAGTAACAGTCTAAATTATGTTTTCAAAGATTTGATACAATAAGCAAAGCAAATTACCACTCAGTTGCCCTCTTCTTATAGGTATAGGCACCCTATCATGGTTACTATGAGATTCTCTTCTTCTGGTCTCCCACATTTCATAGACCTTTTACCTGCTACTGCCAACTTAATTACCTCAGGTATAGTGTTGATTTGTCTTGCTGAGTAATCTTTAATGACTTACCAGTTTCTAAGGGTAAACGTCCCTATTTCTTAGTGTACTGTAAAGGTTCATTTTTGGAGGGCAGTTTCTTTGGAACTGAAGTACTGAGTAAAGTTTCTAGAATTTAAGAAATATAAGAAGTTTTTGATATATATTTTTGAAAGAATAAATAATTAACGACCCTTCCACTTTTTGATTTCTTGATTCCAATATCATTGCTACCGTGGGTCCCTCACTTTACCTCGACCAACAGGTCAAATTTTTATCCATTGTTTCAAGGGTTTAGGTCAAATTCCACTCCTGTCATAAAGCTGCCCCACACCTCCTCCCCTGGGTTCCCATGATTTACTTTACTTCTGAAATGCACTTATCATATTCCTCCTTGCTTCACGGTTGATTGTGAATGTGTCTTTTCACCCAACGAGATGTTGGCTTTTAAAGACAGAGACCTTGACCACCCATCTTTATGTTCCCTAGAATTCCTACCCTAATGTAGCGCCTAAGATTATTAAATCACATTAAATATTGCAATTATTTAATCATAATTTTTTCAAGGTCATATTGAAGTAACCGTCTAAAAATTTCTAATTGTCAGACACAGGCTGAATCTCAGAAAAGTGGTATTAGAAGCTTTCAAACTATAGTAAATGAAAAGTAGATTAGACCAAGCACATAAGAACAGACTGTATAGAGCAGCTGTACTATGTCCTCAATGGAATAAGCTAAATTATAATTATAAATAGGCTCCATCTCTCCTGCCTGTGTACTCTTCCAAAGAGGCTTTCAACTTCAGTACTTCGGGTATTTGTCACCAGAGGTCTGAAATTAGTGTAATTTGCTTTGCTGAAATCTACCATCTCAAAATATCTGAAATCTACCTTAAAATAAAAACTAGAGAGAATATTAATGGAAATGGTTCAATGTGTGTACCTATCAGGATGCTAAAGTTTAACACATGAACCAGGATTATAGACAGCCCCTTATTTAGGCTTCCATCAGTGTAGACGTGGTTGAGGTTATAAAATTCATCATAGAAACTGAGTCAAAAAGTTCATTTCAGACAAATTAATCTCTTGGATACACAGCTGCTTTCTTTCTTCTAACAAATATCTATTTTTTCATGCTATTTTCTTTCCTATTTCCCCCTATTTTATCATCCCTGTCATCTGCCAGCTGTTGGTTTACTCAAAAATATTTTTATTAAATAGCTACTATGTGCATAGCACTTAGCTATGTTTGAAAAACAGGGTCACCAGGAGATTCGTTTAAATTTAATAAAATGTTTTGAAGCTGATGCTCATTGTTGTATCAAGAACAGTGCTTAGAGTTTTGGGGACTAAAAGATAGTAAGACAAGATTTCTGCCTCTGACTTGATTGTGGTACAGCTTGACTGACAAATCTTGGGTGAAATAGCTCTGGCTTTTTGTGGTTATAATAGGGAAATGTAAAAAGGGCTATGGGGACACAGTTGAGAGAGCAGTTAGCTCTCTGAGGAAAAGAAAAGCTTCAGAACTGAGGTAATAAGAGAATTCAAGGGAGGGGGAAAATGAGGAACAAATGCATGTTTATGGATATTGAGAATCTCTTTCCTGCAAAGTAGGGAGCTTTCGTTTGGATGTTATTAGATGAGATTAGTCATATTTCAATTGAAAAATTACATCCTTCTCAATTTTTCCTTAGAGAATCAGCTCTCACTGGCCTTAGTCCACATTATAGGCACACCTACAAATAATTTTTCAGTATGCTGTGACTAGACTTAATGAAACCAGTCTGAAGAGCAGTTACCAAATGAGAATTATTTTTTCCAATAATATTGCTATATGAGCAGCCATACTAATGTGTTAAAGAAAGCACTGAAAAACATAACCAGGGAAAACATAGGATGTACAATGAATATTTTCCTTACACAGAAATAGATATAGATATCTTAATGTTGAAGGGCACCTCTGTTTGTTTCTAATATTAACAGGAGAATGTTGAAGGAGGAGACTGCAGTCATTGCAAATCGGGCTTCTTCAATTTGCAAGAGGATAATCATAAAGGGTGTGACGAGTGCTTCTGTTCAGGGGTTTCCAACAGATGTGTGAGTTCCTCCTGGACCTATGGCAAGGTAAGCTACGGCCTTTTAACTCTTTACACGTCTCTACGGGCCTTCTTGGTTACTGTTGTTTTTCTTTTGTAAGAATTTTTTTTTAAAGTCTTGTAGTGAGCTTTTACTCAAAAGTTATCACAAAGAAGTGAAAGAATTATCTTCTTAAATGCTATTTGTGTAACTTTGATCACAATCTTTAAGGTTTTATCTGTAGCAGTGTCCAGGATCTCTTAGAATAACTGGCCTTTTGAGCATCCGTGATTAGTATGTGAAACAGTAATGTAATTCATGTTGTTTTGAACCGAAGAGGAGATGGTTCTATGGAGAAAGTATCGGATTATGATCAGAAGAATTAAATTTTCCTTTTCATTTCTAATTTTTGTATAGAGGTTAAGAAAAGCTTTTTTATCATCTACATACATAATACATATTACCAACCAGTCTTTAGTTATTATTTGAAGTTACATAGCCTTTTTCATTGTTGAAATGGGTCACTAAATTTGGACATTACCTTCTGAATTAGTCAGCCAAAGAGGTGCTGATTCAAGGTACCAGAAATCGGTTGGCTTTTATAAAGGGTATTTATTCGGGGTAAAAGCTTACAAGGCCCTAAAGAGTCCAACTCAAGGTTGCTTTCTCACCAAAGCCACTTGTCACGTGTCAAAGCAAGATGATCACTGATCTCTGCCAGGGTTTCAGCCTTAAGCCCCCTCTGGGCTTCCTCTTCCTCTTGAGACTCTTTGGGCCCAGCTTCTTCCTGATCTCAGCTATAGGCTGGGATAGGGCTTGTCTCTCAATATCAGTCTCGACTCTTCCCAAGGCAAAAGGCTCATCTCTCTTCCCCGGGCTTTAGCTGTTTGAGACATCTCCTTTCTGTCACATGGCAGGAAGGATCAAAATGACAAAGTCCTCTCCTATTCCCATGTGTCTTATTGAGTGAGTGTCCATTATATAGGCCCACCAAGAGGGCAGGGACTCAGCCTGAGTCATGTCTTACTGACGTGGTTGAATCAAAAGCCCTAAATTGATTTTATCAAGTCAACTTAAATCCTTTGAATTAAATACAATCACAGGGTATCACACCCAGAGGAACAGATTAGTTTACAAACAATCTTTCTCTTCATAAATTCATAAATAATCTCAAACTTCCACACCTTCATTCTTAATTGATTTGAAGTGTTTCAATAATTTGAATATATAATAAATTTCAAATTATTAGACTATTCAGTAGATACTGGAATGTTCTTACTCTAGAGTCAACATATTTATCTTTCTACCTTCACTCCCCACTCTACTCCCCACTCCCTTTTCCACTTTGAGCAGAGAGGGGTTTGTCTCCCTATAGAAGAGATGTGAGAGCAGAATTGGGACCTTTGGGAACTTTCAAACAGCCTCTGTGGCTGGTGCCTAAGAGTGCAGTGCTGGGAAGCAGGCTTCAGAGAAAGAGACCTGGGGAATGAGAAACTATACCATATGGGACTGAGCATGTTCAGAAGTTGGGATATCTCATCCTTGGGGAGTCATTGAAAGATTTGGAACAGGGGAGTGACAGGATCAGATTCACGTTTTTCAAAGAATGTTTTTTCAATGAACTATCCTCCGAAGCTTCTTCCTTTCAACTTCAACCATCTAACTAAACCATACACAACTATCAAATGCTTTTGTTGCATATATTACTTTTAAACCACATCTGAAACATATGGGTAGTTTCTTATTGTACTTTCACGCTGTTGTCTAAATTTGAATCTATACGTACTTTATCAAATGTATTGCTTTTGGTGCAGACTTCATAGAATCCATGAATGGGAGTCTGGTCTAACTTCCTCATTTTGTTTAGGGTATCCCACACCACCCTACAGCTTGCTCCATTACTATTTCAAATTTCATAACCAGTAAGTGGCAGGGCTGACACTCAAGCCTTGGTTTCCATAATGAAGCCCACTTCAATAAGTCTTCTGGAAAGAACTTCCTCTGAAACTCACAGGAGGGTCTTAGAATATCTGATGGGTAAAACTGGGAAGGGAAGAGGAGGGAGGAATATATTACTTATTACCCAGCTATCCAACAAGCTGAATATTGGAGAACATTATAGAGTGATTATAACCCTATCCCATTCTCTGGCTGTTAACTTCCTTTTTACCTGGTTTCTATTTATTTTCTGGGGGCAGTCCCAGTGATTCAATATGACTTTGGGAGATCCATACTCAACCTCTGCACAATGTCACCGACTGTCGAATGACATTTGCTGGCCAATAGTATTTATCATGAGCTAATTTATAAAATAAAAGTGAAATCTGAGAGTGGTTTATGTTGCCTTTATTATTTTCTATCCTAAATCTTTATTACTTTAAATTGTCATAAAATCAGGGTCCCAGATATTGGAAGATTTAATTTTTTTTTTTTTCCTATTTCCTATGGAAGATTTATTTTCTGCTCTCCAGGAATCGGTGATAAAATTCACTTTTTTTTTTTTTGCTGTGTTTTCAAAACTTATTTATTTATTTTTTTTATTATGGGTAAAAATCAAAATTCTCACAATACATATAAACATTTGCAAAATG
This sequence comes from Tolypeutes matacus, assembly GCA_026826555.1. Classification (NCBI taxonomy): domain Eukaryota; kingdom Metazoa; phylum Chordata; class Mammalia; order Cingulata; family Chlamyphoridae; genus Tolypeutes; species Tolypeutes matacus. The sequence goes on along the minus strand of JAKSZT010053888.1, from coordinate 2,551,584 downwards.
ATATATAAATATATATGCATATATGTGTATTTGCTTACAAAAATGTTGTTTATATATATATATATATATACATATATTTTAAGAGGTGCTTAGATTACCCAAAATATTACACGGAACCCACTGGGATTTCCATGTTGCCCACCTCCCACACCTCCCATCACATCCCACACAAACATCTCCCACAGTGTGGCCCACCACCCTCAATGAACTTACACATCCTGGAGCCTTGCCACCAACCATAGACCACAGTTCACACTGTAGACCACACTCTCTACCACTCAGTTCTGAGTGGTGTGTGCTGATTTAAAATGGCCTACATCCGTTGCCACAACAGTACTCAGGACAACCTCCAACTCTCAAAGAAGCCACTGTATTTCAACTGCTCGTCCCCTCCCTACCCCAAAAGTGTCAAGTGGCCACTGGCTCCACCTCATTGTTATAATTTCTTGCATTGCTAGAATCACCATATGTGAACAAGAGAATACCATCAAGTCCACTCTAGTCCATAGTTCTTCCCCCAATCCTGAGGGGACTGGGATGGTGATGTCCACTCCAACTCCAAGTGAGAGAGGGCTTATATCCCATGGATATGGTGGGTGGAATGATCCTGCCTGCAGATGCAGGCCCTCTCCATTCCCTGGGATGGCCATTTCCCATCGTTGTCTCCGCACCAGGTGACTTGGATGAGTCCATTGAGCTGTAGGGTAGGAGTTGCAGCTCCACCTAGATTTCATGCACACCTGGCACATAGGTACGCGGGATGCTCCAGTCTCTGGAAGTATACCTAAAAACTCCAGCATCGCATATAGGTTTGAATAGAAGGGACTGGTGAACCATGTGCAGGGAGGACTTATTTGAGTCTAATTCTGTCACTCTCAGGAGCACAGATTCCAAAATAGAGCCCACTGATAAGGCATCAGTCTCTGGGGCTATTCCCCCTTATATAGGACCAGGGTGTCTCCGGAGCTCTCAGGAACCCCAATGAGCGGGGTGATAGGCACTTAGATGTTCTATGAGCTCCTACTGAGGTGTGCGTAAGAGTTACCTCTGGGATGACCTCCCGACTCTCTTTGAAGTCTCTTAGCCACTTGAACTCATTTGTCTTTACCATTTCCCCCTTTTATTCAAGGTCTTTTTCCAGTTGTGTTGCCAGTTGGCACTTGGGAAAAGTTTTCAATTAGCAATAATCGTGCCTCGGATAAACCTCATTGGCTACGATACTGCCACTGTGCAAAGCTGCCAGTTGGCACTTGGTATTAATCCCTCGTTGCCAGGGAGGCTCATCCCCGGGAGTCATGTCCCACGTTGGGGGGAAGGTAATGCAATCATATGCTAAGTTTGGTTTAGAGAGAGGCCACATTTGAGTAACAAGGAGGCTCTCAGGTGGCAACCCTTAGGCAACCCACAACTGCAGGTTAAGTCTCATTTACAAGAGCAAAGACTCACAAGGGTAGTCATCAATTAAAAAAAAAAAAAAAACATCAGTGGGTCATCCTATTTTTACAGGCACTGTCCCTACATTCAGAGGACTATTGTTGCTCCCTTGGAGACTGTGGCAGAGCTCTCCAGGCTAGGAATTCAGATTCCCTCATTTATTGTGTGATTATCCACCCATCGTGACCATGCCCCATCCCCCGATCCTTTGAAAGATTTTGTATATCTTTCATGTATATTCGGATGAACCAATCCCCACGAAACCCCCCCCAGACATCCCCTCCAATAATCCCCCACAGTACCCATTGTAACCCTTCTGTGATCCAAATCCTCCATGAACATTTAGTCCATAAAATAATCAAATACACTTACTAGGAAAAAGAAACAAGTGTAATAAGCATACATGCAAGAGACAAACATCAGGAAACTCAGGGGAAAAAAAAAAAAGAAGGAAAAAAAACCAAATAATCAAACAAAGAACAAAACAAAATAAAATATAATTAGTGGATTGGGACATTCAAAAAATGGGCAAAAAAGCAATGGAAATGCCTTTAAAAATATATATATATATATATATATTCATTTTTTTTTCCTTTCTCTTTTCTTTTTTCCCCTTTTGCCTTCCCTTTATCACTGTGTTATCAGATGTCTGGTGTGCCATGACACCTTCCTCCTCTCAATCCCCATTGTCTCCCAATTTTTCATTTAATTTTCAAAGAAGTTTTAGGTCACAGCAAAGTCACACACGGAGTGCCGGAGACTCCCAGATCCCAAACCACCCCCCCTTCCCCACCCCATATTAACTCCCCCCCCCCTTTTTTTTGGGTTGTTGGCATTGTTATAACTGTTATGCAGATAGCAAAATATAGCAACTAAACATTGTCAGTGATTTACAGTATAGTTTACAATTTAGATGATACAGTTTAATAATTTTGATGATATTTACCATGTCCTCTGTTCATTACTGTAAGGTAATGAAAAACTTTCCCCATGACCACCAAACAACCCATTAGATCTTGACTGTTCCCTTCTCCCCAGCCCCCCAGGGCCCGTGATACCCCCCTCTCCCAACCCATGGAATGTCAAGATTCACAGTTACATGCCCTGGGGATTTGAACCAGCCCTTCCTAATCCACCCACCCCCCAGTGCTGCACCACCAAACCCAGGAACACCACCACTCATCTGCCCCATCCCCCAACAAGCAACCACACTCTATCCCTTTACCATAGATTATGTCCATATGGGTGATGGCTCAAAGCCTGCTCTTCTCTTACTCTCCTTTGTTAACCTATCTTTCAGACAATGGTTCTCAGAGACTGCTCACTTTCCTCAGTTCAGATCAGTGAGGTCATATACTGTTCATCCTTCAGTGCCTGGCTTGCTTCACTCAACATAAGGTCTTCAAGATTCATCCACATTATTCCATGTGTTAGCACTTTGTTCCTTCTTATAGCTAACTAATATTCCATTGTATGTATGTACCACATTTTGCTTATCCATTCGTCTGTTGATGGGCACCGGGGCTGATTCCAACTTTTGGCAGTGGTGAACAATGCTGCTATGAACATTGGTGTGCATATATCTGTTTGTATTTTTGTTTTCAGTTCTTCTGGGTATATACCCAGCAGTGGAATTGCTGGATCATACAGAAGATCTATTGCTAGTTTTCTGAAGAACCGCCAAACTGTCCTCCACAGTAGCTGGACCATACCGCAGTCCCACCAGCAGTGGATGAGGGTTCCTATTCCTCCACATCCTCTCCAATATTTAGTGTCTCCTGTGTTTTTAATAGCTGCCATTCTGATGGGTGTAAGATGGTATCTCATTGTAGTTTTGATTTGCATTTCCCTGATAGCAAGTGATGTTGAGCATTTTTTCATGTGCTTTTTAGCCATTTGTATTTCTTCCTTGGAGAAGTGTCTTTTCAGGTCACTTGCCCATTTTTTATATGGGTTGTTTGTCCTTTTATTTTCGAG
>JAKSZT010053888.1:2480320-2547773 GCA_026826555.1 Tolypeutes matacus | reverse complement strand
TTTGTATTTTTCTGTTGCCCTCTGGTCATCATATTATCTTGATGGGTTTGTTCAGTTGATTAGCTTTTCTCTATGCTCTAGAATTTTATTTAGCTGTTGGTTCTGCGTGTGAGTTTTCTCTTTGGCAGTTTTTCTTCCTATTTTATTTCCTTGCTTCTTTCTATGTTCCCTTGAAGGCAAAAGGTTAGGGCCAGAGGAATCAAAAGCTGTAAGGAAGGCAGAAAGATAATAGAAATATTGATAAAAGTTAGAAGAGGGTCAAAATGAGACTTAATGAGATGAATATTTAACTTGTGTAGGCAGTGTAGAGTACTAGGAAAAAATATGGAGTTCCTACAATGGACTGGGAAAACAAATGGAGGAACATTTATATATAGTGATTTAGAAGGCTAGAATTATGAGGAGGGAGAGAAATAGTAGAGAAAGGTCTGAAAGGAAAAAGTTAATACTAATAAAAAAAAAAAAGAAAAAAGAAGAAGAAGAAAACAAAATAGTTGGGATAGAAATTGACACCCTTAAGTTGCGGGCCTATGAAAAAATGTTGTCTCTAAGAGCCACAACAGAAAACAGAAGGCAGAAAGATGCAGGAAGGATAAGCGATAGTTTGTAATACAGAATCAATATATACAGCGAGTGGGAAATTACTGGATAAGAAGCCCAGCAAATAAGCGACCAGCTGGCAGCACCTATTTAAAAAAAAAAAAAAATAGAAGGAAAAAGGAAGGGGGGAGGAAAATGGGAATAATAGCAATAGACCAGAAAGTAACAGAGAGAAACCAAAGATCCACACAGGCAAGGAGTCAAACAGAGCTAAGGGGGGTCAATGATTCTCCTAGGGTCCACGTGGATCCTTCCTGCCTACTTGCGTTTATCAATGAATTTCCCCACAGGGTTCTATATGCAGGTCCTGAAGCAGCTTTTAGCTATTAAACTAAATTAAAAAGAATTTATTTTTCATTTGTTGAGGGGACCTCACTTTTTTTTTTTTTTAGCCAAATGCAGGACCCAAAATAATTCCTCCTCTAGACCAACCCCCTTACGGAAGGGACCCTAGCTGGGCCCGTGGAAATTAACCAAGCACGTCCCACTTTCCGGACTCCCCAGGTTAGCTGAAGCTCTGATGTTAGTCAGTGAGGAGTGCTAAAGACGGCGGATTCCGCCCCTTCTGGCGCCGAGCTCCAGCGTCACCGGGCTGCTCAGTAAATCAGTTTGAGTGCAGATTCGCGTCTGCTCTCAGCCTAATGCTGCTTCAGGTCGGCTTATCTGCTCCCCAAAGGTATGGGGCGGTGCAGGCAGCCAGATCAGTGTCTAAAAATATAAAATACCCTTCCCTGTCTTCCAACAGAACCCTCCCTTTTTGGGAAGTGTCCCTTACTCCTGGCTCCACAGCGGCCCGGGTCTTATCCCTGGGTGGCTAGGGAAATCAGCTCTGTTCCCCGACCAAAATCCCCCGTCCGGTTCACCGGGTGCTGATTAGCTCGTTTGCTCTGTTCACACAAGGTCCAAGGGGCGCCAGGCAGCCAGATCCCCAGAAAGTAAAACTTTTTCGCCCCCGCGGCTCCAAATGGCCGTTTTATTTTTTTTTCCCTAATCGCGGGTCTCAGCCGCCTGTGCCAACCTCCACCGGCAGCCTCAAAACTCACGAATCTCCACCGTTCGGTCCACGCCGCCGATCCGCGCAGATAGATGTCCCAAGCCTCTCACTCCATGCGTGCACAGCACAGACCCCCGGGCAGGACCCCATCTCCAATCTGCCTTGCTCTGGGAGCTTGCCTTGTGCGCCCTCCTACACTAACGCCATCTTCTAAAATTCACTTTTATACTTGCATATTTCTTCTATCAGAGTTTAACTTTAGCCGTACCCATTAAAGAAGACGTTTTTGAAATAGTGCAGCCACATATTATCATCATTACCATCCTGCTTCCACCACCCACAGCACCTAGCAGCTTACACCTGTCTAGTTCGCCCCTGCTAGCTGCAGACTCCACTGACCAGCGCTTTGTCCTGACCAGGTGGCACACTTTCAAATTAGAATGGTAACTATGTGTCCATCCTTGCTGGAGTATGAAGATGGAAGAATGAATCATCACGGATTCCCTTATTCCTCCTTAAAGGCCTCTTCCTTTTGCTGGGATATTGGCTAGGGGTCCCCACTGTACTTCTGAACCATGGAAAAGAATAGTACTGGTATTGTGAGCTGTGGCCATAGCAACGACCTGGTGGATTCAAATGTCCTTAAGCCTCAAAGTGGAAATTTAAATAAGTGGGAGGGGAAGAAACTGATGAAAAGCCACCTTTCAGGCACTGGCATATTTTCTCTCTTTTCTTCCTCTGCTTTACAAATACATATGTAACACCTTTTGAAATGTTTTTTTTTTTTTTTTTTTTTTTTCATAAGCAACAGGAAATTACTATGAATGAAAAATATGAAATTCAAAGTACAAACTATGCAACAAATTGTATAACTTTCTAACCATTGCGTAACATTAAATGGGATTCTCTTTTTCAGAAAATGGGATTTGGAATCACAATTTTTAAAAAAATCATTAGATCAGTAAAAACAAGATAATATCATTCAAACTTCTAGCAATATCAGGAAAAAATAAACAATGGAAGCATGTATGAATAGACATTAGGTTTAATGATATTTTCAAGGCTCATATTTTCTAAACATTTACAGGTTTTTGTAAATGTGGATGCCACAGGGGATATGAAAGAGAAAGGAAACTGATGGATTCTTTTTTTCCTAATTAGCAATGATTGGGTGTTTTCTTTTAAGATACAAGACATGAGTGGCTGGTATCTGACTGACATCTCCGGCCGCAGGCGAATGACTCCCCAGCAGGACAACTTCGATCCCCCCCAGCAGATAAGTGTCAATAACTTGGCGGCCCGAAGAGCTTTGCAGCAGAGCTACTACTGGAGTGCTCCGCCTCCATACCTGGGAAGCAAGGTAAGGCCGTGCAGGGCTTTAACTGGGCCCTAATGGGAATGGTTTTATTTGGTATTTAAAAAAAAAGAAAAAAAAAGGAAGATGAAATCAAATACATATCGTAACACATCGTCAGAACCAGCGAAATCAGATGGAGTTGGGCATTTGGCCCGTGTTCCACGAGTGTGGTCTGTGGACAAGAAGCTCGCGGGCACGGCGCCCTAGTGCAGGTTCTTTACGTAGTCAATGTCCTATGTAATTTTTGAAAAAATAAAAGACAGGTTAATGAAGGCTTCTGGGTATTTTGTGAAACAGAGTATGGATATTGAAAGAAACTGGGCTGTGTTTACTTAAAATGGCTGCTTTTCTAGACTAGTCTATGGTGGTATATTTACTGACATTTTCCTCCTCCGTTTCCATTTCATTTCAAAACTGATATTCAAGAGAGCTCTTTTTCTTCCACCTTGTATGAATGTTAATTGGAAATGAAATTTATTATATAACTAATTAAATGGTTGCTTGAAGCTTATGTAAACAACATATTTCCTGGAACTCAGAAAGAGAACTACCCCTGTAAGAAGTGCCAGATTGAAAGCACATGTTGGTTTTGAAGTCCACTTACAGATATGCAAAAACATACACAGATAAACAAATGTACCCTCCTCCGAAATCCAGGCTTTTTATTTATTTTTTCTTTGTGGATTAATACAATCTCGATAGATGCCTTGGTGTTTAGCATTTATTTTATTTCACCCAATAATTCATTGGAAACAAAATTTGATTTATTAAGTTTAAATGTGAATGCTTGCTTATTCTGTGAGAGTTAATACCTAGTCAGTTGAGATAAATTACCCAGTAATATGAAAAACTGTGATGGTCACAGAAAAATCCCTTAGTGAATTGATGCTATTTAAAGCCTACTTTCTACCTATAAGAATATAGTGGTTACTTTTGAAGAAACCTTCATTGGTTAAACAAAAAAAAATGTATACTTATAGTTAGTTGTTCTCCTGCGTGGCATGTCAGCATTCAAATAGAAAAACTTAACAGTTCATATGCTACTCAGTGAATGGGAACTGGTGTGGTTTAGCTAATAGAAAAATTTTCAAAACTCAGGGCCATATTATTTTTAACAGGCTTCTAAATGCTCTTATGAGAAATGTGTAAATGAATAGGAGACATTTCATTGAATATGTATTTTAAAGAGCCAGTGTATGTTGCATAAAATTCAGTAGCTGTAATAAAAATCTAATTAAACTTTATTTGCAAGGCCCTTTATGACAAGAATTCATTTTATCCTATGCTATTTAGGAACTTGCTATATTCCTAACATGAATAAAATAGTAAGACTTGAATGTCTCCTGTTTAAAAGTACCAAAAACAAAAATTTTACCTTTTCATTTCAACTGCTTTCAGGAGTTTGGAGAAGAGCCTTGGGTCAAAACTGGTTGGGTTTCAGAGGTCTTATTTTCTTGACAATGGTAGATGTATTTTAAGATAGCTTATAATAGAAATTTTCTTTGCCTTATTTTCTATCATATCATCGTTGGTCATATGCTTTTTCTTTCTGTTGGCTGAAAATCAACCTGACAGAAGGAAAGCAAGCAAATGGGATATTAAATAGCATCAGGGCAAAGAATTTGGACATCCTATTCGTAGTTGTTTGTTCCCAAAGATAACTTCCCTTATCCTGGCTGACCAGTTTCTTATAACCACCCACAGTGAAGTACTTCATATTCTCTTACGGATCGTTTTCACATCAAAAAGTTATGTTTGTCTGTGCTCCAGTTTCCATTCAGTGAATAAAATGATGGTAACAGGGTGTGCAAATTGTTTAAATGTGGAATACATGTTAAAAAAATGGAATCTGGAGGCCCTTGGTGGTTTACTGTCAGACATCTCAGTATGGATGAAACAATTTGCCTTAATAACTGAACCATATAAATTTTTGATTCTACAATAATACTGCAGGCTTTCATAAATTATCACAGTACATCTTAACTGTCATGTCATATCACATAAATTATAGTCATGATGGCATGCTTAGCTTGGTTGATTTAATATCTTGCTAAGGAAATGGAAAATTATAGGGCCTTGTTTGTAAATTCAATAAAGCCACTTTCCTAAATAGTGGAGGCTAAATTCTTTACCAGTAATTGCTGTTTGAATGAGAGCCACTGCCAGAAACTGACAGAACTAGTATATCAAGATACAAGTGTATCTGTTTAAATACTGAATTTCATTTACATCCATGTCCTGGAGGCTATGAGTCCGTACTCTCTCTCTCCCTGCTTTAATGTTAATTCCTAATCTATAAAATATTAATGAGACCCTATTAACTTTTCCTAAATGTTTAAACATCCAGTTTTCAAACATTTCCCAAGTAACGTGGTTATAAGACGGTAGCATAAGGGAGATGCCCTGTGAATATTCTGTTATAATGAAGATGCTGTGTGCCTGTCCCTCCCTTTCGTAGCACCTAAGTCCAGATAGGAAAAGGGCCCTCACATGAGATATGCTCTGAGCAGCTAACATAGAGGTCTGCCTGATCATAATAAAACTGAAAAATACTAGCCACTTTAGCAAAAGAGTACTTTATCCTATGAAGCATTTTTATTGATTGTGGTTCCTCTTTGGACTAATAAGGTATAAATAAGTGATTATAAGTGTGCATGAATAGTGGATGTGGCCTAGAAAAACCTAGCACATTTTTATATTGCCTCTTTAAAGCATTCCCATGACACAACTATGAATGAATTCCTCCACAGCAATCTTGAAAATGCTTTTCCTATTATGTTAGTGAATATTTGTCTCAGTTGGCACAATCAAGTGCTAATTTTTCCCCTCGTTCTAAATAGTCAGTGAGAATTTAGTCAGGCACCCATAGGGCTGTACAAGGCAGCATAACATTCTCAAAATGCTTGGCAAATGTTAATGCTTGATTTGGGGCATTTTTTTTAAGGCATGGAACTAGTCAGGAATGGAAAGAGCTAGATGGCAGAGAGTCCTCCTGGCTTGCTACAAGCTGCAGCTATTCAGAAACAGTTTGGGAATTTCAGAGTTGGGAGAATTTATTGTTTTAGTAAACTAATGCTACTGGAACACTGAACTAGTCATTTCCGTAAGGTTACCCTAGTGGTCTGAAATGGTTAGTGCAGCTTGCCAAAGCAGTTCTCTGTGTCTCAATTTCCCAGAGCTTCTGGCTCAGCCTGTGTCCTGTTCCTGCATTACTACTGAGATTTGAAAGTCTGTCTCTGAATATTATTAAATTAATTTTGTGCTATTTGCTCTTTACAAAACAATGCTTATTTTCTACAACACCAAGCCGTCTTTTTTGGTTTCTAGCCTAGGGAAACTTTTAAATTGTTTCATGTAGTTGCCAAGAATACTTGTAGCCTAACTTAATATGCGCATTTTGAGAGTCTGCTGACATATTAGCATCTGGCTTCTAAAAGTAATCTTTGGTAAACTCCTTTGTTGTGGTTGCTTGACTTTCAGTTCTACCTCACACATTCCAAATTAAAGCTGTGGATTTGAAGGAAATTGATATTTGAGATTTACAGGACAAGGAGCTAGGTCTTGTCACAAAAGCTGGCTAACAAATACTTTGTGATTGATGCTACATGCTTAACAAAAATAACAGCAACAAAATGGTTTTGATTAGGTTGCTCAGAAATGACCCTTGAGTTGGGATTTATGTGAGAATTAAAAATGATTTTGATCTCACTAAAAAAATTAAATCTCACTAACAAGCAAGATCCATTTTGTTTTTGGCAGCATAATTTGTATTTGTGACTTCTTTGCTTTACATTCCTGAAAATTGTTCCAAAATGAAGTTTAAAACCTTCTCTCCCATCCTTAACTTCCTCCAATTTATGTCTTGGATTGAATGGATTAAGTAAGAAGGTCATTATGAATGTGGAGAATGGCATGGCCATAAAAGTAAATAGGATATATAAACAGTGATTGATTTTGTATTCCATGCATCAGATCCCATCAAGAAAGATTTGGCAATGGAGTAGTACCAAGAAGAAGACTTGCTGCCTAGAATAAACCAATTGAATTATTAGGTGTAAATAAAGCAAATATTTTTTAAAAAGAAAAAAAAAATCGATGACTCATTTATGTTATGGTAAGGTCTAGCAAAATTAATTTACCTAGGAAGACACAAAGTCAAACATAAAAATCTCCCAACATTTCATAGTTGACATAATATTCCCTTGATATTTTTCCTAAGTAAATTTATAAAGCACTAATTCTAAAATTGCAAATTATTTTATGGAAAACAATTTTAATATTCATATATATTCTGTTCACAGGGACTTATAATGCATGCAACCTTGGTGGGAAGAGTTTGCTTAATAGTAATTTCCATATGACTTTGTAATGTGGTTGTCAATAAATTAAGACTGCCTAGAGCTACACTGAGAGGAGCTTCCTGGTCAGGATGAAGCAGGTGATGGTTCCACAGAACTGCATAAAACACATGTCACCTAAAATATTCAGCTTACTTGTAAGTTTCTGTTTTCAATATTTTAAATTACATGACCAAGGCCACCCACTAATAAACCAAAGTATCCCAACTCTTAAGAGAGAGAGCCAGAATTGTAATCCAGATCTGTCTAGCCCTCTTCAATTAATCATTTTTCTCTGTTATGTTTATTGGTTCTAGCAAGATACTTAGGTTTGGAAAAGAGTTATTGAAGTAGTGTATCTAAAGGAAAACATAAGAAAGGAAACACGATATGAACATATATAAATGTAGATTATTGAAATACAAAACAAGTATTAATAGAGAGGACACAAAGCCAAAGTCTTGTTTTCAAAAGTATTACTAAGGCTGGCAAGATTAATCAAGAAAAAAAGGAGTAAAGGCACACATACATACTTTTAGGAATGTAAAAGTAGACATAACTAAATTTGTTTCAGAAAATAAAGGTATGGAATATCATGAAAAGACTGTATACACAATACATTAGAATACAGAGAAATTAATAAATTTCTAGAAAAAGGCGATTTTGTAAAACTGATTCAAGAAGAAAAAGCTAAGAAGTCATATAAACATTAAAGTAATAGAACCAGTAGTCAAAAAAGATCTTTCCACAAAGATTACCCAGAAAATAGAACAATGAAGAATACTCCTAAATTAATATCATGTGCCATATATATCCTTGATATCAAACCTTGACAAGAAGGGTTTCAAAAAGAAAATCCCTATGCAAACTTACTCATGAAAATAGAAGCAAACATCCTAAAGAAAATGTTAACAATTGAGCTCTATCAATGTATAAAAATGGTAAAACAAAATGGGCCATGGGAGCCCTCCCACATGGGAGGTCCCGGGTTTGGTTCTCAGTGCCTCCTGAAAAAAACAAAAACAAACAACAAGCAAAACAAACGATAAAAACCACTCAGGGAAGCAGATGTGGCTCAGTGGTTGAGCCCTGGCTTCCCACATATGTGGTCCCGAGTTCAGTCCCCGGCCTCTGGTACCTAAAACAAAACAAAACAAACACTAAGTGGGCCAAGTTGGATATATCAAGGAATTCAAAATTGGTTTAATATTAAATAATCATTTTGAGTAATTAACCAACTTGATTGATTTAAAGAGGGGAAAAAAACAAACAAACAATTATTTTGATAATGAAGAAAAAGAATTGAGTAGAATTAAATAACCATTCATCCAATACTAGGACCAAAAAAACAGCTACACTAAAACCTATAGCAAGTATCTTATTTAATATAAAATGTTGAAAACGTTTCTTAAGATGATGAATAAGAAAAAATCCTCACTGTCACCACTTTTATTTAACATTGTATTAGAGGAGCTGGGCAGTGCAGTAATATAAGGCAAAAGAAACAAGGTTTGGAAAGTAAGAAGTAAAACTGTCATTTACAGATGATATGATTATGTGCTTTGTAAACTCAGAAGAACCTACATATAAATTAGTAATAAGTAAGTTAAGGAGCAGACTGTATATAAAATTCATATTTAAAAGTCATTTGTGTTTCTTTATATCAGGTAACAATCACTTTAAAAAGAAGTCATTTATAATAGCAATAAATATTAAAAGCACCAAAGATGAACACTGTGAGGAAAATCAAAGGGCCAAGAACAGTGATGATTCTCCTAAAGGAAGGCAGATGAGATGTGAATCCAATCTTTTCTGATGTAAAGATTTAGTATATATTTAGAAAGATGTAGCGATTAATACAAAATGATATTGGTGTGAAAAAAGATGACCAGACCGAGAAAACTGAAAAAAAAAAAAAAAAAAAAAAAAAAAAAAGCCCAGAAATATCCCATGCATATAAGCATTCTTGATTTTTACCCAATAGGCATTGTAGCTCAACGGGAATAGGATAGATCGTATAATAAATGGTTCTGGTACCACTGGTTATCTAAAGAGGAAAACAGATCTTGCATATTTACCTCAAATTATAGATAAAAATAAATTCCAGTTGAAACAAAGACTTGAATTTTTAAAATCACACTATAAAAGGACTAAAAGGATAAAAGGACAAAAATACATTGAGATTTCTGCTTCTGATCAAGATTAAAAAACAAGATCTAGATTTACGTGCCATAAACAACAAGAAAACTTGAGAAAAATGTGACACAACAGTTTTTAGACACTAGACAACAAACGATTTAGGATTGTAATCCCTGAGAAAAGAGAAACAAATGAAGTGAAGTTTACAGCTGCCCCAGATTATTGTCTGGAGTCAGTTTCCAGAGTGAAGTGCATGAAAGCGAAACCCAAATAGAAACAGAGGATCAAGATGAAAGAGAGATTGGAGCTCAGTGAGACCAATGCAGCTAGAATTTGTAGGTCAGAGTACAAGAGAAGTGGGAGCCACACAGAGAGGGAAAGAGAGAGCGAGAGAGACAGAGAGAGCGAACGAGCGAGAGAGAGAGAAATCCAGATATCTGTAAAGAGAAACTCTGGCCTGACAGCATCGAGTTGCAAAGGCATGAGAGAAAACTACATAAGGCTGGAGTAAAGAGTCACCAAAAAGCAATAAGAAAAAGGATTCCTGGAGCTGAAACAGGCAATAGTTCATTTTCCCACCGTTTTGATGCCTTCAAACAGAGAGAGCATCAGGTAAAGTATTCAGAAGGCATTGCCTCACTGTAAAGGTTCTATATTAGTCTCCAAAGACAGGCTGCTTTAACTTCAACCTGGCAAAATTTAAAAGCAAGGCTTAAAAGAATCCAATATTTAAAGAAACAACAACAACAAAAAAAAACTTACTTGCCAGGACAAAGTCCAATGCTATTTAATTAATTACAACTTAATCCAGCACCCAACAAACTTAAAATTTATAATGCTGGCATCAACTCAAAAATTAGCAGGCATGTAAAGAAGCAGGAACATATGACCCATAACCAGAGGAGAAATTCAATAGGAACAGTCCCAAAAATGACATAAATGATGGAACAAGCAAGCAAAGATGTTAAAATGGCTATTATAAATATTCACCATATGCTCAAGAAAGTAGGAGAAAAATGAACATGATGAGGTATGTAATAAAAGATATTTTTAGAAAACCCAAATAGAACTACCAGAGATGCAAATTGCAATGACTAAAATGAAACATACACAGTATGGAAATAAAAGGGGATTTGATTCTGCAGAAGAAAAGATTAGTGAACATAAAGACATGGCAATAGAAACTATCCAAAATAAAACACAGAAAGAAAAGATACTTAAAAAAATAAACAAAACCTCAATAGCCTATGTGATGATATCAAGCATCTAACATTCACGTAATTGTACTTCCAGAGGGAGAAATGGAGTTAGGGGACATAAAAATATATTTGGAGAAATAATGGCCAGATTTTTCCCAAATGTGATGAAAATTATAAATCCACAGATCCATATAATGAACAAACAAACATAAAACATAGCAAGAAAAAACAAACAAAACCCAAATTGAGAAAAACCTCAAGAAAACTATGCCAAGGTACATCAGAATCAAATTATAATAAAACAGTGTTAAAAGAAATAAAGAGAAAAAGTTAAAAGCAACCAGAGAAAAAAGGCATAACATGTAGAGAGGAACAAAGATAAAAACGACAGCAGGTTCTTCTCAGAACCTACAAGCCAGAATACAGTGCAGAGATTTTAAAATATTGGAAGGGGGAAAAAGAAAAAGACAAAAAGCAAAACAAAACAAAATTTAAAAAAACTACCAAGCTAGAATTCTTTATCAAACCAAAATATCTTTCAAACTGAAGACAAAAACAAAGACTTTTTCAGAGAAAGAAAAGAGACAATCCATTGACAACAGACTTACACTAAAAGAAATGGAAAGTTGTTCAAGCAAAAGTAAAATTATACCAGATAGAAATTTGTATCTTCACAAAGAAATTAAGAGCATCAAAAAGGTACAAAATAATGCCTTCTTCACTGGTTACCAGCTAATACAGGACCTCCGATCAGTCATTTGTTTAGGCATAGGGCCTAAACAATGGTTATTGAATAAATAACAAGCACATAAACTTAAAATAGAACTTCAAATACTTCTTTAAAAACTTTTTCTCTGAAGTTGCTAAAAGGAAGACTATGCCATAGGAAGAGCATAAAAAAGCCCTTCCATAGCTCCCATTCCTTATCTCAAAAGTGGAGGCAGAGAAACCAGCATTAATTTGAAAATGTTTCAATCAACTCATAATGTAAAGCATTAAATTTTTTAAAATCTCCTTTTCAATAAGTTTTTACATTCATGTTCCATGAGCAACTTGGGGGAGAACAGTCAGGAACCAATGGATTGCTGATTCTGCTGCACTCCCTCAAGCTTGTGTGGAACCCATCCCCAATATGATGGCTTCTTCCATTTGCAACAGATCAAACCCATCAATTGTCACTGAGGTTCTGAACCTGTCATGTTCAGAGTGTCTTTTTTACATACTGGATGCTTTGTATGTTGTTTTTTAATTGTTGTTGGTCATAAGAAGAACAAAGCAGTACAGAAGGATGGGAAAGAGTGTTGTTATTTAATTGGTTTCACCTTAAAACCTAATGTAATTAGATTTTCTGCCCAATCCCAGGCCTGAGGTGAAGGTGGTAAATTGAAAATTAATGACAGAAGACTAGTCATCCAACCAGCAACCATGCATAAACTAATTCTTTCCCTACCTGAAATCAGTTCTACAATAGAGACATTTAGAGTTTTCAAATAGCAGATTTTCTCTCAAGTAAATATGATGAGAAGATGTAATATCAGCAGTATTACTTATTTTTTAAAAGGTCATTCAAAATATGTGAGTTTTTTTAGGATCTACAGTGATTTGGGGTTAAGGCCAAAGAGAGCAGGGAATATAAGTCATTTTCATTTTCTTAATTTTAACTCTTTTAAAAAATCTAATAAATACCTTCCAGTAGAACTGAAAAAAAGTGCAACATATGGCAATATCATAGTGACCTTAATGAAGAGTAATATTCCTTAAAAAAGACAAAAGTGTATAAACAATAAAGAAACATAATAATAATGAATACTACATTAAAATTAAGAATTCCTTTTCATTGAAACACACTGTAAAGAGTGTGAAAAAATCAAACAGGAAAAAGATGTTTTCAAAACATAGACTGAATAAAAAAAATTCATACACATAATAATGCATATCGTATAATTCCTATCCATGATATGTAAAAATTCCAATTGATTCAAAAAGAAAAAAACTAACAAAAAATGGAAAAGGAAAAACGGCATAAAACATGAACATACTTTTCATGGAAAAAGTAATATAAATGGTTCATCAATGTATGAAAATAAATCAACCTTTTTAGAAATTAAATTTAAAAGTTCAGAAATACCAGCTCTTGGCAAGGACCTAGAGCAAGAGGGATGTTCATTAACTGTGTGTGTCAGCAGCGAGCTAAATTGGTAAAGCTACTTTAGAAAAAAAGTTTTTATCAAATAATAAGCCAAATATTAAACACCTAGAAATATCATCATCAGTGGAATGGAGGAAACAATAGAGACTGAAGTTATCCCCTGCCTTAAATAACTAGAAAACTGGACAAAATATATGTCTCATGGTATTCAGAGGTGCACATTGGACAATAGAAGTACAGGACTATGATTTCTGAAAGCAGGAAAGAAAAGGGGAAATAAGGGCAGGGGGATTCTTTATCACATCAGCCTACTGTCTAAAGGTGGTTTTTAGGCTACAGGGCAGGGAGAAAAAGTGTAATATGAGTTCAGCATCCTTGCTGAGTTTCAGAGACAGAGATTGGTGCTTGGGGAAGTCAAGCAGCTAGAATTTGTAAGTTAGAGTTCCAGGGAGGAGAGAGTTGCATTAAGGGACCTGGGATATCTTCAGGGGAGTACCTTTATGTCTTTGACTGAGTATGAATCTGGATATTAATGAGAGGCCTGGAAAAGACTCTAAAAAGAAAGGCAGAACAATTTTCAGAACTGTCAGAGAGCTCATAATAGTTTGTGTTCCCACCAACCAGAGAGGAAAGACCTCATAATACTCAAGACATAAGGCAAAAGGATGCTCTACAAGAAGAGGATCTATTGTATGTCAAGAAACTTATTTCATACACATGCACCCTTAGAAATACAAACCCCTTTAAGGAATAATACAAAACCCAGGAGCCAACAATATAAATGACAATGCCCAGCATGCAATAAAAATTACCCCACATGCAAGGAAGCAGGAAAACATGACCTATATGCAGGAAAAAAAAAACAAAAAACAAAAAACAACAACAAAAAAAACCCAGAAGTGACTGAGATGATTTCCAAGCTCACAGAAACAACTATTCTAAATATTCTACATATATTCAAAAAAGGTAGAGGAAATAGATATATTTCTTAAACACCCAAATGGAACTTTGAGAGATTTTTAAAAAATCAGCATCTCTAACAACCCCCAAAAAAACCATACGATACTGAATGGGATTAACATCAGAATGGACACTGCATAAGTGAAGGTAAGTGAAATTGGAGATAGCAAGAGAACCTGTCCAAATGAAGCAAGGAAAATAAAAGAAAAATTGAAAAACGAACAGAGTGTTAGTGATCTGTAATTGTAGGCCCTGAAGGATAGGAGAGATGGGGAGACAGAAAAAATATTTGAAGAAATAATGGCCATTTTCCAAATTTCATGAAAAATATAAATCTATACATCCAAGAAGTTCAATGAATCTCAAGCAAAATAAATTACCAAGGTACATCATATACAAATTTCTGAAAACAAGTGATAGGAAAGTTTTAAAGTTTCCAGAGAAAAAAAGACATATTATATACGGTGGAAATAAGGATAAGAGTAACAGCCAAATGCATGTTAGAGACAAAGTAAGCTAAAGGAGATAGAGCAACATCTTTAAAATACTATAAGAAAAAAAATTAACCTAGAATTCTGTACCCAGCACAAATATTGTTCAAAAATTAATGTGAAATAAGGACTTTTGAGACATACAAAGGCAAAAAAATGTCATCCCAGCAGAACTGTACTACAAGAAATGGTACAGGCAGTCCTTTGTACAAAAAGAAAATGATTCCTAATGGCAATACAAATCTACACAAAGGATTGAAGAGTACTAGACATAGTAAATATGTGCAACAAAATAAATTTTTTTCTTACTTTATAGATCTCTTTAAAAGATAACCAATTGTTCAAAATATAAATGTATTGGGGGTATATAGCATAGCAAAATATATAAAAACAATAACAGAGAATAGGCAAAGGTGAAATGGAAGCATACTGTTGTAATATTCTTGTACTATTGCAAGTGGTATGATATCACTTGAAGATAGATAGAATAAGTTAAAAAGGTATATTATAAACCCTAGAGCAACCTCTCAAAAATAAAATTAATAGTTAACATTAATAAAAACAATAATGGAGATAAAATGAAATCATAAAAGTTGCTAATTAAAAATAAGGAATTTAAGAAGAAAAAAGGAACAAAGAATAGACAAAAAGAAAAAATTAGCAAGAAAGTAGATAAAAACCTCAACCATACTGATAATTATATTAAATATAAATGGCTTATATATCACTAATAAAATGGAGAGATTGTCAGATCGATAAAAAAGAAAGGTCCAACTATATATTCTTTAACTTATCTAAAATAAAAAGACACAGATAAGTAAAAAGGTAGAAAAACTAATATAAATAAAGCTGGAGTGGTTATATTAATATCAGAAAAAGTAGATTCTCAAACTAACCAATCTAAAGATTTCATGTTTGGTCTGTTCCTCCTGGATTCTGATAATGGTGATGGTAAAGGTTATCCCCAAGTGTGGTACAGTGGTGTTTATATTAAAGGTTGAATTTGAATTCTATATTAAAGGTTGAATCTGAATTATTTTATGATAGAGGTCTTTACTTTACCAATGTTATTAGATTTATGTTGGTCAAATAAATTTTACCAAAGTGTCATCATGATGTAAGTTCATCCCCATATACGTAAACTAAAAAATATCCAAAATGTCAGTTTTGAGACAGTTGCTACACCTCTACATTATAGATACAGGCTGTCATAGAGATTTATTCTCTAATCAGTTACTGATGACAGAAATCCCGAATCCCCTTAAATGCGCAAGTCTTCATTGAAGCTGGGATAGTGAGATACTTGTCACACTTATCATGTCATTTGTTTGATGAGGCATGAAGCCATGCATGTTAACTGTATTGTGTTACCTTCATAAACCCCACTGCAAGTATCTCAAAAAGCTAACTAGCTGATATTAAAGGTTTCCCTTTGCTGCAAAACTGCCATTTAAGTGATATAAATCTACTTACTGGCTAAAATTAATTCTCTCTGATTGTCCATTTTTATTTTTAATAATAAGTTCTCCTATCACCACCTGGTGCTATGTCAGAAAGCAATAAATAAGGTGACAAATGTTCCTTTATCAAATGGTTTTCATTGATTTAAAGATAACCCAGATATAAATTATTATAGCATACAGCCATAGAAATTCACAAAACATTTGGTATTTATCAAATATCTGCCGTGTGCTCAGGACAATTTTGAATGCTTTACACAATTCTGAGGGGAGTTCTGGGCCCCTCATTTTGCTTATAAAGATAGCGAGATTCAATCAGATTAAGATATGTGTCCAAGATCACAAAGCTAATAAGGCAGAGTTCTAACATTGAATCAAATCTGTGAAAGGCATAGGGACCAAATCCCTAATCAAATGTAACCAGAAAAATGCTGAACCTGGGCATCTCCTTTTATAAATAATAACATTCAATCAATTCTCATGGTAATGAAGAAATAAAAATATAAAATATTAATTCTTTTTAAAAATCCTATAATTTTTTTTTGTTATAATTTATAGCAAATAAAAGGAAAATCTCTCCAGTTCTAAAGAACTTCTAGAGATGGATAAGAAAATGTGAATGGCCCCCCAAAAAATTAACCACCTATATGAACAAACAGTTCACAGAAAAGGAAGTACAAATGTTTTTCAAATATATGAAATGATGTTCAACTTGACTCATAATATGATTACACAGAAACCATTTGTCATCTATCATATATCAAAAACAACAAGATGGATATTTCACTCTATTACTGAGAACTTAAAGGACAAGGATCTTTGTAAGCTGTTGGTGGGGAAATGCACTGATGCACTCTAAGAAAACCAGTTTAGAAATCACCAAAATTACAAATGCACATATTCTTTCACATTATAATTTCTCCTCTGGGAATTTACTCAACAGGATATATAAACATTTGCAAAATTACAGGTATGCAGTTATTCATTCCAAAAGTTGTGATAGCCTCAGAATTGCCTATTAGTGAGAGATTGATTAAATGAATTTTCGGACATCCATTCAATTAAACCATAAAACGAGGAATAAAGAAAGAAGGAGGAAGCTCTTTGTATACTAATATGGAATGAAGCAATTTTATTGTGGTGATAAAACCTAGAAGTAGAAGAGTGTATGTATGACTACCATATGTGTAAACAAAAGAGGAGAAAAAGAATTTGTGTTTGCAGTCATAAGGTTACATAGCTATTTAAAGTTAAATCTCACATTGGAATTGAGGTAAGGTTATCTCAGAAGGCTTTCTTCTACTGCCCTACTCCAGTACAGGGTACTATCAAAGTTTTAATACAAGAAATTTCACCTCGAACAGTCTTTATTTTTATTTCTATTTTGATCTATTATAAGCTGTCTGGTTTCTATTCTAAATCTTGTAGTAAAAATTATTTCTTGTGGTGTGATAGCTTAATAAGTATTAAGTGCCCTAATCCTATAAGCTTAATTAATCCCAAAGATTCAAATAATACTGTTACTTTTACAGGTATTTTCACAAAATTCTTTATTGTCAGCAGGGCCAGTTGGAGAAGCATCAAGTTTCCATTTCTATTCCTGAGTTCTTATAATTTCCAACAGTTGCAGTTGAGTCAAATCTCAAAACAAAGGTGCTCTGTTGCCTTACTTTTTCTGATGTTCTCCCTTTATTTCCTGGGCCCGAGATTCCAAGTACTTAAATCAGACATTTGACACATTGAAAAAGGAGCTCTATGATAGGACCCCAATTTGAAATGTGATGAATTATTTAATAGGTAGTTTGTTGGGTGATTGAAAATTACCTGCAAAAGAGTACTTATCTCCTTGAGGCACAAGAAAAGCTAACGGGATTGAGCCAATTAGATGGACTGTCTCTTCAATGAATTGTGACCTATCAATGGTAATAGCTTATTATGATGATAAATGAACCCATCTTTCAAACCGAAGCCTGAGTACACACTTCAGCAGTTTCCTTGAATCATGAGGCCATTACCTCTCAACTTCATATAGACAGCAGTGACAGCTGCAGGAGCAGAGAGCATGTGTGGCTAGACAGAGATGATTGTTTTACTCAGATGAATATATTTACAGCTGTTTCCAAAGAAACATCCTTCCCACTGAGTTTACACCCCAAATAGTGACCATATGACATTTCCTACATAAGTAAAAGAACTCCCCCCACCCCCCCATCCCCGGCTCTACCATTCTGAGATAACTGGATTGTTTGTTTCTTTAGTTTTTGTTTGTTTTGTTTTGTTTGTCCTTGAATGCCTCATTCTTGTTGATCTCCTGGTTTAATAAAATTTGAGAATGAAAAATCTTCTTATCCTGAAGATGTTTATAACATACAGACAGACAAGTGGTTATTTTAATTAATTAATTTAATCCTCTTAACCCCCAGGTTATATTTGATGGTGGTTGAGGGAATCTTCAGAGACTCCTTTTTATTTGTAGAGAAGTTTTATAAAAAACAATGGTTTGAGTCATGTAAGTGTAAATACTTTAGTTTTTGTTGTGTTTTAAATAAAATAAATGTCAAAACACCTTTAAGTAGGCACTGATATTTGATAGTTTTCATACTCTGCTATAGCAATACTTTTGGTTTTAGAAGAATTAGGGAAACTGGTTATTTGTATATCAAAATACATTTATGTATGAGTCAGATAACCTGCCAACTTTCCCAAGATAGGTCTGAAAAATACATGTTGGTCAAGCAAAGCTAAGTTTTTGAAGTTCTTGCAGTAAGAGAGAACTCCACTTTTACAGAATCTCCGTAGTATCACAGAAGGGGAAGGTTGGAGGAGGGTATTTATAAAGTTTTAGGAGAAAAGTTGGGTGATTTCAAGGCAGGTCTTACATGACAGGAAACTGGTTGGGATTGGGCAGAGTTTATGACACAATAGCTTTGGATCTGTTGGTAGAGCAAGAGTCTTGAATTGAGGGTTGAAGAACAGGCTCTTAGTCTTGTAAATAAGCTAGTTTAGTTGGATCACAGTCTTAACTTTCAGAAACAAGGTTTTACTGGAGCAACTATCTAAGTTATATTTCAGATAAAATTTGTGTTAATATAGAATATTAATTGTGCTTGATCAGATACTTTTGAAACTTTATACTGGAAACAATAGGGATCAGGCCACTGCTTCACATTCATCTGGAGTCTTTATTAAAAATAGAAATTATGACCCTTACTCACTGATTCATTCCATCAGAAGATCTGGGGGAATGTGTGGAATTCTCCATTTTTAACACACTTCCCAAGTGATTCTTCACACTTAAAAATTTGAGGCCAGCTCTTTTATGAGTACTTTTAAAAATTGCTGATAATCAATTAAGGATCCATGGGTGATAACCAAGACTTAGACTTTCCAAAGCTTAAAAAAAAAACACCTGCAGGATTCTTTAGTCTGAATTCAAAGATTGACATTCTTATCCAATAGTTGAGCTGTACAAGAAAATCCTAAAATGACCCTCTCAGCCACCACAAAAGACCATGTAAATCCAAATCTATTAATCTCATTAAAATAGAAACACATACAAACACACACATGGACAGGCCATGCACAAAAAAAACATGTTCACATGCAAAATTAATCTTAGAAAACAGCTGTTTTCTTTTTTTAATAGGAAGTCTAAAGTGCACTGCTATTAATATATAGAATGAGGAAGAAAGGAAACTTGGTAGGAACCGAATCTTCCATTGGGAAGGGGGGTGTGTGTCAATTTCTGATTCTACTTGAGGGTCCAGTTATTCCTGAATATGCTCTTATAATTTTGCAATTGGAACTCTTACCAAACTAACCACATATAAACACAGAAAAAACCCTTAACTTCATGCAACCTCAATTCCTCATCTGTTATAATTTCTTAGCAACAGAACCTGTTTTTCAAACAAAGTCTTATCAGAGCACCAAAATTCAAGAACAATGGTTCAAGTAGATGACAGAGCAGGCGCTTGTTACAGAGGGAGGCAAGGCTGGTCGTCATTGGAGGGGGAGAAGCATCTGGTGCTGGTTACAGTGGGACACAGGGCTTGACGCTCTGTGTGCACTCTACCCTATGGCGTTGTCTACTTCCCCATAGAAAACTAGGTTTTGGAGAAAATGGTTTAAAAAGTAACTGTGGCAGTTTGAGGTTATTTTATGAATCCCAGAGACAGAAAGATTATGTTTGTAAACTCATCTATTCCTTTGGGTGTGATACCCTTTGAATTCAACTGATTAGATTACTTGATAAGATCCATTTAGGGCTTCTGATTAGACTATGTCAGTGGGGCTTGACTCAGGTTGAGTCTGCTCCCCCTTGCTGGGTCTGATATGAATGGGCTCACATGGACAGACAGAAAAAAAGGAAACTACCCTGTTTGATTCTGCCATGTGAGAGAAAAGACTCCAGTTTTGCCCACAGCTGAGCTGCAAGGAGAGAAGCCCTTAGAGAAAAGCCCTATGCCTGTTTGCTCACAGCTGAGCTCCAAGAGACAGTAGACTCTGGAGGGGAAGGCTGAAACCTCAGCAGAGATCAGCAGCCATCTTGCTTCACCACGTGGCAACATGCCAGGATCGTCAGTAACTGACTTTGGTGAGAAAGCATCTCTGCTGTTGCCTCGAATTATAAGCTTTTGCTCCAAATAAATCCCCATTATAAAAGCCCTACCATTTTCTGTTACTTTGCATTGGCAACCCTTTGGCAAACTAAAACAGTATCAATCAAGGGAACTTAGAAAGTCTCTTGCTCATCTAAAATGTTATGGTTCTCACAGAACACCAAAGTGGATATCACCCCACACAGAGGGACTCCTGAGGGCTCTGAAGACACCCAGGTCCTATATCAGGGGGGACAGCCCCAGAGATTGACGCCTTATCAGTGGGCTCTGCTTTGGAATCTGTGCTCCTGAGAGTGGCAGAGTTGGACTCAAATAAGTCTGCCCTGCACATGGTCCACCAGTCCCTTCTATTCAAACCTATATGTGAGGCTGGGATTTGTAGGTATACTTCCAGAGACTGGTGCCTCTGGCCTGCCTATATGCCAGCCGTGCCTGGAATCTCAGTGGAGCTGCAACTCCTACTCTACAGCTCAATGGACTCACCCAAGTCACCTGGTGAGGAGACGACGATGACGGACAACGGCTATCCCAGGGAATGGAGAGAGCCTGCATCTGAAGGCAGGATAATCCCATTCACCATATCCATGGGATATAAGCCCACTCTCACTTGGAGATAGAGTGGACATCACCATTCCAGTCTCCTCAGGATTGGGGGAAGAGCCATGGACTAGAGTGGACTTAATGGTATTCTGTTGTAGACATATTGGGATTCAAGCAATGGAAGAAATTATAACAGTGAGGTGAAGCCAGTGGCCACTAGACACTTTGGGGGCAGGGAGGGGAAGGGCAGTTGTAATACAGGGGCTTTTTCAGGACTTGGGGATTGTCCTGAGTGCCGTTGTGGTGACAGATATAGGCCATTTTACATCAGCGTATACCATGCAGAATTGTGTGGGAGAGAGTGTGGTCTACAATGTGAACTATGGTCCATGCTTAGTGGCAAAGCCCCAGGATATGTCTATCCATTGCAGATGATGTGCCACGCTAATGAAAGATGTTTATGTGGGATGTTATGGGAGGTGTGGGAGGTGGGGAACATGGGAATCCCGGTAATTTTTGTGTAACATTTATGTAATTTAAGCATCTTTTAAAATATATATGGAAAAAAAATGTTATGGTTCTAACATAGAATGGAATCACACCGTCAGTTGACTACTAACAGTGAAATAATAACTCTAAGTGAAGAATCCAAAATATGGTAGAGTGACTACATGACGGCAATTGAAAAGAAAAAGTTTTACTCAGCTAGGTTGTTTTCCATCCAGATGCATTGCTGACACATAAGCCCAGCCATAGAACATGTGGGGTGTGTCAGAGCAAAACAACTGAAATAATTCAAGGCCCTGAACAGCTGGGGTTCAGATTCCTTCATTTCTTACCTAGATTACAGAAAAAGCCATCTAACTTTCTTTCTGTGTCTAGCATCTCTATAGTTTTATTCATGTACCTGATGGAGGAGGAGCTTGATAAAACTCAAATTTGAGTACCTCAGCCCCTCTTTGAAATGCAGTGAAAGCTCTGGGACCATTTCATTGGTAGGTCCTTGGCCTCATTTCTCACCTCAGGAAGGAGGCCTGTGCTCCAGCCATTAAATGCCTGTAGAGATCCCGGCTCTTCTTACTTTACTGTCTCCTTCTCTCTGGAACTCTTCTACCCAGTGATTCTTCTCTCCGGGCTTCCCCTCTACTTTTTCCCTGAGTGACTAACTTCTATTCATCCTTCAAAACATAGACCAGCATTGACTTCTATAGGAAAATTTTCCAACACACCATCTCCCAGCAATGGCTGCATTAGGACTTCCTTGTGTCCTTCGCCTGAGACCGCCCACCTTCCATCATGCAGAAACATTCCTCTTTGACACTCTTGCTAACTGTGAGTTCTTAGACGGTTGCAACTGGATTCTGTTCATCTTTGTACCCCTACAACCTAACAGATTGCTTTGCACAGAGTAGAAGTTTAATAACCCCCTTGTTACCTTAATGAATGGATGCTCTGTGTAAACAGTAATTACTTCTGTTTCCATAAAAGATGAACAAGAGGAAATATAGGTAGAATTCTCCTAAAAAGACATTTTTTGAAATCTTAGAAAAAGTACTTGGTTAGAATTTCTACAAGTGCCTGTCTGGGTTTTCTAAATACTGAAAAAAGAAGAAGAAGAAAAAAAATTCTGGGATCATTTAAGGCCGTATGTATTTAGAGCCAGGAGGAAGAGCTAAGTCTTAGTCTGCCAAATTCGTCTCCAGTTTTATAACTTTATGTGCCTGAGCAGCATTGTTTGAGTAAAAGTCGTGTACTTTGTGGTTTAGGAGGAAGCTAAGATGTTTTGGATATTTACATAGAAACAAAGAATTTCAAAACTAGAAAGAACTTGAGCAATATTCTATATACCAGTGTTTTTCATACTGTGTCCTGTGTGGTCCTTGTGTGGTAGGGTAGGAGAACCTTTCTCTCTTAAACCAGGGTGTTGTTTTGCATGATGGAGAGTCCATGAAATGGAATGTGGAAATGAAGTAGAGACTTACAGCTTCTCCCGACATCAGACTAACACTAGATTTATGACTTGACTTCCACTGCAGATCCTTTTCCATTTTTCTATGCAAGACATAAAAAAATAGTAGACTACTTATTTTATGACCAAGGTAAGTTAAAATTGTGTTACTTGTTTTCAAACACCCATTTAGAGTTTAAGCCATCAAATTTAAGAAATTGGATAGCTAAGCTTAATTTGCTTTCACTTAGGAAGCAGCTGCCCTTCAAGATAATAAAATAAACACATACAATAATATTTGGTCAGCTGTGGCTTTTAATTTAAATGTTTGATTTAGTGCTGTTTAGTCTGCTGAATTCCAAAGTATTCTCTGGGAGAGAAGCTTACACATTTTGAAGCATTTTAAATGTTTATTGGGATATCCTAAGTCTGGATGTCTTTCTATTGCTCGACATCCCTCAGCTTATTCATGACATGACTATGCTTTGGCAACACATGTTTTGTTTTCCAATAGACACAGTGTGTTCAGAATCTAAAATTTTTGGAAGAAGTAACAACGATGAGATAGGCCATTTCCTTCTTTAGACAGATAGAGTCAAGTGACTTATAAATTGACTTTTTTGCTCTTGCATCTCCAGGGTAAAATACCATCTAAAAACCCATGTAATGCTTATGGTCTAAGAGGCCCAATAGGGCCAAAGGTGATTAATCAATATCAGAGTTTTGAATTCCCAACAGATGCATGGAGGGATATATAGAGTATGTTAGCTGCCATTCTAACCCAAACCTTCTGACCTACACCACTTCCCTATATCCAGATGGCTGGTTTATTTTCCCAGTGAGAATAATGAGGGATGCTGCTTTGCCACCATGCCACTTTAATGTATTTCTAGAGAATGCCAGGAGGCTGAGGGATATATATTTCTTAAGTCTAGCCAGTGACAGCTATGTGGTATTATAGCAAAAATGATGGAGTCAAATAGACCTGAAATTGTTTCTAGAACTTAATACTCAACTAGCTGTGAGATCTTAGAGAAATTTCTTGAACTCATATCCTCAGTCACTTTATCCATAAAATGAAGGTTATAAAAGCTACTTTGTAGAGTTATCATGAAGATGTAATTAAATCAGATACATAAAAAATCTGGCATGTAATATGAACCCCCTTGGTTTTCCTTGCTATATCCAGAAAAATGTAACTTTTTTTCAGTGTCCAAGATTATGTAATTGATTCCAGTGGATTAACTGAATCTGGGGCAAAAGTTGTTCTTTTTTAAAAGTACCCATGTAAATAGAATCAATGGCTAAAACAAATTGCCGCCTACTGATTTAGTTAGGAGAAAAATGGTTGACTGTGGAGGGCACACTTGAACTTAACATGTGTTGGAAGTCATGAATCAGAAAGCAAATTCTGTTTTACAAATGATAATCACAAAGTTACTAGAAAATATACTGTCTGGTTATGCAACTACAGTAATTTACAGCCACATTCTACTGAATAAGTACCATGTAGAGATGGAAATTTAATTGTTTCTATTTCTTTCCTTTGTTTTCATGGCAGTTTGAGGGTAAACTCAGATCACTGAGGGCAAAGCATGCCTTTCATACATTAGAGAACCCTAGAACATATTCTGGCACATTATGCAAATATTGGTAATCCCTATAATCAAAATGATATTCCTTGGAGTGAGAATGGAGACACATGGTTATCTGAATAGCCTTGAGCTAGTTTTGCAATAAGTTCTTCCTTTTTTAGAAGACATAATGAATATAGTATGTTACAAGTAGTTATTAATTATTGATTGACGTAGAAAAGACATTTTCTTGGGATCATGTCATAAGTTATTTATCGTGATAAATGCTAGTCAGTGTTGAATCATGACATCCATTTTTATTCTAAATAGAAATTATTTCTATGTGTGAATATTAACTGAATAATGTGTGAATATTAACTGAATAAATAATAAAAGAACATTAAAATAAAGTATAATCTCAGTATGCTGCTAATGATATATGATTTTTTTACACAATTAGAAAATGCTTGAAAATTATTGAGAATTCTTGAAAAGATTGTAATTATCAAAAATATCTATTATACCTAAATATGTCTTAAGACCTTTGTTTTGAAATTAGATTTTGTAGCAGGAAAGGATAATTATGTTCTTAAAATACAGGGAAATGTGGGGAGTGTGTTTTGAATACAAAATATATAATTTTACAATCTCAAATCCAAAGTAATTTCTTTTCATACACAAGGTCCAATTCTGTTTTGTCTATTAGCTTTGTAATTATGTTAATTATGTAAATGTACTTGAATACCAAGAGGTTTGGTCAGTCTTCAAAATCTTTTTGGCAATTATCTACTCTCCTTGGGGTCAAATTCATCCTGCCCTTCAAATGAGAGAAAACAGTGCTAAAAGGCTGCTTTCAATAAGCTCTCCATAGTAGTCTGAAGAATTATCCATTGCTTTGCTCTAAAGATCTTTCTCCCCAAAAGTTCCCAAAGTTCTTGCTGTGGAGATCATCTGTTGCCAAGTTACAAGTGAATTCAAACCTATTCTCTTTGGAAAAAACTGTTCTTAAAAGGTAGAGACACTTTTGGGCATTTTTCGTGGAGAAAAATGGAGGAAATTTTGAAACAAATGTCAGACTTTCTGGGGAACCCCAGGATGTAATCTACTCTATACTGTCATTTATGGATGGACAGAGACAACTTCCTATTTATAAAAGGCCTGGGGCAGTTCAGCCTCTATAACTTGAAGATATAATTCTGAATTTCAGAAATGAAAGAATTTTGTGAAGCTTCACAAAATATTTCTTAAAGTCCCTTAAGGAAAATGACTTGGGCCAGTAGCCAGTTATTTGTGATGTATTCCAGCGACTCCATGTGGACATGGTGGAGCCAAGAAATGTCTCTCTCTACTTCTTAGAAGTGCGTGGAGAAGGAGATAGTGGTCGCTTTTAGGCCTCCCCAGCACTATCTCAAAGTCACATGTTCTGGCTCACATTGCCAGAATCCATCTGAATCCAGCCTTTCTTCAAAAACCAAATCTTCTTTGTCCTCAGGGTCATGGCATATTGTAAGTGTAAGTGCAGGACCTATGAGCACTGTGAGTACTGTATCAAGGTTTAAAGGACTGAAAATAAAGTGTAATCTAGCTCAAGACAGATAGCACCTAATTAGTGTGGCCATATCCCAAATTCATAGCTTATTATATAATGATATTAAGAGTAACTGTGCTATTACCGCAGATGACAAGACAATTCAATTCTTACAATATAAAAAATATAAGCATAATCATATATTATGAATATAATGATGTCAATATTCCAATTGAACTTCTTATTTTATCATGAATTGGGGTCATTTGTGCATAGTGTTTCTCCTCCTCTAGACTTTAAGTTTCTTGATGGGAGGATCAGTATTTTATTCCTCTTAGGATCACCCTCTCTCTACATGCTGCTTCCAAATAATAGGTATTCAACAAGTGTTTGCTGTGTTCGATTGAACTACTATAAATCTTGTTTGAGACGGTTGGATATACAGTCAACCTTCAGGTGCAAATTATCAAGGCTTTCTTGAAAGCTGGCTAAAGCATATTTACTTGTTAAAATTCTGAAAACAAAAGTAATTTAGATGTGATATACCTCCACAATATAAAACAGCAATAAGCTCCAAGTTAAAATAATGATTTTCTCATTTTTCAATAACATATTAAATGCCTAATATAGTACTTTCAGAAAGTAGATTATAGTAAAGAGATTCTGACCATTATAAAATTTTCATCTAGTCACTGGTAAAAAAAAAAAAAAAGAAGAATAGAAGCTTGGTGATCTAAATATAGAAAACATTTAAATTGAAGGAAAGATGAATTTATGCTTCTAAAACACCTCAGTGTTGTTCGCTTTCTATATTTACCTTAAATAAATAATATGGAGATATATTCTCATACCCAATTGTTTACATTGAATGTATTCATGTACTTAGCACTGTGATCATTTTTATTAAACAAGTTACTATTTGTTATTTAAAATTTTAATGTAAGTCCCCAAACTTAAGACCCACCTGGGTCCTACCATCTAACCAAAGTCCCTTAACTGAAGTGATCTAATCAAAAGTGGTCAAAAGAGCCCTTAACTGAATCTAGTTAAAAGGCCCTTCCACAATGGGTTTACAGGCACAGGAGTGGGTTCACTTTTAAGAACAGGACTTTCTGGGGTCCACAAAAGATTCAAACCAGGACATGGAGAAACCATTTAGAAAGCAGTTGTTCAGGAAGTTTCCACCATTAGGTGATTTTGTGGTTGAAATTAATGTGAGTCTGCCAACCACAAACAGTCTTTTCTGTACATTTAGAACTAAAAAACAAAATTAACTCACCTATTTTTTTTAAATCATCTGAAAACAGAGTTCCTTTGAACTTTGAACTTCTTTAAAAATATATTAAAATATCATACTTTCCAAATAATTTTCAAGTACAACTAGTTAGCATCAAGAAATTGACTAGCCAAATTTGAACAAGAACCTCAAGATATAGTTGGTGGAGAGGATTGAAAATGAGTATCATAATTTTAGTTTTCTCAGTCAATGATATAATTCTTACATTGAGACCTGTGTGTGTATGTGTGTGTGTGTGTGTGTGTGTTTGTAGGATCTCCTTTCAGATGTGGAGAACATTAGTACTGAATAAAAAAGTGAAATTAAAATAAAAGGCCTTCAAATTTCAATATTTTGTAATATCATTAAGTTTCAAACCAAGTTTTTCAAAAGTAGAAAACTAGGTTCAATTACATTGCTCTAAAAAAAAAAAAAAAAGGAGTAATATATTATTAAGAGTAAAAAGAGTTTTATAACAACAATTAAAATATTTTAAAGTAGTAACTTTTAAATCTTTGTTTTAACAAAATACATAATATATTAATATTATAGCAATATTTATAATACATAAGTAAATATATATAGAAAGAGTGTGCATATCCTGTAGGAACTTTATATCTAGTCTATATAAATATACATTGTACATATATAATATATAGTACATATATATAGAACATATATTTTTTTTCTCAAAACATTTTTAATGATCAGATCATAAAACCTAAAATCTAGAGAGCCCTCCCCCTGTACTCCTAATAATTGAGTAGTGCAGTAAATCCAGCCCTAGGAAAAATCTATGAAATATATAAAGTTTATCTTTCATGCACAGTTAACGTCTTCCTCCAGCTGGTCATCAAGGATTCTCTTGCTCTCAATTAATCCATTATAAAGTTGTCAGTGCTCAAGACAGACACTTAAGGGGATAACCATTGAAAGAGCAATTGCATTTTAAGAGGGACATTTGATTGACTGAACAAAAGAGAAAAAACCCTACCCTCAAAGAGTTTACATTCTAGTTGGGGGAGAGAAAATTAGTTAGATAAAGAAGTAAAATGTATAGTATGTTATATAGTGATAAAGGCTAAGCAGGCAAATAGACCTTGGAAGGGAATAAGATGAGTGATGATGGGGAGAAGATATTGTAATTTTAGATAGAGTATTTGGTTAAAGAACTGAAGGTGATATCAGAGAAGACTGTGTGGCTGTCTGGGAGAAGAGAGTCATAGGGCAAGAGGAAAGCAAATGCAAATGCTCTTAGACATGAATGTGCATGGTGTGTTCAAAGAACATTAAACAGGGGATGTGTGAGGGGAAGAGTGGAAGGAGATGGGGAGGGCAGTAGGCCTTTGAGCCGTTGTGGTGTCTTTACATTTTACTTGCAGTGAAATGGGAAATCACTTTGAGCAGAGGAGTTACAATGATCCTACTGATGTTTTAACAGGATCAATATGATTGTTAAGTTGAGAATAGATTGAAAGAAGGGAACTTTGATATAAAGTTTACATTCTATATTCCAAATTTTCTTATTTTCAATAATGTCCTTTTGAGCCTTTTCTCTTCTATTCCTAGATTCTATCCAGAACCATGTATTGGATTTAATTGTCATACCTCTTTAGTTTCTTCTTTCATCTTTTTTAAATTGTGAAAGCATATATACAACATAAATCTTCCCACCCAAACACACTTCCAAACATGCCATTCAGTGGAATTAATCACATTCACACTGTTGCAGTACCCTTACCACCATCCATTACTATAACTTTCCCTTTGCCCCAAACAGAAACCCTACACTCATTTTATGTTTACTCCCCATCCCTATGAATTTGCATATTGTCTGATATTTTCTTTGTGGTTACCATGAGGCTTAAATTGAACATCCTAAATCTGTAATAATCTTGTTTGCTTTGATACCAACTTAAATTCAATAGCATCCATAAATGATGTTCCTATACTCCTCCCACATTTTATGCATTTGCCTTTAGATCCTGTAGGAAGTAAAAAGTGGAATTACAAACCAAAAATACAGTAGTACTGGTGTTTATATTTACCCATGTTCTTCATATTTACCAGAGATCATTATTTCTTCATGTGGCTTCAGTAAATTGTCTGATGTCCTTTCCTTTCAACCTGCAGAACTCCCTGTATCAATTCTTGTATGGCTGTCTAGTGGTGACAGAATCTCTCAGCTTTCCCTTATCTGGGAATGTCTTAATCCCGCTCTCATTTTTGGAAGACAGTTTTGCTGGATATAGAATTCTTGGTTAACAAATTTTTGCTTTCAGCACATTAAATATGTCATCCCACTGCCTTCTTGCTTCCACAGTTTCCATTGAGATATCAACCCTTAATCTTATTGAGACTCCTTTATATGTGACATACTGCTTCTCTCTTGTGGCTTTGAGAATCCTCTTTATCTTTGTTGTTCAACAGATTATGACTGCTGTGTAGGTCTATTTGAGTTTATCCTGTTCCCAGGTCATTGAGCATCTTGGATGGATGTATTCATTTTTGCCATCAGATTTAGAAAGTTTTCAGCCATTATTTATTTGGAAATTCTTTCTTTCCCTTTTTCTCCTCTGTTTTCCTGGGATTCCCACAATGCATATATTGGTATACTTGACTGTGTCCCACAGGTTCCTTGGGTTTTGTTCACTTTTCTTCAGTCATTCTTTCTTATTTCTGCTTCTCATACTGGATGATTTCAATGGTCTTATCTTCAAGTTCACTGATTCTTTCTTCTGCCAACTCCAATTTGCTGTTGAACCCCTCTAGAGAGGTTTTAATTTCTATTACTGTGGTCTTCAACTCTGTTTGGTTCCTTTTGACTGCTCTCCCACCGTGTTCTGTAGGAGAGCTTTGTGAGCCACCTTCTATACTCAGGGCAAATTCTGGGGCAGTGAATTGCTCAGGCCACCACCAGACAGGTTGGACCAGACACACATGCTCCTAGTATGTGCATGAGGCTTACTCTGCTACCTCTGGAACTGGGACCAGGGATCCATAATGGCCAACTCTGTGCTCAGCTGATGAAGGGTTGGGGATAAGCCAGCTAGTACGCTATGAGATCTTAGAAATTTTAAGTAGCCTTTTTCTTGATTTGTCACCCACCCTGTTACCGCAGTCCTTTATTTTCTGGAGCTTTGGGAAATATGTTCCTGACAATTTTTGCTGGTTGTTCAATGCTTCTGTGGGGTGTTTGATACTTGAAGCTTTTCACTCCACAATCTTGATTGGAGTAGGTTTAGCTCTTACTTTTGACATGATTTATATTCTAAGGATATCTCACTTTCTTCCTGCTTGAAACTTAGCAAAATGACATTGGATAGATGAAGAAAGTTTTGTGCTCTTATTGTAACACCATCTGCTAGAGCTATAATTCTGTTGTTAAAAACCTGTTAGAATTTTCAGTGTAAGCCTTCCTTTTTGGGTGTTAATGATTTAATCTGCTCACTTTGATTATTCCCTGAAAACTGTGCAGCCATCCTGTAGCTTAGAAGAAAATCCATAAATGCAAACTCTTGTTTCTCCATACTTACCCTCCCCCAAAAGTTTTAATTTTAATATTTCAAAGTTATAATTGCAGCTACTGCTTCCTAATTGGAATTCCAGGTCTAATAGTTTACAGAACTAGTGGCTTGTGATCCCATTAGGAATTTCTTTATATTAGTTGATATATATAGTAGGCTGAATAATGGCCCTGCAAAGACAACCATATCCCAATCCCCAGAGCAACTACATATGCTACCCAGTGACCAAAGGGATTTTACAGATGTGAGTAAATTAAGGATCTTGAGATGGGCAGATTATCCTAGATTATCTAGGTGGGCCCAATCTAATCACATGTGTCCTTGAAAGTGAAAAAGAGGAACTCAGAGATGAGGGGGCAGAGAGAGATGACAGTGGAAGAAGAACCGGAAGAGAGTCAAAGCATGAAGGAGACTCAGACCACCTTACTGTCCTTGAAGAAGGAAGTGGATGGCCTCTAGAAACCTGGAATGGGCCTTAGCTGACAACCAGCAAGGAAACAAGGACCTCAGTTCTACAACTGCAAAGAACCAACTCTGCCCACAACCTGAATGATCAAAAAAACATATTGTCCCCTACAGTCTCCAAACAAGGATGTGGCACAGCCCGCAGCATGATTTTAGCCCATTGAGACCTGTGTGGGACTCTGACCTACAGAAATGTGAGTTGGTAAATTTGTGTTGCTTTAAGCTGCAGCAATAAGAAACTAATACAATATATCTGAGCACTTTCCTCTTTGGATAGAAGTTGGTAGGGGGTACTTTTTACACAAACCTAGAGGAAATAATGGGATAAAAATAATTAATGGAGAAGTTATGGCATTTACCCATTTCCACCACCCCCCTTTCCTGAGAACCTGAAATACTGGTTTGAAATCTCACCACCATAGAGAAAAAGGTGGAAGACAGAATGCAAAGGAGCTATTTTCATTAAAAAATGTTGTGAGACAAATTGTAATACAGCTTGGAGGAAAGGTTGGTTCCCCCCAACTCTGAGCAAGAACAGATTTGTCTTGAGAATTAAGGACCTAGAGTGGGTTCCCACTAAGAGCACCCACAGCTAAGCAGTGGAGAGTGATCTTGAGGAGGGGCCAGAGGAGGTTTCCTTCAGAGATTTAAAGGATCCTAAGAATTGTCTTTATTGGCCACCAATATCTTTGAGACTTTACTTCTATCATAGGTTTGTGAGGCCTGGGAATAATTGGGTTATGAAAAACACTATCTATATAATCAGAGAAGCCTCAAGTTATTAAAGAGTAGTATTAATGCCTGAATAGTCAACAGTTTTAAATGATGTCTACGGAAATGCCACACACAGATGAAAATCCAAAAAGTGAATCATTCATCATGATGCTTCTTCCAATCTAGGTCTTTTTCGTTGTGTAGAAGCCCCTCATAGGATACCTGGTTTTGCTTATTTTTGTGAGGTATTCAGTTATAGCACAGAGTCAGGATGGTCAAAGTAGAACAAAAACAGGATGTAAGTTGAAAAAAGAATGTAATAATGGCATTTTCCTCTCCCATGCACGTTATATTGGAGCTATTTTTTTGTAATAGGAAATCCATTAGCATAAACATATTTTGAATTGAATACTTAAATTTTATTAGCAGCAAAATGTTTATTTAGGGGTACATTTTATGAACAACTGTAAAATCAAAACTGCTTTTTTCAAATTAATGCTTATTGATGCAAATAAGTCAAAGTTAATGTGTTCATTGTTAATTGTATATGTACTGTTTATGCTATTTAGAAAATCAATTACATGGATGGTGTTTTAAATATTCAGTAGATAAACTACATAGGTAATATACTAGGGGATGTAAAGCTAAACATCTTCTCTGTGTCTTTATGAAGCTACATAAAAAACGAAAAATTTATCTGAGTTTACCTCAGTAGCCAATTATAAATCTAGGTCTCTGAGTCTGAGTGAATGAAGCACAATGGGTTAAGTTAAAGTGATCTTAGTATAATTTATTTTAGACAAGAGTTGGATTTAAAGAGTTGGAAAAGAAATATCAAACATATTTCTGAAATACTACAAATGGTAATTGCACAATTCAAACATTTGCATAAATTTGGTTCACCCATCTAAGCATTTTTTATTTTCACTAATGAATGTGCACATTGACTTGAATGAGAAGCAAAGAACTTCCAGGGATGGAGAATATTAGAACCAACTGAACTACAACAAAATAAACATCAGGTATTTCAGTATATTGAGTTTGAAGATAAAAGGAATGAATTCTTACAAATTATCATGCTAGTAGAGTAACCGCAGTTTAGTTTTGTTTCATTTTGATTTTACCAAATCTTGTCAATGAGCTCCAAGATGACTTTAAGTCCCTCGTTGTTTGCTTTCCGTGCTCACTTGCTCGGCATGGTCAAACACCTCTCCAAAAAAGGCAAACTTTGCTTCCTCAGGTGAATGGTCACCTCTTCCATCACTTGACAGAGCCACCAGGCTCTTCTATATTTCTATCTTGTTATAAAAATGGGGAATTTTATTTTTGTGAATTACACCTAAAGAAATACATTGATTCTCTTTACTATATTCTTAAATTTATACTTGACTTTGCGTAAGGTCAAGCTTAACACCAAGCCATATACAAAATATGCTTATTGAATTATCTAATATTAACTAAAACCATAACAACCTTATTTGGCCCAGAAAAATGATAAAATTATCTTGAATGTCAGATGTATAAAATAAGATATTAGCAAAAGTTAAAACATGATATATGTGCTTGCTGAATGGTTATGATACACATTAACATTTCTTCAGTTCTCATTAGCCAAATACAATGTAATTCCAATAATGTCCATTATAGCATTAATTTGCTAAAATTGTATTATGCTACTTACCTTGCATAAAGAATATGTTGCCTAGATGTTCTTTTAGCTCTCATTTTTAACTTTTTAAAATGAATTTAAAGCATGTCCTTAGATTTGATCTCCTTTTAGAACTAGTGAGATTCCTTGTTTTATATTGTTTAATTATTTGATTCTTAATTTATTATTTTAAATAAATAAATTACATTATTATACAAGGAGACAGTCTTTTCTTAGGATAGTTTGCTAGAATTAGCTGCTAATTAGAAATATTTTTAATTTTGTCTTATACCTGTGAAACTATTCAGACCATTTGTTTTCTCAGCACTTCCTCCTTATAATTAAAAACCAGAGCAATATATTACAGATTTCTTCTTGTGTTTGAACAATACTCATTTCATATTCTTCAGTACTTTATTATTGATACACAAGCATCAGTTGTAATAAGGATAGACTTTAAAACATGATTTGATCTTTGAAAAGTCAGGAGAGAGGATGTAAGACTTGGCAAGTAAAACCTACTGAAGATTACAATGTTGTGGGAAAATAATGTTTATTAGAGCTATGTTAATTTTATTTCCATAATCAGGGTGGATATATGCCTATGGAATATTTATTAAAATGTCTCATGGTAGCACACATACATACACACAAACATACAATTACACATGCATGCCCACAACCTCTAAAAATCCTAAAATCAGAAAATGTTCAGGTTTCATTCTCTGGCCACGGAGGGACAAGTGTAAACTGAAAATATAAATAAATGAAGTAACCATTTAATATCGTAAGAATATGCTCTAAAATAACTATTCTGGCAACATTAAATTATATATGTAAATAATTTAGAAAATAAAAACTATTATAAAACATAATCTCTGATATGTGGCCAAAAACAGTATTCAGAAGTAAAGTCAACCTCCTCAGTGCTTTCATTATAAAGTAAGAAGAGCAGTAACAAGTCAGAGGAAGAGGAAAAGGAGGAGAAATAAATCAAGAATTCAACACAAGAATCTAGGGGAAAAATGACACATAATACTTATTTATACTTCTTATAACGACAGACCAGTCTCTCTCTCTGTCTCCTAGAGATCAGTTATTTTATTCTGTTCATCTCTGTATTTTTGAAGCCTGTCCAAATTTTAAACATGAATTACTTTTTAAATAAATGTTTAGTGAATGACTGAAATGAAATAAATATGACCAAAAAAATTAGCTAAGGCAAAGCTACTCTATTCTTTGCTCATTAAAAATAACATATGAAAAGACAATAATTATATGTCCAAGGAATCATCATTTTTAAGAAAAGTAAATCTGTGGAGGAGCACAGCTTTTAACTGATGGTAGCTGAACATACCAAGCAAGGTAGTAAACTCGATGTCATTTGGGAGAAAAATTAATTCTGCAAATGGTCCAGTTACCTATTGCAGAGTAACAAACTGCCTCAAATTAGCAGTGTAAAACAACAATTTTAATATGCTCACAAATTCTGGGGATCAGAAATTTGGACAGGACATTGCAAGAATCCGTTATATATGCAGTCTCAGTCATGTAGACTTGAATGGCTGTGGGAGAACAGAAAGGTTCTTCACTGACAGGTCTGGTGCCCAGACCACAGTAACTGGAAGCTGGGCTCAGCTGGGGCTGACAACCAGAGTGCCCTCGCAGGGCCTATCTGTGTAGCTTGAGCTTCCTCAAAGCATGGTGGCCTCAGGAGAGTTGGACTCCCCTAGAGCAACTCAGGGCTCCAATAAAACATGTTCCCAGAAAACAAGGTAAAAGCTACTTGGTCTTTTACGACCTTACCTTAGAAGTGGCAAAACATCACTTCCACAATAATCTATTGGTCAAACCAGTTTCAAGTCCACCCAGATTCAAGAGAGGGTACAAAGTCCCAGTTATTTTCACTGGAGTGAGTGTCAAAGAATTCATAACCATGTTTTAAAACCACCATAACAAACCGAAATAGAACAGAGAACATGTTGTGCCAAGCAAATAACACCTATGAATACAAGTAGAGGCACTGGACTGGAAGCCAGGACCCAAATTTTCTGCATATTTGCACTTTGTCCTTGGGACGATCACATGTTTTCTCTGAGTCTATGTTTTCTTAATGATAGAATAAGTAGTTAGGGGCTAGAGAAAAACAAAAAACAGAAAACAAAAAAACTACAATGCTTTGATAGGTGAAAAAAATAAATGTAACCAGTAAGAATTTTAGCCAACTTTTTGATACATGATTATTTTTAGAAATACCTAAAGAATAATATTCTGCAGTTGACCCTAAAGTGATGGAAGGTTGTGTATATTATTAATACATTGCAATTTTTTCATCGGATAAATAACTACTAAAGATTAGATGATGGTATAAATGTTTTCTTTATTATTCACTCAGTTAATTTCTAGAAAATTCCTAATATTATAAATTAAATCTATCACTTCCAAGAATTACATGAGTGGTTTAATTGGTTCAATTTAGGAAAAAAGATAAAGGTCAGTAGTTTATGTCTCACTAGTTAGAGTATGGATTATCTCAAAAGGTATTTTCCTTCTTCTCTGTCCTTGGGAGGAGGCGATGCTTCTAAATGGAAAGAAAACCTTCAGAGCTTTAAGTTAGGAAAGACTGTCTTTGTAGTTACAATTGACAAACAAAGTATATGCGTTCTGGTCATTTAATTGGAAATATTTTTATGTTAGTCGTTAATAACTGGCAATAGCTTTCTCTTTTAACTGATAACACAAGTCCTATGCTTTTCCACAAACCAAGATCTAAATTCTAGCACAACAGGAAATGTTGATGAGGAACTTGAAAATTAATGGGACACAAAAGCTTTTGACTATGACCTTGTGAGTGGTATTTATGATGTTAAATTATTTGCCTTCTTTTAAATGGAGAAATAGTTGGTCAGTGTGGGAGGGATGTTAAATTACA
The DNA here is from genome assembly GCA_026826555.1 of Tolypeutes matacus. Taxonomy (NCBI): domain Eukaryota; kingdom Metazoa; phylum Chordata; class Mammalia; order Cingulata; family Chlamyphoridae; genus Tolypeutes; species Tolypeutes matacus. The sequence continues at coordinate 2,511,313 of JAKSZT010053888.1, read as the reverse complement.
ATTGAGAGGAAAGAGAGATACAGCAGAAATAAAATATCTTCAGAATTAATATTTAAAATAAAGTACACACTACAAAATCCAATGCAATATATTAAAGTTCACGGAATGAGTAAAAGTTCACCCCGTCTCAGAAAGTATACAAATGCTGTGCTGATGTGAGAGTGCATGAAGAAAATAAGTGTCCAAAGCTGCACAAATCTCTGCACCCCTGTGAGAGTGTGAGAAAGCGTGTTTCATGTTGTGATTGATGGGACTGCTTTCATGCCCCACTTTGAACTCTTAGCAGGAACTTTGGAGTGTCCTGAGGGTCTGTCTGCCTTTGTGTGGCAAGAACTCTGTTTTCTTAGAAAATAGTAAAGAACACTGTTTGTTCTCTCTTTGTTCTAAAAAGGTACTTAGAGTTTATGGGAATTGGAGACTTAGTAGAAGAATTACAAACTTTATCAAATGTCTCATAAGAAATATTCCACTTTACCTTGAAACTTTAGTCATTGTTTTTCCTTTACTTTTTTAAAAACAATTTTTTTTTTTGAGCTAGGAAAGTATGTGTGATAAAATTTGCAGATTCTGGTGAGACTTAATATATTTATCTACTGGAAAAAAGGGATTATGTGAAGGCAAATCTAAAATGCTATGTAATGTATATACTTTAAAGTAATAAATTCTTTTTGTAAGAAAATTTCCCTAATGAAGCAAGATGTCTTGAACATTTAATTATATAAATATGATATGATGGGCATCAGCTTTCTATCATCATTTGCATCAGAGAATTTTAGAACTACTGGTGTCAAATAATAAAATCCGACATATATGTGTTTAATCTGCAAAATACATTAAAATTTTATTTCATCTGAATCACAAAGCAACACAGTAAAGTAAGTAGGACAATTGTTGAAGTTTGTACAGCAGAGATGACTTTAAAGCTCACGTAGTTAAATTAGTTGTTCAAGGTCATACTTACACAAAGTACTCAAACTGAGATGTTGCTTCAGTGCTTTTCAACTCCATATTCTATATTTTGTTTTGGTTCTGTTCTTAAGAAACAAATATTTTTAAAGTAACTCAGTTGGAGGTAGTACTGGGTGACATTCAGGTCTCCTGGCTCTCTTTTCATTGTGTTTTCAATCTTCCAGGAATCCCTCTGAATAAGTTCTCAAAGCACTGCATATGAAATGAACTTTCCATTGGACTAGCAGTGGCATTTTGCAGGTGCTGAGATCACAAATATTTCACTTCACTCAGATATTCCATATAGCAATGCTGATTGTCTATTTGAGGCATTTCATATGAGAAAATTAATATAGAAATATTAATTACCATGTATTTTTTCTTTCTTAGAGAACAATCATGCATAAAAATACAGGATTCCCATGTACCACCCCATCACCAACACCTTGCGTTGGTGTGGAACATTTGTTAAAATTGATGATAGCACTTTTTATAGTTGTACTATTAATTAAAGTCCATGGTTTAACTTATGGTTAACTGTGTAGTGTAGTTCCATGGATTCCTTAAAATTTTTATTCTTGGGGAGCAGGTGTAGTTCAGTTGTTGAGCACCTTCTTCACAGGTACAAGGTCCCGGGTTCAATCCCCAGTACCTCCTAGAAAAAAAATTATTCTACCACCATCTATACAACCTAATCTTTTCACTTTTAATCATATTTAAATATGTAATTCAGTGTTGTTAATTGTGTTCACAATGTGCTACCAGTGCCACAATCCATTACTAAAACATTTCCATTATTCCGAATAGGAAGCCTGCACATTTTAAGCCTTAACTTTCCGTTCCCTATCCATACCCTATCCCCTGGCAACTTGTATTCTAGATTTTGACACTGTGAGTTTGCTTATTCTAATTGTTTCAAATCAGTGAGATCATACAATATTTATCCTTTTGTGTCTGGCTTATTTTACTCAACATGATAATCTTCAAGGTTTACCCATGTTGCCGCATTTATCAGGACTTCATTCCTTTTAACGGCTGAATAATGTTCCATTGTGTTTATATACCACATTTCATTTATCCATTCTTTGGTTGATGGACACTTGGGTAGCTTCCATCTTTTGGTTATTGTGAATTATGCTGCTATGAACATTGGTGTGCAATAGCTGTTCAAGTCCCTGCTTTCAATTCTTGTGTGTATATTCACAGTAAAGGGATTGCCAGGTCACACAGTAGTTTTATACTTAGCTTTCTGAGGAAATGTCAAACTATCTGCCACAGTACCTGCACCATTTTACATTGCTACCAGCAATGAATAAGTGTTCCTATTTCTCCACATCCTCTCCAATACTTTTATTTTCCTTGTTTTCAAAAGGAATATTCTAATAGGTGTGAAATGGTTTTGATTTGCATTTCCCTAATAGCTAATGATATAGAGCATATTTACATGTGAATTCTGGCTATTTGTATATCTTCTTTGACGAGCTATCTCTTCAGGTCTTTTGCCCACTTATTGGTTGGGTTGTTTGTCTTTTTGTTGCTAAGTTGAAGTCTTTCTTTATATATTCCAGGTATTAATCCTTTATTAGATATGTGGTTTCCAAATATTTTTCTCACATTGTGTAAGTTGTTGTTTTACTTTCATGATTAAGTCATTCGAGGAACAAAATTTTTTCTGTTTTTGTTTTTTTTTAATTTGTTAAGATCCCATTTACTTATTTATTCTTTTGTTGCTTGTGCTTTTGGTGTAAAGTCTAAGAAATCATTGCCTAATACAAGGTCCTACAGATGCTTTCCTGTGTTTTCTTCTAGGAGTTTGATAGTTCTTGCCTTATATTTAGGTCTTTAATCCATTTTGAGTTGGTTTTTAGTATATGATGTGAGGTAGGGATCCTCTTTTTTTTTCCCTCAAATGGAGATCCAGTTTTCCCAACACCATTTGTTGAAGAATCTATTCTTCTCCAATTCAGTGGTCTTGGCCACCTTGTCAAAAATCAGTTGGCCATAAATGTGAGCTCTCAATTTTATGCCATTGGTCTATGTATATTTCCTTGTGTTAGTACCATGCTGTTTTGATCATTGTGGCTTTGTAATAAGTTTTAAGATCAGGAAGTGTGAGACCTCCAACTTCATTTTCATTTTCAAGATGGCTTTAGCTATTCAGGGTCCTTTACCCTTCCATTTAAATTTGGTGATTGGTTTTTCCATTTCTGCAAAGAAGATTGCTGGCATTTTGATTTGGATTGCATTGAATCTGTAAGTTGCTTTGCAAAGTATTGACATTTTAATGATATTTAGTCTTCCAATCCATGAACACAGAATATCCTTCATTACTTTAGGTCTTCTTTAACTACTTTTAACAATATTTTCTAGTGTTCTGTGAATAAGTCCTTTACAGCTTTAGTTAGACTTATTCCTAGATATTTCATTCTTTTAGTTGCTATTGCAAATGGAATTTTTTTCTTGATTTCTTCTTCTGATTGTCCATTGGCTGCGTGTAGAAACACTACTGATTTTGGGGTGTTGATCTTGTACCTTGCCACTTTGATGAATTCATTTATTAGCTATAGGAATTTTGGTATGGATTTTTCAGGATTTTCAGTATTTAGGATCATATCATCAGCAAATAGGAAAAGTTTTATTTATTTATTTCTGATTTAGATGCTCTTATTTCTTTTTCTTGCCTAATTGCTCTGGCAAGATCTTCCAGTACAATGTTGAATAACAGGGGTGAGAGTGGGCATCATTTTCTTGTTCCTGATCTTAGAGGGAAAGCATTCAGTCCTTCACCATTAAGTAGGATGTTAGCTGTGGGCTTTTCATATATGTTCTTTATCGTGTTGAGGAAGTTTTCTTCTATTCCTAGTTGTCTAAGTGTTTTAATCAAGAAAGGGTGCTGGAATTTTTGTCAGATGCCTTTTGAGCATTGATAGAGATGATCATGTGATTTTTTTCCCTTCATTATGTTAATATGATACATTACATTACTTGATTTTCTTATGTTGAACCAACCCTGCACACCAGGGATAAATTCCACTTGATCGTGATGTATAATTCTTTAAATATGCTGTTGGATTCAGTTTGCTAGTATTTTCTTCTGGATTTACTCATCTGTATTCATAAGAAATATTGGTCTGTAGTTTTCTTTTCTTGTGGTATCTTTATCTGGCTTTGGTATGAGGGTGATGTTGAAGAATAGAATAGATGGAACATAGGGCATTTTTAGGGCATCAGAATTGTTCTGCATGATCTTAAAATAATGAATACAGACCACTTTAAATTTTGTCAAAACCTATAAAAGTGTACAGTCCAAAATATAAACCATAGTGTAAATCATTGACCATGATTAGTGGCATTGCGTCAATATTTGTACATCAATTGTAACAAATGTACCATCTGCATGTAAAATGTTATTAATAGAGGAGAGTGAAAAAGGGGGAAAGCATAGCGTATATGGGAATCACCTATATTTTCTATGTGACTTTTCTGTAACTAAACCTTGTTTAAAGATAAAGAGGAAAAAATAAGACACTTGGGGAATATATGGAAGAAATTGCCACTATACAGAGGACAACAGATCTTACAATGATGAAAGACACAATGTCTAAAAATTTTTTATATTATTTCAATTTTTTAAAACTTTTTGCATTTTATATATTATTTTTTAAAGTATTTCATTTTCTTATTAATTTTATTTGGTTATTTTGTTGACTTAATTTTTGGAGAGGTTTTGGATCACAGGTCACAAATGTGGCAGGGGAAGATCATTGGTGTGGGGTGTTGGTGATGGGGGGATTTGTAGTGAGAGGTGCACCTGGAGCATGCCTCTAAGACATATGAATATGTTCAAGTGTTGGGGCATTGTCTCAGTGGATGGAAACCCACATGATAACTGAAAGAATATTGAATTCCCATCCTGGGAAATACTACTACATTCTCTAATAGAACAGCAAGTATCCTCTGAGTAGAAGGGCAGTGTCTAGTGAAGGAACGTAGACCGTTATGACAGCCTTTGATATTGATGATTGTACTTATGAACCTTTTCTTGTGAAACTGAAACTTAGCCTAGTATTATGTATTGCCTAAGAGCTACCTCCTGAAAGCCTCCTTGTTGCTCAAATGTGGCATCTCTCTAAACCAAACTCAGCATATAAATGCACTACCTTCCCCCTGGCATGGGACATGACTCCTGGGTATGAGCCTCCCTGGCACCGAGAAATTATTACCAAGAACCAACTAGTGACGCATTTGGAGAAAGACCTTGACCAAAATGGGGAAATGTTACACACAAATGAGTTTTTATGGCTAAGAGATTTCAAAGTGAGTTGGGAGGTATACACTTCTCAGCAGGATCTCATTGACTGCCACAGTAAATGGTGCCTCAAGCAGCAGGGTTCCTGAAGGCTTTAGAGACAGACACTATAAGAAGGGCAGACAACTAAGGAATTCGGCACCCTATCAGTGGGCCTTACTCTGGAATTTATGCTCCCCAGTATAACAGAGTTAGGTTCATTTATAGTTTCCTTACACATGGGTCTTTTGCCCCTTTTATTTAAACCTATAATTAGTACTATATTTATTAAATATATGTCTCAGAGACTTAAATCTTTGGTCCATTCATGTGCCAGTTGAGCCCTGAATCTCAGCACATACTCTCTAGTTCATTGGACTTACTCAGGACAACTAACAAGGAGATGATGATGGACAGTGCCCATCCCAAGGAACAGAGTATCTGCAACTGCAAGCAAGATAATTCCATCCATCTGCCCCATGGGACCTAAGTCCCCTCTCAATTAGAAGCAGAGTGAGCATCACCATCATCATATCCTCAGGATTGGGGAATGAACAATGGACTACAGTAGACTTATTATTATTCTATTATAGACATTATTATTCTAGCAATGGAAGAACTATTATCATTGATATAAAGGCAGTGGCTACCAGAGGTTCTGAGGGATGGGAGAGGGAAGAAGAGGTGTAATATGGGGCATTTTCAGGACATTGGAATTGACCTGCATGATATTTCAATGATGGTTACACAATTATATATTGTGTCATAACCTACAAAATTGTGTGGGTTACAGTGTAAACTATGATGTATGTAAACTATAGCCCATGGTTAGTGGCAATGCTTCAATATGTGTTCATCAATTGTAACAAATGAACCTCACTAATGAAGGATTTTGTTAATATGGAAAGTGTGTGGGGGGAGGTGGGGCATATGGGAATCCCTATATAGCTTATGTAGCATTTATGTAATCTAAAGCTTCTTTAAAAATTAAAATTAAAAATTAAAAAGAAAAAAAAAAAGAATTATTAGTATATAGTTTTCTTTTCTTGTAGTACCTTTATCTGGCTTTGGTATGAGGGTAAGTTGGCCTTGTAGAATGAGCTAGGGAGTGTTCCCTCCTTTTCAATTTTTTTGAAGAATTTGATCAAAATTGAGGTTAATTCTTTTGGGGATGTTTGGTATAATTTCCCTGTGAAGCATATGGTCCTGGGTTTTTATTTGTTGGGTGGTTTTTTATTACTGATTCAATCTCTTTTCTAGTAATTGGTCGAAAATCTTCTATTTCTTCTTGAGTCAATGTAGTTACTTTTTGTGTTTCTAAGAATTTGTCCATCTAGGTTATCTAATTAATTGGCATACAGAGGTTCATAGCCTTTACTTATAGTCATTTTTTCAGCAGAAAAATCACTTCTGATTTTCCTTCTTTGTATCCTCTCTGCTTTTTTCTGTCAATCTAGCTATTTGTCGATTTTTAAAAATCTTTTCAAAGAACCAATCTTTGTTTTTGTTTTTCTAATTCATTTCTCTCGTCTTTAATCTTATTTCCTTCTTTCTGCTTTTTTTTTTGGGGGGGGGGGAGTTTTCTCTTCTTTTTCTAGTTCTTCCTAGAAGAGGTTAGGATTCTGATTTGAGGTCTTTCTTTTTTAATATAAGTATTTAGAGTTGAAAATTTCCCTCTCAGCACTGCCTTCCTTGCATCCCATAAGTTTTGTATGTTGTATTTTCATTTTCATTTGCCTCAAGATATTTCCTAATTTTGCTTCTGATTTCCCTTTTACTCCATTGGTTGTTTAAAAGTGTGTTATTTAATTTTTACATATTTGTGAATTTTCACTTTCTCCCTCAGTTATTGATTTCTAGCTTCATTCTCTTGTGGTTGCAGCATATACCTTGTATGATTTTAATATTTTTCAATATATTGAGACTTGTTTTGTGACTCAACATATGGTCTGTCCTGGAGAATAATCCATGTATACTCAAGAAGAATGTGCATTCTGTTTTCATTGGCTACAGTGTTCTGTATATATAACTGTTAGGTCACATTGGTTTAGTGCATCATTTAAATCCTGTACTTGCTTATTGATCTTCTGACTAGATGTTCTATCCATTACTGACAATGGTATGTTAAAGTCTCCTACTATTAATGTAGAATCACCAGTTTCCTCCTTCAAATCTGTCACTATTTGCCTCATATATTTTGGGGCTTTTCTGTTTGATGCATATATTTATAATTGTTACTTCTTCCTGTTGAATTGTCCCCTTTATCAGTATGTAGTGACCATCTTTGTCTCTTGTTAATCTTTTTGACTTAGTGTCTTTTATCTGATATTAGTATAGCCTCCTCAGCTCTCTTTTGGTTACTACTTACATGCATGGTGTGACAGTTTGAAGTTCTTTTATGAATCGCAAAAGGAAAAATATTATGTTTTTGAATGAGTCCATTCCTGTGGTTGTGAGACCCTTTTGACTAGACTACATCAGTGAGGTGTGACTCAGGTTGAGTCTCAACCCTCTTGCTAGGTCTTATATAAAGCAGAGACACAGAGATAAAGACACAGAAAATAGAGCTCTGCCCTTTTTGATCCTGCCATGTGAGGGAGGACTCGAGGATCACTAGCAGCCAAAGCTTAAGTACAAAGATCCCAAGAGGCTGGGGCCATGGAGCAGCTCAAGGCTGAAGAGATGAGCCATATGCCTGGCAGCTCATAGCTGAACACAGGAAGAAAGTAGAGCAGCTGAGTCTGAGAGAGGAGGCCGGGAAAGAGAAAATCCCTATGTCTGGTTACCCACAACTGAGCTCTGGGAGATGGTAGATTCTGGACAAGAAGTCAGGGACCTCAGCAGAGATTGGCAGCCATCTGCTTCACCATGTAGCAGGACTCTAGAATTGCCAGAAGTTGACTTTGGTGAGAAAGCATCTCTGACTGTTCCTTGATTTGAACATCTCACGACCTCAGAACTGTAAGCTTTTACCCTAAATAAAATTCCCGTTATAAAAGCCACTCAAAATCATCCTGAGCACAAGCAGATATTCAATAAATGCTGCTGCTTTGTAAATTTCTATTGCTGGATGCTATAATAATTCGTATCTGGACAATCTTTAAATCAATGAAAACCATTTGATGAAGGACCATTTGTTACTTTATTTATTGCTATCTGACATAATATCTGGTGGTGATAGAAGAAAATACCATTAAAAATAAAAGTGGACAATCATAGGGAATTAATTTTAGCCAATAAGTAGATTTATATCACTTAAATGGCAGTTTTGCAGCAAAGAGAAAACTTTAATACCAGGTAGTTAGCTTTTTGAGATACCTGGACTGTGTTTTTAAGGTAACACAATGCATTGCTTCATGTCTCATCAAGCAAATGACATAAGAAGTGTGTAAATATCTCACTATCCCTGCTGCTGGTACTTTGTGTTGGCAGCCCTGTGGTAAACTAAGATACATGGTATATACTTTCTTCCCTCCTTTCACCGTCTACCTAGTTGTATCTTTGACTTAAGGTGAGTCTCTTGCAGGTAGCAAATTTGTTCATACTTTTTTCATCCATTCTGCCAATCTGCCTTTGACTGGAGAGTTTAATCCATTTCCATTTAAAGTCTCTACTGATAATCCAGGTCTTCCTTCTGCCATTTTGCTGTTTAGACTTTATAACTCTTATAACTTTTTTGTCCCTAACTTCTGTTAAACTCTGCTTTTGTATTTATTTGCTTTCTTGTGTTGAGTGCTTTCTCATTTCTATCTAGATTTTTAAAAATCAGTTTTCCTTGTGGTTGCCATAGGGTTAAAATTTCACATCCTAAATATATAGCAATTATATTTGTTTTGATAGCAACTTAACTTCAATAGCATGCACATGTAATTTTTCTATACCCCCCTGTCTCCACACCATATTTTTGTGCTTTTACCACTTATATCTTTGTATACTGTGTGTCCAAAAGCCTAGAGTTATCATTACTTTTTATGCATTTGCATTTTAGCACCTTTAGGAAGTGAGAAGTGGAGTTACATACCAAACAATACATTACAATAATACTGGCATTTGTAACATGGTTACCTTTACCATAAGTCTATTTCTTTATGCTGTTTTGAAACACTGTCTAGTGTCCTTTTATTTCAGTCTGAAGAACTCTCTTTAGCATTACTTGTAGGGCTCTTTGAGTAGTGGTGTACTGCTTCAGCTTTTGTTTATCTGAAAATATCTTAATCTCTCCCTCATTTTTGTAGGAGAGTCTTGCTGGATGTAAAATTCTTAGCTGGCAACTGTTTTCCTTCATCCCCATGGTTTCTTATGAGAAATCAGCACTCAAATTGGGATTCCCTTGGATGTAACACATTGTTTTACTCTTGCAGCTTTCAGTACTCTCTTCTAGTCCTTTGCATTTGATGGTGTGATCAATATATGATGGGGTGGAATTTTCATCAAGTTTATCCTGTTTGGTGTTCACTGAGCTTCTTGGATGTACAGATTAATGTCTTTTGCTAAATTTGAGAAGTTCTCTGTCATTATATCTTTGACTATTCCTTCTGCCCCTATCTATCTTTCTTCAACTTTTAGGATTCTCATGATGTGTATATTCATGCGCTTAATGGTGTTCCATACTGACTTAGGCTGTTTTGCATTTCACCTTTCTTTTTTCTTTCTGCTTCTCAGCCGGATTCATTTCAAGTGTCTTATCTTCAAGTTCACTGATTCTTTCTTCTTCTAGCTCCAATCTGTTCTTGAAACCCTCCTGGGCATTTTTCATTTCAGTTATTGTGACCTTCAATTCCAGGAGTTCCATTTGGTTCCTTTTTAAGATTTCTATCTCTTTACTTAGACTCTGATATTATTCATTCATTGTTTTCCTGGAATCCTGTCATTCTTTCTCTCTGCTTTCCTTCATATTCTTACGCATTTTCAAGGTCATTTTTTAAAAGGCTTTGTTCGGTATGTCTACATTCTCATCTTCTTTGTTGGTGTTTTCTGTATTTTTATCCTCTTCCTTTGAATGGGCCATCATTTCCTGTTTCATTGTTTGTCTTGTACTCTTTAATGCAAACTGTAAGTTTTAATATTTTAAAATGTTAACTCTGGGATTTACTCCCTGGAATGTCTGTTTCTTGGTTTTGTAACCAGCTTTTGATAAGACAGAGATTTTCGTGACCTTCTTCCCTCCTATCAGGAAAGTCTGCCCAAGGCCAATTCAATGTGCAGGATTTTCCCTGTCCTACTGGCCTCTCTCTTTTCCTGGGTGTTTGCATGTTAGTTATTTCATAGTTTCCCTGTTTACAGGAGTCTTGTTGTTCCCTCAGTTTCCCAAAAGACAAACCTCCTTCTTCTGGGTATCTGAAATTGGCAGGCTTTGTCCTGGACTGGCTGCCTCTATAATTTTTACCTTCTTTTTCTTGTCTCACATTACTTTCTCCTGGAAGGCAGATTGTGGGAGGAATGTCACCCCTGGGTGGACTTTCCAAATTTTGCCTTTCTCAGCCAAAACAGGGCCAGGGACAACAACAGGGATGCAGACTGGCTCTGAAGTCCTCTGTGGTGAGAGTCAGGAAGGACACTGAAAACTTCTCCAGTGGCCTCCCCCCCTGGCCTACCCATCAAATCCAGTCCTTCAACTAACTTTCTCCCACAGCCCTGAGGAAGCCCTGTGTCTAAATCTCTTCCATACTGTTTTGTGGATTCAGAAAATTAATATACGTAAAGCCACATTGCAGATACCTGACATTTAGTAAGACGATATAAGTGTTGGTTGTCATCTCCATCATTATTGTTGTTATTCCTATTATCAATCCCTGTTTATGGACATAAGGTTGTTTTCAGTATTTTTTCTACTACAAACCTAGTTGCAATGAATAACTGTATGTAGAGATATATCCCATATGTGCATGTATAACAGTTGAATACATTTCTAAAGGTTAAATTGCTGTGTCAAAGGGTATCTGCATTTGTAATGTTGATGGCCTTTGTCAGATTGCTCCCATGGATTTTATACATCTAATCACAAATGTATGAATGACTTATTTTCCTAAATGCTTCATCAATAAAGTATGTTATCAAACTTTTGAGTCTTTATCAATCTGATGGGTAAAAATTAGTTATATATCGAAGTTTTAGTTTGCTTTTCTTTTATTATGAATAAAGAGAGTATAGTTACACATTTAAAAGAAAATAGTATTTTCTTTTTTATACAAACACTCAAAGTCAATGTATTAGTCAGCCAAAGGGGTGCTAATGTGAAATACCAAAAATAGGTTGGTCTTCATAAAGGTTATTTATTTGGGGTAGAAGTCCACAGATACCAGGCCATAAAGCATTAAGTTTCTTCTCTCACCAAAGTCCACTGTCACGTGTTGGAGCAAGACAGCTGCTGACGTTTGCCAGGGTTCAGGCTTCTTGGGTTCCTCTCTTTCCAGGGCTGCATTTCTCTCTCCAGGCTTAGCTCCTTTGGTTCCTTCACAAGGTCAGCTGTAGACTATCAGGCGAATGGCTCACTTCTCTTCTCCTGGGGCCTTCTCTCCAATACCAAAACTGTTCTCAAAAACTGCTTCTTTGCCTTGCCTTTTATATTCGATTCCCCACCCACCAAGGGGTGGGGCTCAATGCCCTACCGAGGTGGCCCAGTCAATGCCCTAATCATAACTTAATCATGCCCAGATTAACAGATCAGTTTACAAGCATGATCCAATTATACTTTTGGAATTCATAATTACATCAAATTGCCCAACTGCGACAGTCAAGTCAACAAAAACTCTTTTGAACTTAACTGAATTCCCAGAATTACTAGCAGAGGAAGAGGTAGTACTTAAGCAAATTCTACATGTCTGGTATAGAACAGGGAAAAAAGGTTTTACATGTTTCATGAATGTCGTGTAACAACCCTTAAGGTTAGGTATTTTCATACTCTTTTATGTATAAAGTGGTTATAAAGTTAAATTAATTTGCTCAAAGTCATGCACTAAATACATGAACTAAGATTAAAGAGTGCCTCGATCTTATTCTGAAGCACATGATCTTTGCAATAGAGACACAGCATGCATGCATGAGAGTGTTTGTGTGTATATTTGTGCATGAGTATGCTTTGAGAGGGATTGTTTAAAATGTAAACATAAATCAAGTATACATTTCAATATTGCTAAAAGGTGTGATTTTGAAAAATTAACCTCTTAGAGACTCAAGTTCCTCATTATAAAATAGAATAATAAAAATAATGATACTTACATTGAAAAATATTTGGAGATTAAATAAAATGATTGTGAAAAGTACTTTTAAAATTTTAAAGTACAAGAAAATGTTCCCTTTGATTATGTATGACTCAGTAATTGTGTCCTCTCATTTACTGCCATGAGACCTGCCATTTATTTTATTTTATTTTATTTTATTTTAAAGACACTTAGATTACATAATTGTTACATAAAAAATATAGGGATTCCCATATGCCCTGCTCCCCATACCTCCCACATTTTCCCACATAAACAACATCCTTCATTAGTGTGGTACATTCATTGCAATTGGTAAATGTATTTTGGGGCATTGCCACTGAGCATGGATTATAGTTTACATTGTAGTTTACACTCTCTCCCACACAATTCTGTAGGTTATGGGAAGATATATAATGGCCTATATCTGTCATTGCAATGTCATTCATGATGATTCCCAAGTCCCGAAAATGTCCCTGTATTACACCTGTTTTTCCCTCTCCTTGCCCTCAGAGCCTGCAGTGGTCACTGCCTCCACATCAATGTTGGAATTTCTTCCATTGCTAGCATCATAAGTCTATAGTAAAATACCAGTCAGTCCACTCTAGTCCATAGTTCATTCCCCTCCCCTGAGGATTCTGGGATGCTGATGTCCACTCTACCTCTAACTGAGATGGAGCTTCAATTTCATATAGCCGATGGATGGGACTCTCTTGCTTGCAGTTGTAGGCTCTCTTGTTTCCTTGGTATGGTGGTTGTCCATCCTCGCCACTTGTTAGTTGTCCTGGATGAGTCCAATGAATTAGAGAGTAGGTATAGCAACTCCACTGAGGCTCAGGGCCCAGCCGGCACATGGACAGCCCAAAGATTTAAGTCTCTTGGACATATACCTACCAAATCCAGCAACAACTATAGGTTCAAATAGAAGGGACAGATGAGCCATGTGTAGGGAAGCCATAACTGAGTCCAACACTGTCACTCTCAGGAGCACAAAGTCCCAAGTTGGGCCCACTGGCAAGGTACCAAACTCCAGAGCTATCTGCCATGACCATAGGACCTGGATATCTCCAGAGCCCTCAGGAGCTACCCACTATTTGGGTAGTATCTTCTTTGGCAGTCTATGAGATCCAGCTGAGATGTGCACAAGTATTGCCTCTGGGATGACCTCCTGACTCACTTTGAAGTCTTTTGGCCATATAAACTCATTTGTCTTTACATTTTCCCTCTTTTATTCAATGTCTTTTTCCAGTGGCATTGCTAGTTGGTGCTCGGTAGTAATCCATCAGTGTCAGGGAGGCTCATCCCTGGGAGTCATGTCCCAGGCTGGGGAAAGGTAATGCATTTATATGCTGAGTTTGGCTTTGAGAGAGGCCACACTTGAGCAACATGAAGGCTCTCAGGAGGTAACTCTTGGTAACTCTTGGGCACCCTACAACTAGGCTAAGTTTCAATTTCAAGAGCAAAGGATCATAAGCATAGTCATCAATATCAAGGGCCCATCAATAGATCATCCTTCTTCACTAGTCATTGCCCCTGTACTTGGGGAATTGTTGCTGTTCCATTAGAGAATGTGGCAGAGCTCCCCTGAATGGGAATTCAATTTCCTTGCGGTTATTGTGTGAATGTTTACCCACTCTGACAATGCCCTGTGAACATCTGAACACATTTATGTATCTTATATGTATGTCCACGTGAACTTCCTCCCATGTATCCCCCATCACTAACACCCTACATCAGTGATCCTCCCCTGCCCCACTTGTAACCCTTCTGTGATCCAAAGCTTCTTCAAAAATTAAGCCAATAAAATATCCAAATACAATTAATAGGAAACTGAAGTAATAATGATAGGTTTAAATATAAGAATAAAATACATAAAATTTTTAAAAAGTAAAAATTAAATAAAAAAATTGGGATATTAAAAAAATAATGAAAAACATTAAAAAAAATTTTTTGGCATTTTGCCTTTCATCACTGTAATATCTGTTGTTCTGTATGTACAGTGACATTTTCTTCCATTTATTCCCCAGTGTCTTACTTTTTTTTTGTTTTGTTTTCAATGAAGTTATAGGTCACAGTAAAGTCACATACAGAATATAGGGGACTCCCATATACCCAACATCCTCCCCCTTTTCCCCCTTCCCATATTAATACCTTTTTATATATGGATGGTACATTTGTTACAACTGATATACAAATAGTGAAACATAGCTACTAACCCTGGTCAATTGTTTACATTTTGGTTTACATTTTAGACTGTACACTTTTATGAATTTTGATGATATTTAACATGGCCTGTGTCCATCACTGCAAGATCATGTAGAATACTTCCATTGCCCACTAATTACCACCTGTTTCATCTAGTCTATTCCTCCCTCCCCCTCCCCTTGGGGCCCACAATGACCACCAGGCTTCATTCCTTGGATGACAAGATTCATAGTTACTTGCAACAACACTGAGGTCTTGACACACTGGTTTGTTCTCCCCTATTAGGAACCACCCATGCTGTTCAGAGACTCCTGCCCCTCTGTTTGAGAACATATTGGTCCTCCCCAGGATGGGAATCCAGCTCCTTCTCACTCATTATGTGGGTCTCCACCCACTGATACAACACATTTTGACAAAATGATCATTCGCACACTCCCTAGAAGCCTGCTGCAAGTGCGCCCTCTCCTGAATGCTCCCCCATCCAACACCCTGAACTAGTAACCCTTCCTTGTCATATTGCCATAAGAGCGTTCCCAACTTTGTACTTCCAACCACATACCTGACAATCCCCAGTGTCTACCTGCTCCCTCCCCCAATCCTCCCCCCAGTTCCATGGACCGTCCAACCCATCCTCCCCACTCTACCCCCCTGTCAAACCTGCACTGTCCAACCCAATAGTATCACTACACTCCTGTCATATCCTTTCACCGCCCAACTACACACTTCCACCTTATCATAGATTTTGCCCTTGTGGGCATTGGCTGCTGTTTAACTATTGTATCTCACCTAGAAAAAGGCTTTTCTTTTTTTTTTTTCACTTTTAAACTTTAAAACTCCAGATCAAAACAACAACAACAACAACAACAACAAAAAAAAACTCCAGATCATACTGATTTATTGCAATGATATAGTATTCAGAGAAATTGTTTTAGAAAGGTACAAAATTTTGGAGTTAGTTTTACAGGATACCAACAATAAAAGAACAATAAGAGCTAATATTTTTAAACTTTTACGATGTGTTGAGCACTATTCTAAATCATTCAACTGAATACTCACAACAACCCTATGAGATAGTTACTATTGTAGAATTTCTGTTTTCCAGATGAAGATTTAAAACAAAGAGATAGCAAGCAATTTACTCTGGTCACACAGACAGCGTAGCTCCTGAGCCTGCATGCTTTCCTATTATGAAATATTATCTCTGATACTGTCTCTACAAGTGATTTTCTTTTAATGTAATTTATTTCTCTGTCCTATCTATGTTTTAGCTCTAAAACCACAGTACAGGGAGCAGGTGTATATAATGCTAAACACTATTCTGGCTTTCTACAATAGAAATGGCAAAGGATTAACCCCTATATTTAAGCAACTGACCATTAATAAGTTAGCTGTAAAACTTAGCATGGTGGAATTGCAAGTTGCCTGCTGAGATCATCTTGTCCCACCTCTCAGCTGATGTAGGAAGTTCTCCATCATCCCAGACCAATGGGCCTCTATTTATAAGTATTAAAAAAATATGAATAGGATAGGAGGTAACACATTCCATTTCAACAGGTCTGGGTATTAGAAGTTTATTCCTACACAAGATAATAGAATAGCAAGAATTAGATTAGTGGTTATGTAGGGCTGGGAAATGATAGATGGATTAAGAGGTGACTGCTCAGGGCTATGAGGTTTTTCTTTTGGAGTAATGAAAATGTTCTAAAATTGATTGTGATGATACTAAAAACCATTGATTTGTACACTTTAGATGGATTGTACGGTATGTGAATATATCTCACTAAACTGCTGAAAAATATCCCGTCCCAAACACTTCTTATATATGTTCTAAATCCACCTTAAGACAAAGTTTTCTTCCTATAATATATGATTGACCTTCAAACGTTTGGAGAAAACAATTGTGTTTTCCCTAAGTCTTCTCTTTTTAAGGTTAAATACTCACACTTCCTTTCTAACCCTCTGGTTTGACTTTTAGAGCCATCAGCATCCTGGTCACACCTTTTTGGTTGAACTCCAATTTGTCAACTACTCTCCTATATAGTGGTGTCAAGAATTGATCACAGTAGTCTGGATGTGCTTGGACTAGCTATGATTGCAGATGGATTATTCTTCCTATAATCTCTATACTAGGTGTCTTCTTAATACAGAGCGTACTTGTTGAGTTTGCCAATATATCAAAACATTTTGAAAATGTATTTATGATCTCTAAAACAGGAATTACTGGATACTGGAATTCACACTACTATCCTAGCATGTAAAAGATGACAAGAAGTAATGCCATATAGGTGATTTATGTGTGTAAATGTCTAAATTACTAAAATATTGATTTTCCCCCTTCACCTATAGATCAAACTTCTCAATTGCTAAAAATCCCTTATTTTAAAGCAAATGCATTTGTGATTGGCCAGTTAGCTTCTATAGCACTATAAGCTCCTATAGTAACCTCAAATCACAGAAAAACTCAGACAGACACATCTCCTTTGGTTTCAGTTTTTAGGAATGATAATGAGAATAGAGAAACAGATAAAGATATATTTTTAAAAGAATGTATAGATATCTCATAGGGGCAGTACAAATTTGTCCCAGCTTTTTATTCCTTCTACAACTGTAATACATTGAAATGATACATGATGTTGAATTTGATTAAAATTCAGCAGATATTTATGCAGAATCTAAGATGCTTATGCAAAGTACCATAGGGAAACATAAAAACAAGAATAACAAGTAAACCCTGCCATCACTGTGATCTCTCCCAGAAACCCTACAATTTTAAAGTACATTTGCAATGTACTTTACATTGCAAACGTTATTGTCATTAGGTTTTTAGTGTGACGTGTTTATGGCATTTTAATTTTGGAAACTATCCTTATTAAAACAGTATGATTGAGAACATTCATTGAATACATACCCTGTGGCAGGTAAAAGGTAACGAGTCTTACGTGTATTTTCTCATTCCATTCTAGAACAGACTTTGGGGTAGGTATAATTCAGCTCATTTTAGTGAAATTATCTGTGGCTCTGAGAGCATAAATTACTTTTCCAAGGGCTATGCAGCATTTAAAGGCAGAGGTTGAATCCAAAATCATTATGGAAAATCTCCAGGAATGGGCTTGATCTCTTCTGTGTTTTGAAAATGTCTCCAATGTTACTGGGCACATCAGATACCTAACACAACTCTTTACCTGTTTGCTCTGGAGGAAGACTTTTGAATGTATTTTATGAGCCTCTTGATTCTCCTCTGAAGTGTGACTTAGTTTACATTGCACCTTTGAGAGCCCTAGCTTCTAAAATTCACAGCCAACTTCAGTGCTGTAATAAAGAAATCACTTGCAGAGTTCATGAATGATAGAAGAGAGAAAAGGGAATAATGGAAGATCAATAACATTTAACATCTAACGAAAATATTATTCCAAAAGTCTGGTGTACTAGTTCTGCTTTTGGGGAAAGTAAGTTGGCTGTTACTCAGAATCCCTCCATCTTAATAATGTAACCTGAAATTGATTGAGCTCATTTTAAAAACTCAGCACTTCAGTCTGCATTCATTGGCCATAATCAATTAAGGAAGCATATGGGTAAGATAAAAACTCCAGTTTTTCACTCTCTTACTCCTTTTTACCAGTAAAGGGGAAAACAGTATAAAATAGTCACACATTCTCCAAGATAATGAATATTCTTAAAAGAGACTCCTTAAACAGGGAAAAGTAAACTAAACTTCTCATTCAAGTAGAAAATAGCAGTGTTTATCTCTCTCTCTCTCTCTCTCTCTCTCTCTCTTTTATTTATTTATTTATTTATTTTTTTACAGCATTCCCATAAATTTCCACAAGGGCCATGTATTTTGCTTTTATGCATGTGTCATTATTGTGAAAATATTAAGTCTGTTTCTCTTTAACTTAATGGAACTTGGATTAAAATGTGTCCTGTTGTTGTAATCAGCATCAATGTCATATGTGATGAACATGCATTTTCCATTTTCTTGGCAGAGAACTTGGTGAAAACATTGTAAGTCCCATTCAGTAAGAAACCTATGCATATGTATGACCATAACTTATGGTTTATTTGATTAGATAAATGTTTAATTATACATCACATGTATATTTTTGTTGTACTGTATATTTCCACATAAATTAATCGTCCATAGCAAGAGTACTAATGGAACATCTCATCCAAACATAAGTAAACAGAGGACAAGCAGCTGTTGCAAAGACCCTGGCTTTGAGTCAGGGCCTGATAACACAAAGCAGTTCAGAGAAGAAATTGGCTGCTACCATTTACTCACATCTGTTGAGACAGAGCTGTTTTAACTCAGTACTTGATCGGTGTATGTCACAAAGCAGCAAGTAGTTTTCTAAGCCAGAAGACTTATAGCAAACATTAAATACTAATTTATCGTATGGGACGTTGTCTTTCTAAGCACGTCGTCTTCCATAGAATGTTTAGCAAATATATTCATAGTGTTTTTAAATGTCCTAAAATGGATCTAAGTGTTTGGAGAAGACATATGAAATAGAAAATAACTAATCCTTTTTTTTTTTTTTGTATTTTAAAGTTTGGTCTGTCAACCTCTTAACTTCTTGTTACTTGAAAACCATTAAATGTTTGGTTTTCAGTTGCAGCCAAAAGCATTCTTAACTGATTCAATCCTTATAATCTGATAAGTTCCCTATAACTGATTATAGGGAAAGTATAATTGGGCCTTACTTTGTTACTGAGGAGATGGAAAGCTTTATGTGGAAGATCAGTTGGCATTATGAAATGAGTAAACAATTTAACAAATATTCATATGGGAATGCAGATTGGCTTCTTAGTTTATCTAGATATATGTCTTTCACAGTTACTTTTTTCCCCCTCTGTCAATGCCAATCAAAACACTATAATGAGTATCACTTGGCATTACCCACAAGAAACATTGGTAATACATGTTGACTAGGCTATGAGAATTTGGAGAATTTTGGTGATGATATGTGGGAAGAATGAAAATGCTTGAATAGTTTGGTAAGCAATTGGACTGGGCTGTGGGAATATTGATTAATCAGTCGGTGAGGAAATCTCTCTGATGAGTTGCCATAAAACTCAGTCTTTGGTACTGCCACATTCAGAGTTTTCACCACTACTTTGGATACTTAGGAAGTCCAGAGAAATGAAAAATTAACTTATCATGTTGGGCTGATTATAGTGGCCAAGTCTAAAATTAGCAAAAAAGTCCAAACTCGGGTCTTTCCCCAAACCAGTTCTACTAGCTGCACATTTGAAAAGGGCATTGTTGTTACTGTTAAAAAAAACAGCATTATCAAAACTGTGCTGCGGTAGCAAAAAAAAAAAGGAGGAGATGGAAAGAAGGCAGGAAAAATAGGCAGGCAGGCAGGCAGGCAGGCTACTTCTTCAAGACTTGCATTGTTATCGCCTTTGGATTATATAACCTGGTCTTTTGCTTTCCAAGCCAAAATTTCTTAAGTTTATTGTCTCTGTTCGAGACCCACAACTCCTAGCTCATTTTCTATTCCTTAAAGGTGATGCAACTTTAAGACTTCCCATGCCAGTTTTGTCTATTCCCTGATTCAACATCCCCTTGCACTTGTTCTATTCTAGTAAGTACCAAGCTTTGAAAGAAGAGAAACATGCTCTTCTTTAGATGTTAGAAATGTATAGAAAAGCATAACAATACCTGAAGTAGAGTACTGTTTCTAGGTTAAAATACTATTGCCATGAATCAATGCATTAATAAACACTTTCATGGGAAGCATACTTTTTCAGAGTTAAGGCTCCGAGGCATTGGAATCTAGCAGGAGAATTGCTTGCCTTGTTTGTGATATTAAATTTAAATTGACACATGTATTTGATTTATCCTTCTCAGTATTACAAAGCCTTTTTCTCATTTGATTTTAGTGTCTCCCTCCTAAAATATTTGCTCTAGTAAGCAAAAGCAAATATTAGGTTTTACATCCCATTTAGTGGAGTAAGAGTGATGATAATCTGACAACTTCAGAGAACCAAAGATTTCACGCATATTTTAGGGAAAGGATTTCCTCTTCAGATATATTGTCCTCAATAGGTCACCTGCCCTTTTACCCCTCAGTTAATAGGTCTTCAGATTGGAGGAAAAATAGAAGCTAGAACCCAAGTAGCTTACACTACTTAGTTTTGTAAAGCTTAGTTTATAAATTACCTTTAACCTTTTCCACTCGTGAGTGAAAACTTTCCTGCCTCATTAAATCTTTAATGCAATGTGCTGTATGCACACTACATTAATATGGGTGACACTGGGTTATATATTGCATAGTAACCATAATGTTCCCTGCAAACAAGCTGTTCCTTTACCCTGAAGGTAAAATTAAAGCAAGAACTCATGGGTAACAGCTACTCGGGTTGAATTTGAAGATCAGGAGAGTAAGGAGCTTAGCATATAACCATCTACAGGAATGGATGGTTCCTATTCCTTTTCCTGCCAGTGCTCTCTCAGTTTGACATCCGAATCTCCCTGAAGAGAATGTCCCCTAATACAAATGGAGTAAGAGGTAAAAGGCTAGGTCTTTTGGGACACGGTTAGACTGGACTATTCTCACTAAATTCATTTTCTCTATGTATTGAAAAGAAATACAACTTTCATCTCTGGTAAATATAGTCTAATCCTTCCAGTAAATATAAGAATTGCCTCAAAGTGAGCTGAGGTTGTACCCTCTTTTACTTGTGAAAACTGTGTTTCTCTATCCTATGAATGATGACATTTTAGTTCCTAAATAGCAGGAGCAAATGAAATGTTCTACTGGCTGTGTATACAATGCTGTGTACAATGACAGAAATTAATATTTTCACCCCAATGGATTAATTTTACAGTTTCAAAGATAAAAGTAATAAATTAAGTCTAAAAAGTCCCAGGTTGTGGAAAATTAAGGTTATACACTGAAAATTAAAGTTATAAGCTATCAATATCATGTTACATGTTTTTAAAATCCAACTTCTTTAGTGTTAATGGATGAATTTGTTTATACAAAATTTCTACCTATTGCAATTCTTTAGCTCTCTTATTTGTTCTAGTTGCCATTGACTCCTCATCAGACTTTACGGATTTCACTTAAAAATTGACTAGTGAGAAGTCGCTAAGTTAAGAAAGAAAATCAGGGTTTGAATGGTCGGAGCATTGTAGAGATGAGGATTCCAGCAGGAAATTTTAGTTTAAGTAAGTCTAAGTAGGAGAGAAATAGAGAGAGGCTAGAACAGAACTTCCCAAACTTTCTCAGTTTTTGATACTCCTAGTCTTCTTAATATTTTTTTTTTTACAGTGTCTCTAGGACTGAAAGACATATCCAACAGTTTGATTTATTAACAAGGTAGGACCCAAAACTTAATATATGTTTATGTTTTAACAATTTAACAATCATTTGGAAAACAATTCTCTTAAATTCAAAGATAATTTATTTCCTTCTTAAATAACCCAAACTACTTAGTAATGCGACCTGTGTGCCTGTCGAGCAATACACAAACCTTAGAATCAGTTTGGTTTCTGCTGCCCTTATTTTCTTTTCCACATTGATTTTTGTGCAGCACTTGCTTTTTTATCCCAGTAACTACTGACAACCTTACTTAACAAAGATATGACATGTCCAAAAGTACAAGTAAACAAAAGCACAGCTCAAAAATTTGAGAATATCATTAAAAGGAGTATAGCATTATAGGATTTTTAAGTTGTGAACTACCTTGAGTTAGTTGTTCACTCCATGTCCAACAAACATAAGTATTGCTGTGTTTCCTTCAAACGTTTTAAATAGCTCACATTGCTCACCTGAGTCCACTGCAGTCCCCAGGAGCCCCTCCTCGGTACACAGTGTGAGAACAGGGGTCTGTAGAGATCCTGGAGGATGCTGAAACCACATCGAAAACTGAATGATGTTATAGAGCACAGAAACATGGGGGGTTCTTCACCAGGGCAGTCCAAAACGGAAGTAATCATTGATGAAGCTTTTCCCAACCAGAAGACTGAAGTCAGAGGAATGAATTCAGATGCTTGAGGAAGGCGTAGTAAATGTGATGTGACAATGGGAATGAAAAGTTAGACCGAAAAAAAAAAAAAAACCAAAAAACCCAAACCATTTTAAGAGAATAGGATTGAGTGACAAATCTGATATAAGGGATAAACTGAAAAAAAGTATTACATTGAACCTAAGATATCCAATTTTAATATAGAGAAGTAGAGCAATTGGATTGACTCAATTATGGACATTGGGAAAAGAATCAAGTTTGGTGCCTGGGAAGATCCAGAAGATGAGATTAACTTTGGGCATGTGGAATGTTTCAGACATTATTGCACAGATCCTCAGTAGGAGACAGAGAACAGGACTAAAGATTTAGGTGGAGGAAGTAGTTATAAATATAATTGAATCCATGAGAGAAAGGAAGGAAAGAGTTTTCCAAGAAAGTCTCTATGAAGGAATAATGAAAAGGAACTGAGAACAGAATCTTAGAGACATCCACACACTGGGTATAGAATACAAAAATAATGTATCTATGAAAGAGATAGAGGTATGAATAAAGCAGAAAGAGTATCAGAGAAGTTCAATGTAATAGAAGATAGGATTCAAGAGTCTTAAGAAGTATCATATGTCCCGTAATGACTAAGAATAAAACAACAAAAAAGCCATTAGTGGTTGCTAGGTAGAGTTTATAAATGATCTTTCAAGAAACACTTTTAATGGAGTGTTGAAGGTGAAGGCAGGTTGTAAGGGATGAAATAGAAAAGATGGATGGTTAGGATTAGAAAATGAGGATGATGCCCCAAACCTCAAAGTTTGACAATGAAACAAATAAATAACCATAGATAATAGCTAGAGGAGACAATAAGTTAATTGATGATTGACAGCCTTGTGCATATTTGATTTGATGGAATGGGAGAAATATGGGCTACTATAAAGGCTGTGGGAGAATGAGGAAGCCAAGATGTGCAGGACCGAATTAAAGGTGGCATCTGGAACATGGAGAAAAGGCAAAAAAATTTTCATCAAAAGCCAAAGGACAGGACAATTTATATTCTGAATATACATATAGCTTTTTTTTCTCCAAAAACTGATATCCATCAGAAAAGGTGTTATCTTAAGAAGACTCATTACAAAGTCTCTCATACAATGGGATATACTCTTTGGGAAGACACATTAGCTGGAAACAGCAGCAGGAAATAATTGATTTTATTGCTTATGAAGAGATGACTTTATGGAGTTGAAGGAAAAATAGAAGCAAGGAATTTAATAGAGAATAAGTAATTTTATTGCTAAAGGTACACTTTCTAAATTACAGGATGAGTTCTTTCTAAAAAATCACTTAAATAACATCTTTAGGATGAATGAAAAAGACAGCAATCTTAATCTTATATAAATGGGTACTTGTGGCTTGGGTTAAAAAAAACATCTGGTAACTGTATTAGGCACATTTAAAAATTTATCTGTTTTTCACACAACTTGAAAGTACAGTTGATTCATTTGTGAAAATTATTAGATGATTCAAAACATGGTTCTAATAATGCTAAAGCATGGCTGTCAAAGACGCATGAAGGAGTTTGGAAAAATTGTTTTATAAAATACGAGAATAAAAATGCAAATGTTCATTATTAGTAATATTATTTCATTATCTGGTAGGGGAAATAGGTTAAATTAATTCTACCTCATTGGTTCATATTTTAATTATCATTGATCTGTGTAATTCCCCTTCCCTGTTTCTATATATTCATTTGTTCCTTTTTCCCCCTTCCCACCTGCCATTCCTCTCCCATATTATACTATTTTATATACCATGTCTGTTAAATACTTTTTATAAATAGATAAGTAAATTACATTAATAAGCCAAATATTAGTGAGACTATTTTATATTTCATTCATAGTCTTAAAAGCTCAGCTTTTCTAATTAGATATACTTTGGTTCTTTTCATTGGCAAAATGGGAAAGTATCTTTAATTCAAAGTTCCTTATATTGGGGTACAGATTATAATTTCTTAAAATAATTTAAGAAATTAAGAATTAAATGATCGTTTTTCACTTTTATGCAAGCGTATTCCAGAAAAATAATGCCATGTAATAAAAATTTTAAATATTCAAAATACATTTGGTACCTCAAAAGTTTTGGAATGCTGTAGACCTGTGTCCCAATGTGCTTCCCAAACTCAATCCCTACTACTTACTAGACATTTTTATTAATTTAGAAAATTCTAAATTCAATTCTCTTTGAGATATATAAGACATTCTTTTCTGCTGCCTTTCTAGACACCTCTCACTGAGAAAATGTCTAGCTGATTTGAACAAGCATGCTATGTGAAATTTTGGATGCTTACCTTAATAGAACTAAAAACCTTTTATATAGGTTCACTCCTCATTACTCACAATAATGCCAAGTGCTATAGTCCAGGGAGATATTTATTATTTTGTATTTGAAAGAACATTAGGGTTGGGCCATTTCTCAGTGAAGCAGGAAAATAAAAGTTTTCTGAATTTTAGTTCCATATAGAGCTCCATGTAATGAGCTCTTAGAAGACATTGTGGAGCTGCAATTTAAAAATCCTGTTTAATAAGCCACAGCACGCTGTGTGTCATTCCCTACGGAACAACCCTGAGGAGGAATCAGAGCTCCTCCTCCATCCAGTGCATCACTAGGAATTGCTTTCTGGTCAGGGTCTGACGTGAAAGGCCGCAGAGAGCCCACTGCTGTGAAAATGGGTCTCTGCATATCAACCTGGAGGAAACAGCAGAATACAAATCATCAGCTTTGTTTTAGGAATGTCTTTATTTACAGTGCTGGAGTGGAATCTTAAAAAAAAAAAAAAAAGAACTGCTGCATTTGCCTTGCATCTGTCACTCACACCTCCATTTTGATTCCTGTCCCACAAATGATTTTGCTTTCCTATTTCTTTTTTGTTTTTATTTCTACAAGGTTATAGTCAATGTCAGAAAATGGAAAGCACAAATGTATATTTTGTGGAGCTTGGCATGTGTTTTAGAAAGAAGAAGTTTGCTTAATGAAAAAGGAATAATGTAGCATGCATTCATACTAAGCTTAGTTGAGTGCACAGGGGCAAGTATACCTTCTTTGTCAGTTTTATATTTTGTATAATATATAATATCATAATATAAAAATCTGCTGCTGCCCTTTTATTTTTCTGTGACAGACAACGTGTCCCAACTTAGTCTCTGTTTTATGTAAAGTCCATGTCAAATGGAATGATGTCTTTGCTGAAGGCATTCAAGCCCACAGAAAGTCAGTGACCCTCAGGGATGGCTAGAAATCTCCCAGATTTCACATAGACCCTTCTCTGTTTGGAAACTGCAAAGCTCAAACTAGAGACTCAGAAGATGACAGAAAGTGCTGTGTCTGGTTTCATGGAACTTAACCTATTTCAGCAAGCCTGCAATACTGGGGAAAATAATACTGAATTTATGTTTGTTTCAGGCTTGCACTTGATGGGATAGGTTCATATAGAGGTTACTTCTAAAGAAATGTCTGTCATTCCCACTTTACATTCCTGTGATTTCTGCATCTTCCAAATAAACGCTATCCTCTGAAATAATAAAATGATTTTAAAATGGTAAGTAAAATAAGCCCTTCTCCTATCCTGTAGTAACTACACATCTCCTCTTTTGTAGCTCACAGCAGTTGGAGGGCAATTGACATTTACCATATCATATGACCTTGAAGAAGAGGTTGAAGATACAGAACGCGTACTTCAGCTTATGATTATCTTAGAGGTAGAGTATGGAGAATGTCATTTGTGTTCAACCATTTTATATCTTGATGTAATTTGAGGATACTCATGCTAGTTTTGACCTGGTTAATTGGATATTAATTTATATACTACTAAAGAAAGATTATAACTAAGGGATGTTTTGTTTTATTTTATGCCAGTCTTTTTGTTTCATTCTGAGACATATCTAGAAGACTAACTATGTACTCTGGGTTTCAATGATAAAGGAGACCTTGAGGCCAGATGTGAAATAAATTTAAAATCAGGGAGCTTCAGCAAGATGGTGTCGGTTTAAGTGGGCACTCACCAGCTCTCTTGCAAAAAAATGACTGAGAGTGGGCAAGATCCTGCCTGATCCTCAGTGAGCTGTTTTGGGAACCCACAGAGCAGGAGGCTTCAGGGCATCAATCTGGAGGGAACTGGACAAAGAGATAAAAAGCCCAGGGGAAAACCATGAGTTTTCTTGCCCTGGTGGCTGGAAACAGCAGGTGGCTAAGCCCCACCCTCAAGGCAAAAAGTCTCTGCGACCCCCCTGGACATCCACCAGCCACCGGAGCTGAAGGGAGTGTTCTCCAGGAGTAAGAGGGTTCTGGTGAAGGGTGGAGAGGGGTTTCCTTTCTGTGGGTTTGGTTACTTGGACCCCCTTTGAACTTTAGGGCACATACCAGCTGGCGAGAGGTGGCCCTGGGAAGAGGGGAGAGGCGAATCTGCTCAGGCAGCCTGATTTACCTAGCAGACCTGGGAGAGAGGAACTTGGGCTGGGAGACGGTGGAGTCAGGCAATTGACTAGTCCAGTGCTGAAAAATATCAAATTCCAATTCCCCTAAGAGAGGCAGGCAGTGGGAAGCACTTAATAACCTTTCAAGGGCATATTTAGGGTCCCCTGGGAGGAGGGGGAGGTCTGGAAAAGGGTTGAGAGTCATTTCTCTGCAGTGAGTTCAGATACCAGGGTCCCATTTGAATTTCAGAAGAGAACTCAACCCGACCAGAGGAGGCGGGGTGGGGGTGGGGGGGATCCAATCACACAGCCTATCATCCTGCTGCCCTGGGAGAAAAAGCAATAAGAATAGAAAGGGGGCAGGGACAGGCAGGCTCCTAATCAGCAGGAATCTACCCAACTGCAGAGTCAAATCTGCCCTAGGGAAAGTGACCGGACAGCTCTCTAGCTAACTGACCCAATGAGAAAGTTTAGCTCAGTGGAGAAGTATCTGCTTTGAATATACGAGGTCCCGGGTTCGATTCCCGGCTCTCCTTAGAGTAGTGATCCACTGGGTTATCAAACACCCAGCTGATACTTGAGGACAGGGAACACATAGACATTATTTTTATATTAGCTTCTCTTGGGTCTCTTATTTTTCTTTAAAAAGCTTCCTGTTTTAAAATTTTAACTTAGTTTACTCACTAAAAACCCAATTCAAAACCTGCAGAGGACAGGCTGCAGGGTAATTGATTGACGAACATTGGCAGCCTGAGAAGCTCCTCTGGGACCTAAGAGGGAAGACTATTTTTCCTAAGGTTTTGTTTGATTGCTTGCTTGTTTGTTTTTTGTTCTTTTTTTTCCCTTTCTTCCCCCTACCCCCCCACCTTTTTTTTTTTTAATTAATTAGGTGCTGCTGTCTTGTTTCTTGTTTGCTGTGTTTCTCCCTTCCTTTGTTTCCCCCTTTTTTTGTATACCAATTTTGTCTACCTATGCTATTTCTTTTCCTTCCTTCATCTTCCTATCTTCTGCTTTCTGTTTTTGTTCTTACATTCTACCTCTCTGTTTAGTCTTCAATTTTTTGTGTGTTTTTATTTCTATCTCCTCTATTCTCTATCTTCTTTCTTTTTTTAACTTTTTTTCTTATTGTCTTTTCTCTTTGCTTCTCTTCTTATCATTCTGGCCTTTTAATTCATTCTAGATATTTTCCTGTATTCAGTTTTTCATTTCATTGTTTGTACACCACTTTTTAATTCTCATTCCTCTGCATTTCTTACATGAGTTAATTATTTATTTTCCTAGGTCTTATATGGTTCCTCTTCTACCTTTTACTATTATTATTATTACTATTATCCTTTCTCTCTTTTTACCTCTTTCACTTTCTCTGGCCCTAATCTTTTTCTTTCAAGGGAACATAGACAACAGCAAGGAAATAGAATAAGAGGAACAAAGTGTCAAAGAGAAAACTTACCACACACACAAAAACAGCAACTAAATAAAAACCTAGAGTAGAGAGAGAAACTAATCAACTGAATAAACCTATCAAGATAAAGAGATGCCTAAATACCAACAAAAAGTTATATACCATACTAAGAAACAAGAAGACATGGCCCAGTCCAATGAACAAACTAAAAACCAGGAGGAGATGCAGAACATGGAACAACTAATCAGAGCTTTCCAAACAAATATCATGAACTAACTTAACAAAGTGAAGGAAGAGATTAAGGAATTAAGCATATACTGGGAGAACATACTGAAGAAATTGTAAACATACATGAAAATGGATATGATGGTGATAAAAGGCACAATCCAAGAAATAAAAAATAAACTGGAAGCATGTAACAGCAGATTTGAACAGGCAGAGGAAAGAATTAGTGATGTGGAAGACAGTTCATCTGAAATCAAACAGATAGTAGAACAGATAGATAAAAAGATAGAAAAAATCCAGTAGGGACTTAGGGACCTGAACGGCAACACAAAATGCACAAACATATGCATTGTAGGTATCCCAGAAGGAGTAGAGAAGGGAAAGGGGACAGAAGGAATATTGGAAGCAATAATACCTTGAAACTTCCCAACCCTATTGAGGGAGATAGATATACATGGTCAGGAAGTACAGCACACCCCAAACAGTATCAATTCCAGTAGGCCTACTCCAAGACATATACTTGTCAAATTGACCAATTCTCAAGACAAAGAGAGAATACTGAAAGCAGCAAGAGAAAAGAGAACAATCACATACAGGGGAAGCTCAATAAGATTAAGTGCTGATCTCTCATCTGGAACCATGGAGACAAGAAGGCAGTGGTATGACATAGTTAAGGTGCTAAAAGAAAAAAACTTCTAGTCAGGAATTCTCTATCCAGCAAAGCTGGCATTGAAAAATGAGGGAGAATTCAAAATATTCACAGATAAACAGAAATTAAGAGAGTATTCCAATAAGAAGCCTGCCCTTCAAGAAATACTAAAGGAAGTGCTGCAGGTTGAAAGAGGGGAAAAAAAAAAAAAACAGGAGAAAGAGAGTTGGAGGAGAGTGTAAGAAAAAAAAAAGGGGTAATAAAACAACATATGGCATACATAAAACCAAAGAAAATATGGCTAATGTAAGTAATTCCTTGACAATAATAACACTGAATGTTAATGGAATAAACTCACCAGTCAAGAAACACAGATTGGCAGAACGGATAAGGAAATATGATCCATCTATATGCTGTGTACAAGAAACCCACCTTAGACCCAAGGATTCAAGGATACTGAAAGTGAATGGCTGGAAAACAATTTTATAAACAAACAACAACCAAAAAAGGGTGGGAGTAACCATACTAATATTGGACAAAATAGACTTTAAATGCAAAATTATTTTAAGAGACAAAGATGGACACTATATGTTAGTAAAAGGGGTAATCTTTCAAGAAGAAAGAACAATCATAAACATTTATGCACCTAAGCAGGGTGCTTCAAAATACACAAGGCAAACACTGGAAAGACTAAGTGGAGAAATAGATGCCTCTGCAATTATAGTGGGGGACTTTAATGCACCATTATCACCATTAGACAGAACATCTTGATAGAGAATCAATAAAAACACAAAGACCTTGAATATTACATTAGAGGATCTGTACTTAATAGACATATACAGAACATTACACCCAAATATAGTGTGATATACTTTCTTCTTGAGTTCACATGGTTCATTTTCCAAGATAGATCACATGCTAGGCCACAGAACAAGTCTCAATGAATTCAGAAAGATTGAAATTATACAAAGTAATTTTTCTGACCACAATGGAATGAAACTGGAGATCAGTAAGGGCCAGAGAACCAGATTAGGCACAAAGATATGGAAGTTAAACAACACACTCTTAGACAAACAGTGGGTCAAGGAGGAAATTACAAAAGAAATCAGTAACTACCTTGAAACGAATGAAAATGACCATACAACATATCAAAACCTATGGGATGCAGCAAAAGCTGTACTAAGAGAGAAATTCATAACCATAAACATATATATCAAAAAAGAAGAAAGAGCTAAAATTGAAGACCTAACTGCACACCTAGAGGAATTAGGAAAAGAACAACAAACTAACCCCTAAAGAAGTAGAAAGAAGGAAATAAAAAAGATTAGAGCAGAACTAATAGAAATAGAAAATGAAAAAGCCCTAGAAAAGATAAACAAAACCAAAAACTGGTTCTTCAAAAAAGATCAATAAAATTGACAAACCCTTATCTAGACTAACAAAGAAAAAAAGAAAAAAGATGCAAATACACAAAATAAGAAACAGGGAAGGGGATATCACCACTGACCCCACAGAAATAAAAAGTATCATAAGAGGATACTTTGAAAAACTATATGCCAACAAGAAGGATAATTTAGAGGAAATGGACAAATTCCTAGAAACACACAAGCAGCGTACATTGGCAAAAAAAAAAAAAAAAAAAAAAA
>JAKSZT010053888.1:2273226-2478834 GCA_026826555.1 Tolypeutes matacus | reverse complement strand
GACCAGACAGCTTCACAGGTGAATTCTACCAAACATTCCAGAAAGAACTAACACCAATCCTGCTTAAACTCTTCCAAAAAATAGAAGTATAGGGAGCATTACCTAACTCATTCTATCATGCCCACATTACCCTCATACCAAAGCCAACAAAGACACCACAAGAAAGGAAAATTACAGACCAATCTCTCTAATGAACCTAGATGCTAAAATCCTCAACAAAATACTTGCTAATCATATTCAACAACACATCAAACAAATCATACACCATGACCAAGTGGGTTCATCCTTGGTATGCAAGGATGGTTCAACATTAAAAAATCAATCAATATAATATACCACATAAACAGATCAAAATAAAAAATCACATGATCATCTCTATAGATGCAGAAAAAGCATTCCACAAAATACAGCACACTTTTCTGATAAAAACACTGCAAAGGATAGGAATAGAAGGAAACTTCCTCAACATGATAAAGGGTTTATATGAAAAACCCACGGCTAACATCATATACAATGGTGCAATCCCAAAAGCTTTCCCTCTAAGATCAGGAACAAGACAAGGATGCCCATTATCACTGTTTCTATTTAACATCAGGTTAGAAGTACTTGCTCAAGCACTTAGGCAAGAAAAAGATATAAAAGGCATCCAATTTGGAAAGGAAGAAGTCGAAATTTCACTATTTGCAGATGACATGAGCCTATACATAGAAAGCCCTGATAAATCTACAACAAAGTCTCTAGAGCTTATAAATGAGTTCAGTAAGGTCGCAGGTTATAAGTTCAATGCACAAAAATCAGTAGCATTTCTGTACACCAATAATGAGCAATCTGAGGAAGAAATTGAGCAAAAATCCCATTTACAATAGAAACTAAAAGAATCAAATACCTAGAAATAAATTTAACTAAAGATGTAAATAACTTTTACACAGAAAACTATACAACACTGTTAAAGGAAATCAAAGAAGACTTAAATAAATGGAAGAATATTCCCTGTTCATAGATGGGAAGACTAAACATTATTAAATGTCTATCCTACCCAAACCGATCTATAGATTTAATGGAATTCCAATAAAAATCAACACACCATTTTATACCAAATTGGAAAAACTTGACTATGAAATTGATTTGGAAGGGAACGAGGCCCCAAATAGCCAAAGACATATTGAAAAAGAAAAATGAAATTGGAGGAATCACAGTACCTGGCTTTAAAATATACTACAAAGCTACAGTGGTCAAAACTTCATGGTATGGACACAAGGACAGACATACCAACCAATGGAATCGAAATGAGAGTTCTGATATAGATCCTCACATATACAGTCATCTGATATTCAACAAAGCCACCAAGCCCATTCGATGAGAGAGAATGGCCTCTTCAACAAATGGTGCTTGGAGAACCGGGTATCCATATCCAAAAGAATGAGAGAGGAACACCATCTCACACCTTATACAAAATCAACTCAAGATGGATCAAAGATCTAAATATAAGAGCCAAGACCATAAAGACCTTGTAAGATAATGTAGTGAAAATCCATAGGACCTTGTAATAGGAAATGGTTTCATGAACTTCACACCCAAAGCATGAGCAGCAAAAGAAAAAATAGATAAATGAGACCTCCTCAAAATTGAAATCTTTTGCACCTCAAAGGATTTCGTCAAGAAAGTGAAAAAACAGCCTACCCAATGGGAGAAAATATTTGGTAACCATATATCTGATAGGAGCTTAATATCCAGCATATATAAAGAAATCCTATATCTTGAAAATAAAAAGACAACCCATTAAAAAAAAATGGGCAGGGGTCAGATGTGGCTCAACTGGTTGGGCGTCCATCTCCCATATGGAGGGACCTGGGTTCGATCCCTGGGACCTCCTGGTAAAAAAAAAAAAAAAAAAAATGTGCAAGTGATTTGAACAAACACTTCTCCAAAGAAGAAATACAAATGGCTAAAAAGCACATGAAAAGATGCATAACATCACTAGCTATTAGGGAAATGCAAATGAAAACTACAATGGGATATCATCTTATACCCTTTAGACTGGCGGCCATTAAAAAAAAAACAGAGGACTATAAGTGTTGGAGAGGATGTGGAGGAATGGGAACCCTCACCCACAGCTGGTGGGAATGTAGAATGGTTCAGCCATTATGGAGGACAGTTTGGCAGTTCCTCAAAACACTAACTATAGATCTGCCACATTATCCAACAATTCTACTGCTGGTATATACCCAGAAGAATTGAAAGCAAGGACATGAACAGATGTGTGCACACCAATGTTCTTAGCAACATTATCCACTATTGCCAAAAGTTGGAATCAACCCAAATTCCCATCAACAGATGAATGGATAAACAAAATGTGATATATACATACAATGGAATATTACTCACCTGCAAGAAGGAATACAGTACTAACACATGGGATAACTTGGATGAATCTTGAGGACTTTATGTTGAGTAAAGCAAGCCAGGCATTGAAGGGCAAATATTACATGACCTCACTGATACGAATTAAGGAAACCAAGCAGACTCAGCTATTGTCTGGAAGATAGGTTTACAGGAAATAGAAAGGGAGAAGAAGGTTGTGAGCCAACACCCATACGGGCAAAATCTATGATAAGATGGAAGTTTGTAGTTGTGCAGTGAAGGGATATGACAGAGGTATAGTGATACTATTGGATTGTGCAGTGCAAGTTTGACAGGCGGGTAGGGTGGGGATAGTGTTTGGATGGTCCATGGAACTTGGGAAGGGTAGGGGAAGAAAACAGGTGAACACTGGGGATTGGTGGGTATGTGGTTAAAACAATGTTGGGAAAGCTATTTTGGCAATATGACAAGGAAGGGTTGCTGGTTTAGGGTGTTCGATGGGGTGCTTTAAGGACAGGGCGCACCTGGGCCAGTCTTCTAGAAAATGTGCAAGGGATCATTTTGTCATAGTGTGTTGTATCAGTGGATGGAGACCTATATAATGAGTGGGAAGGAGTTAGACTCCCATCCTGGGGAGGTCCGATATGTTCTCAAACAGAAGGGTGGGTGTCTCTTGAGAGCATGGGCAGTTCCTAATAGGAGAGGACAGACCAGTGTGTCAAGCCCTCAGTATTGTTGCAAATAACTATGAATCTTGTCCTTCAAGGTGTGAAACCTGATGGTTGCCATGGGACCTAAGGGGGAAGGGAGGGAGGAATAGAATAGGTGGAAGAGGGGATATTTAGGGGGAAATGGAAGTGTTCTGCATGATCTTGCAATGATGGATACAGGCCATGTTAAATTTCATCAAAAATTTATAAAAGTGTATGGTCTAAAATGTAAACCAAAATGTAAACCACTGACGATGGTTAGGGTTAGTAGCTATGTTTCAATATTTGTACATCAGTTGTAACAAATGTACCATCCATATATAAAAAGGTTATTAATATGGGAAGGGGGAAAAGGGGGAGGATGTTGGGTATATGGGAGTCCCCTGTATTCTGTATGTGACTTTACTGTGACCTATAACTTCTTTAAAGAAAAAATGAAAAAAAGTAAGACACTGGGAAATAAATGGAAGAAAGTGTCATGTACATAGAGGACAACAGATATTATAGTGGTGAAAGGCAAAACATCAAAAAATTTTTGTAAATATTTTTCATTATTTTTTTAACATCCCAATTTTTTATTTTTAGTTTCAGTTTTTCTAAATTATTGTGTATTTTATTTCCCTTGTTTAAACCTATCATTATTATTTCATTTTCCTCTTAACTGTATTTGGCCATATTCTTGGCTTCATTTTTGAAGACCTTTTGGATCACAGAAGGGTTACAGCTTTGGCAGGGGAGGATCATTGGTGTGGGATATCAGTGATGGGTGATACATGGGAGAAAGTTCACCTGGACATACATATAAGGTATATAAATGTGTTCACATATTCATGGGGCATTGTCACAGTTTAGAGATTCACACAATAACCGAAAGAATATTGAATTCCCATCCTGGGGAGCTCTGCCACATTCTCTAATGGAACAGCAACAATCCCTCAAGTACAGGGGCAATGACTAGTGAAGAAGGATGGTCCATTGATGGGCCCTTGATATTGATGACTATGCTTATGATCCTTTGCTCTTGAAACTGGAACTTAGCCTAGTGTTGTAGGGTACCCAAGAGTTACCTCCTGAGAGCCTCTATGTTGCTCAAATGTGGCCTCTTTCTAAGCCAAACTCAGCATATAAATGCATTACCTTCCCCCAGCCTGGGAATGACTCCCAGGGATGAGCCTCTCTGGCCCTGAGGGATTATCACCAAGCACCAACTAACAATGCCACTGGAAAAAGACCTTGAATAAAAGAGGGAAAATGTAAAGACAAATGAGTTTATATGGCTAAGAGTCTTCAAAGTGAGTTGGGAGGTCATCCCAGAGGTAATGCTTATGCATGTCTCAACAGTATCTCATAGACTACCAAAGTACATACTACCCCAAATAGTGGGGCTCTTGAGAGCTCTGGAGATACCCAGATCCTACAGTCATGGCAGATAGCTTTGGAATTTGGTGCCTTGCCAGTGGGCCCTACTTTGAAGTTTGTGCTCCTGAGTGTGACAGAGTTAGACTCAGTTGTGACTTCTCTACACATGCCTCTTCGGTCCCTTCTATTTGAACCTATAGTTGTTGCCGGAGTTGGTAGGTGTACATCCGAAAGACTTGAATCTTTGGGCTGTCCATATACTGCTGGGCCCTGAGCCCCAGTGGAGTTGCAATGCCTACTCTCCAGTTCAAATAACAAGGAGGTGAGGATGGACAACCACCATACCAAGGAACCGAGAGAGTCTACAACTGCAAGCAAGAGAGTCCCATCTATCAGCCCTATGGGATCGAAGCTCCCTCTCAATTAGAGGTGGAGTGAGCATCACCATCCCAGAATCCTCAGGATTGAGGAATAAAATATGGACTAGAGTGGACTTACTGGTATTCTACTATAGACTTATTGTGGTTCTAGCAATGGAAGAAATTATATCATTGATGTGGAGACAGTGGCCACTGGAGATGCTGAAGTCAGGGAGAGGGCAAAAGAGGTGTAATATGGGGGCATTTTGGGGACTTGGAATTGTCCTGAATGACATTGCAATGACAGATACAGGCCATTATATATCCTGCCATAACCTACAGAATTGAGTGGGGGAGAGTGTAGACTACAATGTAAACTAGAATCCATGCTTAGTGGCAATGCTCCAAAATGTGTTCATCAATTGCAATGAATGTACCTCACTAATGAAAGAAGTTGTTAATGTGGAGGAAAGTGGGACGTGTGGGGAATGGGGCATATGGGAATCCCTTACATTTTTTTATGTAACATTTCATGTAATCTAAGAATCTTTTAGAAAAAATCAAAAATATATTTTTAAAAATACATAAATAAGTTTAAAATCATAACAACCACATTTCCAAGAATGATAAAAGCGTCATAGGCATTCTGATTTAGGTAGTTCTATTTTTGTTACCTTCCCTGGCTTCTAAGCAGATTTTATTGCTTACTTCCTTGTTCATATTGAGCAAAAGCAAATGAAAAAGGAAATTTGTTTGTTCAGGTGTAGTTAAATATTGGCATTTAAAATCCTAATTTATTTAAGAAAGATATAGGAGGAACTGATTTCAGGATCTGGATAGCCTAGGCAATTGGACAATGCTGGGAGCCTAAAGTTTCCTTACACGACATCTCCTACCTTTTCCTGTACCCTTCCTTTTCCTTAAGGCACGCTTCCCCCCCGCCCACAGGCACACACACAGGCCCATTTATTTTTCCAAGTGAGTAGGTGCTGATTTGGCACCAGACTCTCGTTATTCTTTGTCTTGAGCCTTTTGTGCATGTAATCAGAGACAAAATTCTTTCCTCAAAATGAATATTTTTCATTATTGGATGAAGTGGCCTTGAAGATATATATGGAGATCTATATATATATCAACATATGTATATATTTGAAAGTAGAAGTATATCTTGGGATTCCTTTGAGATTAAAGGGCTCCCTAAATGTAAAATGTTGAGAACTTATATATTATTAAAATGAATGAGCTAGGAGAAGGCTAACCTACATTTCATAGGTCAGTCATTGCATTACACTTTATGATGATGCCATTATCCTATAGTGAATATTATAATGCAGGGCTTTCTTTCTTATTTACTTGTTTGTTCTATTGAAAAACTATTGAAAAGTCATTTAAGATAATAGTTTAATCCACTGTTCTACCTTTTCTTCCCTATTGTACTATATACCATAATACACTAGATCTGAAATACACAGTTTCTACATACTGTGTAAAATTGAGGTATTTGTAATCACATCTATGTTCATGAGCAACCAGGTGTCTGTTTTCTTAGTTGATTGCTAAAGTAAAGACATGCATAAGCAAAAAGCTTATACTTTGTAATGCATCTAGTTATGGCTAATACTCAAACTGCAAGCCTTTCCTTTATATATACCAGAAACATGCTGAATGACAGGGAAAGCCATCCTGGACTTTAAAAGCTGCTGAAAATAATCCACAGGATGGAAAATCCAAATGCAGATTCTGAGAAGCTTGCTGTATAAGGTACTAATGCTTTCACCCTTTTGTACCCTCTTTTTACAGTTTTACCCTTTTATATACTTTTTTTTACCCTACAGGGAAATGACTTGCGCCTCAGCACAGCCCAAGATGAGGTGTACCTGCAACCATATGAAGACCATACTAATGTATTGTCACTCAGAGAGGACTTATTTACCAGGCATGGCACACGTTTTCCAGCCAGTAGAAAAGAATTTATGACTGTGCTTGCCAATTTGGAGAGACTCCTCATACAAACCACATACAGCCTTGGGATGAATGCCATCTTCAGGTAAAATCAAGAACTGCACCCACACATTTACCCTGGGCGACCGTGCAGGTGCTAGAAAAGTGAGTTTGAAGACCTGTAGTGTTTTATTGCCTTCAAATAGGAGATAAGGATGGAGCACTGGTTTTCCAAAAGGTGCTTTTATTAAAGCTTTGAAATTTTAATAACCCAAATAACTTTGTTTTAACCCTCTGTCAGTATTGATGAGTCCTTTGCAATTCGGCCATAGCATGTGACAAGTAATGATGATGCTATAATGTTAAATAAAGTCTCCTTTCTGATGACTCAGACAGTGAAAAACTATGGGATTATAATCCCAGGGTACCTATATTCAGAAAGTGGTTTGTAAAATGCTTTCCGCCATTAATTAATTAATCAGTTTCTGACTTAATAAGAAACATAAGTATCTTCATTTAAATAACCACATTTCTCTTTCTTAAACCATATAAGACTATAATGGCTGGCAGAGCGTAAAGAGCTGAGCTTTGGGGCCATATGTAAGTAGGAGTTTAAGCTCCAGGCTTGTTATATATGTGACCTTTGGCAAATGATTGGTCCTCATGGAGCTTTGATTTTTTCAAGTGTGAAGTGGAAATAGTAATGCCTACCTTTCAGGATCGTTGTGAAAATTACATGTAATAATTATGTGAAGTGCTCATTACCAAGAACACTTTCAAAGGTTAGTTCCTTTTTGTTCTCCATTTTTTTCTCTAAAGAGAGACTTTCTGACTTGAACCAAGCATGCCCATATCTGAGTGATTTCAGGCTGCTTTACATTCCATTTTTAAAACAACTATATTTTTTCCAACAAAATTTTAACTTTGTGTCTGAATGAGCTCCTTTCCCTTCTCCTTTTCTACTCTGATAAGAAGTAACAAAATATGTTATGGCAACTTCATTCTAAATCAGCATTAGATGATCAGATGTAAGCCAAAACCGACAGCTTGGCATACCCATAGTCAAAACACCATCTCCAATATCGGTTTATCTACAAAAGGAGTCTTATTGTTGATTTCCCCCTATGATTTGCTTTTGCTGCTTAGTTTGTCTTTCACTTGTAATATTCCAACTAAGTGTAATCATCATCATCATCATCTCCCAAAGGAGAGAACTGCAGGCTCATAAGCAGAACCCGTGCCAAACAATGTACCTCTCTTGCATAGGCAATTCTGCTAGAAGCTGGGTTAAAATGCCATGAAGATGAAAAACAGTACTTAGGAATTAATTATGTTTTGATTTTTTTTTTTTTTTGCCCATTTAGTAAATAGAGATCATCATGAAGTTTCAACAGTGCTAAGGAAATGAGTCCTCTAGCTTTCAAATTGAATGACAATCAAATTGACAAAAAGTAACTAGGGGGCTTATTTATATTTGTGTCAGCATTTCTTCTCAGACTAGTTAATTCTAAGGGTTTCCCCTCTGATTTATGTCAGGCCTTTTGAGTGTAAGCACAAAAGATTAAAATCATTGGTTCCACTTAATGTCTTTTGAAGTGTCCCCATTGCATGAGCAACATATTCATAGAGGATGGTTCTGTGAACTAATCCAGATAACCTCTCTGCTGCCTGAGTTACTAACACACTGTGGTTCCAGAACTAAAGGCCAGTGAAGTATTTTAAACTCCTGCTCACTTCAGGTAAACTGAAAGTCAGCATGAATCCTGAGTCAATAAGCTTGTTATATTTTATTTATCTATGAGCCACTAGTGGATTGAGTCATATTTGTAAAACATTACTTGAATTGATTTCATCATGTCTTGCACAGTAGGCTTCTGACTTGATATGCAGATTGTGTGCAAGCACAAGTAAATTGAAGCTCTCTCAACAGAAATTCCTGTGTAGATGTATTTAAGAAGAACTGACTTCTGTGGTAGTTACCTGAGCCACGAATTTAACCAGTTTTATGGTTAGAGGACTTGTACGGTGGTAGAAGTACTGGGCTGAAGGTCAAGGATTTTGACTTCTGTTTTCAACTCAGCTATGTTATAGTTGTGAACATAGGTAAGGCTTTGACTTCTTTGGGCTCCAGTGGCATATCTGTAAAATGAAGATGAGGACAACTGTCCTGCCAACCTTGAAAGGTCACTGTGAGAATGGAATTAGAAGACTGCAAAAAACACCTTGCTAATGGCAAATCATGACACAAATGTGTGGCATTTCTATCTGACCTGCATCACTGCAAGGAATAACACTTCCTCCAAGTAACATTAAGACTTGGAGACATCTATAATAAAGTGTAAACAGATAGCCCCAAAATTGTGGCAGTATTTGCTGTCATTCTTTGCCAGAATGCTGAAAGTCACATACTATGGAATTAATTAATGTCTTTCTCACTGTCCCCATTGGTCAAATGAAGGTATAAATAGGAAACTTTTCATTTTCCTTTTAAGAAATGGAAGGCAAAATCAAT
This sequence comes from Tolypeutes matacus, assembly GCA_026826555.1. Taxonomy (NCBI): domain Eukaryota; kingdom Metazoa; phylum Chordata; class Mammalia; order Cingulata; family Chlamyphoridae; genus Tolypeutes; species Tolypeutes matacus. The sequence goes on along the minus strand of JAKSZT010053888.1, from coordinate 2,469,592 downwards.
TTAACCTAACTGCACGTTTCTCCTTTAAACTCTCCAAACCTTAGATTTAGTAGCATCCTTGATCTTTAACTCAAGCAAAAAGCCTATTCAGCTTTTCTTAAGCACCTATTAGATATAGAACTCTACATGAAATGTGTATTTCCTTTCCCCTGATAGCAGACTTGTACAGGTGACCAAATTTTCAATGACCGAGATATTGCATTTCCCTAACCCTTGGGGATAGATATGTTCATGTGACTTGCTTTGTTTGGCCAATGAAATGTGAATAGAAGTAGTGTATTTTTTCCCTTGGGAAAAAGCATTGGATTGCCAGTATATGAGATTCTCTGGAGCTCTTTCAACTACCAGGAGATCAGAATAGCCTGGAATGTTGACAACACATGGAGGACAACTATGCAGACCTATAGGGGATTTCACACGAGTGAACTTTTGTTTTCTCTTACACCATTAGAATCTGAAGTTGCTTGTTACCACAGCTCAGCCAAGCCCATCATGACTTTTACCTCTTTTACATGATAACACCATGTGTCTTTATTGCTTGAACTAAATAAATACAGAATATTTTCAACAGAATGGTTTCACATGGCTTTTAGAACAAAGTTGGTTGTTTTTTTGTACCAAAAAGGATTACACAGACTTTATTTCATAAATTATCTAGGAAAATCATTCTAAACAAAGTAGTCTTGTAATGGTTATAGAAATAGCATTAGGTGAATAATATGCTTCTATCTTTTGAAATTAATGTTATAGGTAGCCAAATTTTGAAGAAAATTTATTGATAAAGATAGGACTTAAGAAGTTTATGCAACAGCTTGGCATCAGGCTGTTGGTAATAGTGCAGCCAGGTTTTAAATCCCTGTGCATTTCTTCACCATTATCTTTAACTATCTTTCATTGCTAGTCTGTAAATATCAGATTCATTCAGTACGCAAACATTTACTGAGCATCTTCCATGAGTATCTTTCTAAGTCTCAGCTCTCTCTTTTGCAAAATGGCAGAAACAATATCTAACTTTCAAGATCTAAGTGAAGATTAAGTCATAAAATAATGTAAACAAAAAGCCTGACATAATATGTAGCATATGATGGGAGGTTAAAGTGTGTCCCCCAGAAAGATAGGTTGAATTCCTAACCTCTGTTATGTCAAAGTTACCTTATTTGGAAATTGGATTTTTGAGGATGTAATTAATTGAGATGAGGCCAAGCTGGATCAGGGTAAGCCTGAATCAAATATGACTGGTGTCCTTATAAGAAGAGGGTCTTTGGACACTGAGATGGGCACAGGAGAAAAGTCTAGGTGATGACTGAGTCAAAGATTGAAGTTCTACAAGCCAAGGAACACCAAAGATTGCCAGCAAAGTAACCGGAGCTGGCTTCAGAGGGAGCATGGCCCTGCTGAAACCTTGATTTCAGACTTCGAGCCTCCAGAATTTTGAGATAATAAATTTCTGCTGTTTTAAAGGACAGTTTGTGGTACTTTGTCACAGTGCCCCAGGAAACTAATACAAGAGACAATGTAGAACTGCAAGCTGATCACACTTGGCTTTGAACTTGCGCTCAACCCTTTGCTAGCTGTATTATATTGGAAAAGGATCTTCAATTCTCTGAGCTTCAAGTTCTTCGTTTGTGATTGCTACGTTGTGTTTGTTGATACTTAAATGTCTTCCAAGTATCCATAGTGCACAGAAGATAGCAGACACTCAGTACTCAATAATTATTATGATGTGTGTAGCAATTTGACATTGTTTATGAATTCCAAAAATAGATACTGGATTATGTTTGTCAACTGGTCTTTTCCTCTAGGCATATTATATTGTATTGGATTCAGAGGTTTCACTTTTATTTGATTAAGTAATGATAAAGGCTTTGATTGGGCCATGTCAGAGAAACCACACCACAGAGAAGGGAGCTCAGAGTTTTGAGCTGATGTCCCAGGAAGTAAACACACAGAAGAACAGAGAGGAATAGAGATGGTTCCATAGACATGGCAGAAGCCCTGGGAAGAGAGATGAGCCATTTGCCTGATAGTTTTCACCTGGCCTTGTGGAGAGAGCAGAGCAGCTGAGCCCAGAAAGAAATAAGCCCCAGGAGAGAGGCGAGACTTTACCTAGCCTACAACTGATACTGGAAGAAGCTAGGACCATGGAGCCGGAAGAGGAAGAGTGAACCCTTGCAGACATTGCCCTCCATCTTGTGTCAACACGTGGCAACAGACTTTGGTGAGGGAGGTAACTTATGGTTTATGGCCTGGTGACTGTAAGCTTCTACCCCCAAATAAATACCCTTTATAAAAGCCAACAGATTTCTGGTATTTTGCATCATCATCCCTTTGGCTGACAAATACAGAATTTGGTACCGGAGAGTGGGAAAGTGCTTTTGCCATTACCAAAATGCTGGAACGGTTTTATAAATGGGTATGGGGTATTTTTTGGAGGTATTGTGAGATTCTTGGTAGAAAAGACCTGAAGTGCTTTGAAGAGACTGTTGATAGTAATATGGACACTAAAGAGACTTTTTATGATGCCTTAGAAGCAAATGATGAAACTATTTTTGGAAACTGGAGGAAAAGCGATCCATGTTTTAAAGTTGCAGAGAACTTCTCAAGATTAACTCCTGGTGTTTTATGGAAGGCAGAATTTGAAAATGTTGAGCCTGAGCATTTATTTGAAGGACTTTCCAAAATAAACTTGGAGAATGCAGCTTGGCTTCTCCTTGCAGCTTATAGTAAAATGCTAGATTAGTGAGATAAGCTGAGGACAGAATTATTAGGCACCAAGAAACCAGAAACTGATTCCAGAAATTCCAAGCCTCTGGAAATGAAGTCCCCAGATGATAGTGCCCCATTTGAGGACTTACCTAAACTTGGAACTTGTAAATTAGGATTGAAGATACAGTTATCTAGGAAAGAATTGTGGAAAGTCTTACTGTCTGATAGCTTGGACCCCTGTTTCTTGCATATTAAACCAATAAGCTTTTTGAGAGAGCTGTATGAACAAAGCCACTGTCAGCTTGGACTAAATGGACTTGGAAGGGAGAGATTAAAGGGGAAACAACATTAAGAAGAAACCCATGGAAACTTAAATCTGAAACTAAAATATCTTCTCCAGCCAAGAGAGGAACCCCACCCATGTGTACAGAAAGGGTGAGTTTGCCTCAGCAGTTGAACAGGGTGGATGTTACCACCTGATGTTCAGGGAGAGTTTTGCCACCCCAGGGTACAGAGAAGGTGGAGCACATTCCCTGGAGATTAGGTTGAGGTCAATGCCTCATAGGTCTGAGAGGGGCAGCCGTCCCCTATGGATTAGGGAAGGCCACGCCACCACCTTGTTGCTCTGAGAGGTTGGGCTTGTATGTTAAAGGTTAGGGAGGATATTGTCTTCACTGTAATAGGGCAGTTAAGACTCAAACCCAACGATTGGGTAGAGTGTGGTCATCTCCCCAACACTCTTGGAGGGTGAGGTCTGGAGCTTGGTCAACACCCAGATGCTTGATGAGGGTGAAACCAAGAAAATGGCCATTGGGCAAGCCTGTGGAAAGGGTGGGTCCTCATGAGGCCCTAGGGAGAAGAAACCATCCTCTTAAGAATGACTCTGAGACTTTGAAATTGAATGGAGTATGCCCTGCAGGTTTACTGAACTGTAGAGGACCCATGACTCATGTTTCCCTCCCAATTTTGTCTTTATGGTAATGAAAATGTTTATCCTTTGTCCATTTGTGTATTGGAAGCAGATAAATGGTTTTGTAAGCTTCAGAGGTCTACAGCCAGATGGGACTTTGCCCCAAGACAAACTGTATTTCTTTAAATTGATTGTGATATGATTTTGTACTTGCATTGTTACTGACTTAATGTTTTTTGAATTGTAATGTATTTTTGGAATTCAGAGGGTGGAGTGTACCAGTTTGATACTGTTTATGAATTCCAAAAATAGATACTGGATTATGTTTGTGAACTAGTCTTTTCCTCTGGGCATATTATATTGAATTAGATTCAGAGGTTTCACTTTTATTTGATTAAATAATAATAAAGGCTTTGATTGGGTCATATCAGAGAAACCACACTGCCGAGAAGGGAGTTTGGAGTTTTGAGCTTAAGCCCTTGTAAGTAAACATGAAGGAGAAGAACACAGAGGAATAGAGAAGGCTCCATAGACATGGCAGAAGCCCTGGGAAGAGAGATGAGCTGTTCGCCTGATAGTTTTCAGCTGGCCTTGTGGAGAAAGCAGAGCAGCTGAGCCCAGAGAGAAACAAGCCCCAGGAGAGAGACGAGACTTATCCCAGCCTATAGCTGATATTGGAAGAAGCTAGGACCATGGAGCCTTAAGAGGGAGAGGAAGACTGAACTCTCACAGACATTGTCCACCATCTTGCATCAATATGTGGCAACAGACTTTGGTGAGGGAAGTAACTTATGCTTTATGGCCTGGTAACTATAAGCTTCATCCCCAAATAAATACCCCTTTTTAAAAGCCAACAGATTTCTGATATTTTGCATCAGTACCCCTTTGGCCAATTAATACAATATTAATTGTATTAATAGTTCTAGGCTAAGCAATGAAGATGTGAAGATTGATCATTGAATTGAAAGAGGGCATAGTCCAGTAGATAAGACAAATTTACGTTTATGATGTTATAAGAAATGGTGTAACAGAAGTGTGCAGAGTACACAAGTAGGACTAAGGAGGGAGAGATGGATTCTGATGGTGCTTTTTAATACGTTTTATATGAATGGCTGCAATGGCATCAAATTCTGTCTAGAGAAGGTTTCTGGCTCTTTTCCCGATGGCCCAGTCAGACATTGATGGGGCCTCTGAATGATTCTGTTGCCTTTTTGGGTATGGAGTAAAAATGTTCATTCTCCTCTAATTGAAGAGTACGTTGTGGAATTTCCAAAAGACAGCCTAGAAGAAGTTCTAGGTCATCATCTTACATTTTGACAAAAACAAACAAAACACCTGTACGGTAATAAAATCTTTATCTATGGTGGCTAACCCAAAGTAACATTCTTTTAAGAGAATAAGAGAGAGGTCTTCAATATAAAAAAGGTGCATAGAAAAAATTAATTATTTAAAAGATTATTAAAATGAAAGGTCTTTGTTGTTTCAAAGTATAACACTTTGTTTTTACTACAACATAGCATATCTAACTCAGGTAAGAAATATAATAAAACAAAAATATAGAGGACAATCTTTAAATCAATACCAGGACAATATTTCTGATATGATTCCAATATTTGCCATAGTATATGATATATTTTTTTCTCTCCATTCATCATCTTTTCTGTGTTTTTAAGCAATAATAATAGGGATGAAGAGTCAGCTAAAACATTTAGCTTAGTTGATAAATCTTTGATAGTTTATGCATATCCAAAATTCAGTACTTTATTACTACCAGCATTATATATTTAATCGAAAACAGCCTAGTTTCAAGAAAGGAAAATAACCTTACTGAAGGAAAAAAAAATTAACTGCAGCTTTCTTCATGAGTAACACTTAAAAACTATTAAGTACATTAAAATCCAATTTAACAACTAGCAGAACCTAATGAACATTGGGACTGCTCAGTAAATAATAATGTGGAATATTACTGCGGAAAATGCTTGACTGTTAAAATTTCTCATAACTCAAAATGGTTACACAAATTAGGGAGAGAAACATCTGTTGTTCAAAAGACAAATGAAATTTGTCTGATTACCGAAATAATTTTTGTTTGGGAGTGTATTTTTTAAAATTGTTCCTTATTTAATTATTCATTCTTCCACTTTGTTTTGAAACATTCCAATACTCTGTAAGTTTTGCTTATTGAATTTAAATTGAAAATCTTTAGACTATATCTTTGTGCAGCTGACCAGTCTGCTGTTTAGTAAATTGTGACAATCTGTTGTATGATAATTAACTAGTACATCAACCATGAAATCACCTAATTCTGCAATTAAAATGATCAGAAATATAGGTTCATAATTTGGCAGCCCATTAATTCCAGGCAGTTAGATGTCACAGTACATTCAGGTGAGTTCTGGCCTCTCTTGTTCAGTCCTAACTCCATAAAATTTTTCAATTTATTTTCTGTGTCAGATCAAATGAGTAATTTGTCTTTTATCTGATTTTATTCATCTGAAATGGGGATGCTAGGGTTTAGTGTGTCATTTGTCATGAAGTATGTTAGCCATTGTTTCTAACGTAACTACCTTTCATCATCCATCCATTCATTTATTCACCTATGTATTTTTTTGTTCATTTATCCATTAATTCAGTAAGTCAATCTTGAATTCATCCATTCACCCATTCACCTATCCATCTATGCAACAAAAGTGCATTGAGCAAGTATTGATATGGCCATCCCAATGAATAGCTCTTAAGCCCATGCCAGCATAAGCGTTATCCTTAGTTGAGCAACTCTGTCGAACCCTGTGTTGTGTTAGGAATTGCCAGACCCAGCAATTCTCCCCCTATATATATTCCCCAAAGAGTTGAAAACAAGTACTCAAACAAGCACTTGTGTATGAGTGTTCATAGCATCACTATTCACAATAGCCAAAAGGTGGAAACAACTTATATGTCCATCAATAGATGAATGGTTGTACAAAATGTAGTTTATGCATGCAATGGCATATTACTCAGCCTTCAAAAAGAATGAAGTATTGCCACATATGGATAAACTTTGAAAAGACTAGGCTAAGTGAAGTAAGCCAAACAAAAAAGGTCACATATTGTATGATTCCATGTACGTGAAATATCCAAAATAGCAGTCATTTAATTTTATGCTTTTAGAGTTTATGTAAAATTTATTTTAATGCATTAAATGCAAAACAGCTAGATTTCAGGGATATGAATAGTATTCCTTGTGCTATACAAGTTATTTTTATTCTGCTTCAGCATTCAATGAAATTATGTCAATAAAATATCTAATATTTAAAAGTAGCCTACTCTGTGTTATGTGTTATATCAAGAACTTTGTACTCATTGTTTATTTAATCCTTAATCAACTTATGATATATGGACTATTATATTATCCCCATGATGTAGGTGAGAAAATTGAAACTTAAAGAGATTAAGCAATTTTTCCTAGACCAAAAGGCTAGTGTCAGCGACAGGATATGAATCTTAGTCTGTCTGACTAGTGTTGTGTTCTGTGTTCTCGAAAATGAAGCTTTTAAAATTTTATTTTATTAAAAAATGGGAAAAAGCCAACAAGGTTTCAATAATATTAAATTTTGACTGTATATTGAGTTTGCATGATGTTTTGGAGGGATATATATATGTGTGTGTGCATGAATGCTTGTGCATAATATATATTGCATAATATATTGTATATTTCATAATATACATATACTTACAATATACTATATATACATACATACAGACATGTGCTCACACAAATACACATACATACAGATACACATGTATGTCCAACTTAGGTAACAGCATTTTTCCAATTTTCTAATTGGCCCAAACAACTTTTCTATAAAATATTGAATGATGACAAATCAATCTCTAAAATCACCAGCTTGTACAGAAGCACCAATAAAATGAAGCCTTTAAATACAGAGAATAATGAATTTAATTGAGGCCAAAAAATTAAGAGAAATAGTTCTAATCCATTTGAGCATCTGAGAAAGTTTCACTTGTACCCACCCACATGCAAGTTTATCTCTGAGGAAAAGAAACCAATACAACTTCCATCTTTTATTTCAATTTAAAAGTTCAACTGAATATTCATATTGTTTTTCCTTGTACTTTTCAAGTTTAAATATTAAAAATCATCAAGCAATCATGGAAATAGTTTCTGTTAAAAAATCCCTTCAACTATATGAATTTAAACTGAGTCTTTCTGTCTATCCATCTCCAAAAAGAAAATGAAGTCAAAGCACATGGCCAAGAAGCAAAAAATGAGTAAGAACATTCTTAGACCTTTTCAAAATTTGGTGGAGGCATTTCTGTAAGCACTTTTAACTTAGCGGACTTTACCAAATATAATGAATAAAAAAGGTTATAAATTATGACTTTTCATTAGCCTCCTTTCTCAACATAGATGATTGTTTACATTTATACCATAGTTGCTCTACTATTCCAGAAGTTAGGTAATATCTAAGCGCTTGTTTAGCTCTTTACCGTGCCTCTTGCCCTCTGTCCCAGGTTGAGCGCTGTTAGTCTTGAATCTGCGGTTCCCTATCCGACTGGCGGAAGCCTCGCGGCAGCCGTGGAAGTTTGTCAGTGTCCAGCAGGATATAGCGGTTCTTCTTGTGAAGTAAGTACGCAAGAATATATCTTCAGGGCCATCTAAGTTCCTTCAATATTGCTTTCAATAAACTGAACTAAAAGAGTTCAGTTTGCCCATCGGTGATTGCATAAATAAATGCTAGCACATGACCTAAAGAAGTTACTTGAATGTCTGCCAGAAATTCCTGGCTTTCAAAGAGTGCTAATAACCGCATAATGTCGTCTTGAAATTGTGTTTCTTTTTAAGACATCATTCCTCAATATAACTGAAAATCCTGTGTTCTATAAGTGTTTGTCCCCTTATTTCATTGATTGTATGCTGGAAGATAGCAGAATAATATTTCAAAATATTTTCCTTTCATTTCTGCCTCAGTGGTTATCAGTGGTTATTTCTCCCATTTTTTGAAATCTTCTGTGCTGCACTTTTTCTCCACGTTATTCCCATATATATATATATATATATATAAATAACCAAGTCACAGTCATCTGAAGCATACAATCTTCAGAATGTCAAGAACATAAAATATGGAAGAAATAAATTGATCTAGAAAATCCCTACAGGTTTTTTGTTTTTGTTTTGTTTTAGTATCTAAAGTTTGAGATATTTATCAGCTTCTCAGTATTCTAAATTTATGATAAGATTAATGTTTCTTCCTTGATACCACATTGTGTCATTGTAAGGTAATACTTTTTGCTTACTTCTGTGTGTTTTCTTGTTGGTAGCTTGAAAATTAGTTTTACTTGAAACCTGGTCAAAAAATGTAAACAGCATTTCCCTGATAGAGGACATGCCTTACAGATAAATAGGAGCTTAAATTCTTCACAAATAGTTCCTTTAAGGAATCGTTTGAGTGTACCAAGATGTTCCACTTCAGAACAAATTATGCCATGTATAGAAATTCTCTAGGCATTGCTTTGTCAGTTCTTTTATACTTTAAAATAATGCATGATTCCAGAAATACACAGGGTGAAGAGTCATGTTCGTGACAAATATGTTTTCTCTAACTGGGCTCAGAGTCACCAGTTTAGAAATGAAGCTAAATGTAATTCATTGAAGTGCTTGCTTTTCCAAAATTCATGTAGAGAAGAGAAACTTAATAGTGGACATGAATTAGTTATGTCAGCACAAATTTGATTTAACTTGTAGTGCCATATTTGATTAAACAAATTCTTTTATTAAAAGCCTTGCAGTTTTGATTTCAAACCAGAAAGCTCCCTTTGAACCTTTAAGTTCCCATTTCAATTGGAATAATAAATACCTTGATTTTATTATTGCCTTAATACTTATTCCCACATTGGTTATTCTCAGTCCTCTTCATCATCTTTCATACAAGTTCTAAATGCCCATTGAATATATAATTGTCTGAATGTCATTTAATTGGATATCCTGATTTTTTATTTCCTTTCTTCAAAAATATTTATTAATGTTTAATTCTGCACTAGATGCTGAGAGGATTATCAAGAAGTATATAGTATAATCCCTGTTCTTAAAAGGCTAACAATCTGATTAGGGAGACAGAACAAATACCTATGAAAAATTGGATCACAGCAGTGTATAATTAAGAGACCAGTAAGTGGTACAGAACATAAGTGCTGTAATCATTCAAAGAAGTAAGCTATTCCAATGGAGAGAGATGTCATGGAAAGTAACCTGGAGTGGCAAATCTCAAATTGGATGCTAAATAATGGTAACAGTTAGTTAGGAGATAGTAAGAGAGAAGCATGCAAGTATGGAAAAGAATCAGAACAAAGAAGCAGAAAGGTGAGACAATAAAAGGTTTCTGTCCCGGTCACAAAATAATTGTTTGATAAATAAAGTTGCTCTGAAATCCGTAAAAGAACTTAGTTGAATGAGGAGACAATGACTTCTGGAGCTCTGGAGTTTCTCTCTGATTTCTCCATTTATTTTACTCTCTCATAATGCTGTCCTTGCTTTATCAAAATGTTCTGTTCCTCGACTAGCTGTTCTCTAGTCCTGTCCTTTCCTCATAGCATTTGCTTTTTTATTGATCTCGGTTCACAAGGCCAGTCATTCTAGCTTTGTTCTAAAAAAATATCCTAGAATCCCTTAAAAGCTGAGTAAACTTCAATTTACTATTAATGTCTTAATTCTAGGTTGCTTATAACATCTACTTAAAAGAGATCAGACTACATCCATATAAAACCATTTTCTTTAACTTCATAGGGGCTGCAATGCTGTTCCTCATTTCTACTTGACTTCTTATACATCTCTCCACAGTTAATCTTTCAAATATTTTCTTGCTTTACTAGTGCCATCGTAATTTATTTCACTTGACAGGTGAGACAAGTGGGGAAGTAAAAGCAAAGTGAGGTACGAAAAAAAAAAAAAAAAAAAGAAAGAAAAGAAAAAGAGTTTCAATCTAAATATCAGTTTCCTCTTCTGTATGATGGAAATGATATTAACCACCTCATAAAAATGTTCATACCTTCATTTAGCTAAAAGATATGTGACACACATCTATTTTGATACAATCAAGATTCCAGACAAGAAGGAGGATAATGTCATGAACAATACAGATATGGTGCCTGCCCACAAAGAGATTACATTCAGTGGTGGGCTAGACTATTCCAAAAAGTAAGTTTAAAGGAATGTGATAGAAGCTATGAAAAAAAGAAACAGGGTTCCATGATAGAGGAACTGAGAGTTGGCGTGGGGAGAAGGGCATTATAAAATGTTTTCATGGAAGGCCTCTCTGAGGTGATCAGCTATGTAAAGAGAGCTGGTGAGGAAGTACAGTTGAGCTTGACGTATGCAAGGACCTGAGACAAGGCAAGTATGGCTAGAACTTGGTAAGCAAAAGGGAGAGTGGCACAAGAAGTGATTAGAGAAGCCAGTCATTCAGAACCTTGACTGCATGTTAAGAACTTGGGGTTTTATTCTAAGTGCAGTGGAAAACCATTGGAAGACTTTAAGTAGACTAGTTCTCATGACCTAGGTTACATATTTTTTTAAAAGTCATGAGCACAGTGTGGAAAATATATTGTAAGAGACAAAAATGGTACGGAGGAGAGCAGTTAGTAGGCTATTGCAGTAGCACATTAGTGATGATAGTAGTTTGTGTCAGGATAATGCAGGGGATGTAGAAAGACATGGGCATATTCTATATATATTGGTAGTAGAATCAACAGGACTTACTGTTAGATTGCATGCTGAGGAAGACATGAAAGAAAGAAAGGTTTAAGATTGGGTCATAGGATGCTGACTTGAGCAATTGGATGTAGTGTATTTGACAGACCTGGAGAAGACTAGGAAAGGAATAGCTTGGGGTTGGGGGAAAGGTCAAGAGTCTATTTAATAAATATTAGGATTGAAAAACCTGTGAAGTGAAGATGTTAATGTTCAGTTTGAATATGAATGTTTGGAGCTCAGAATGTCTGTCTGGTTTAGAGAAATGTATTTGGAAGACATTAGAAACTATAGGACTGAATAAAATTACTTCAGAGAGAGTGTAATAGAGAAGAGAGAGGTGACCAAGCCCATATTCTGAGGAGCTTCTAACAATGAGAGAGAAGTTTAAAGCAGAGGTGACAGCAAAGAGATAAGGTTGAAACAGGGAGTCATGGAAGTTGAGAGAAAGGGGGGCTTGAAGGAGAAAGTCAACTGAGTCACTGTTGACAAGAGGTTGAATGAGATGTAGTAATGGAATTGACCATTGAATTTGGCTGCCTGGCGATTGGTGAAACTGACAAGAGTAGTGTGAACAGAGTGATGGTGATGCCAGCTAGGCTAGCATGGAATTAAATGTGAATGGCAAGTGAGAAGGAAAAGAACAAGTATAGACAACTCTTTAAAATTGTTTTACTGAAAAGAAAAACAGTTTGGGCCTGGAAAGTTTTGTGATGTTAAGGGAGTGGTTAATTTTTGATAGTCAATACTAGATCATATTTTTGTGTTGATGACAGTGATCAAAAAAAAAAAAAAAAGAAAAAAAAAAAAGCTATTACTGATGCAGCAGAGGGAAGGAATATAAGGGAAACAACACATAATGAAATTCAGATTGCCAGGGAGTGATAGTCCTTTGAGAGGAGTAAGAAGCTTGCAGGCCTCCTCCTACCCTCCCCACCCCCAGTCCCATCGTTTTATAGGGGAATGTGGCAAAGATTCATGGAGATACTTGTAAGCTTATGAACTTGGGAGGGCAAAGATGGAACTTGCCTTCTCATGGCTTATATTTTCTCTGGACTGAGATGAAATCACTGGCTAAGAGAAGTTTGAGGAAAGAAGGTACAGTATGTACAGTTTTCTTGGAGAGAATAAAAAACCTTATTATGGAAAACTTCATGAATATCTTTCCTGACAACAGGAAATCAGTTCTCTGCCTATTCTCAGCATCAGTAATTTCTACCCCTTTCTGGGTATATAGCTTCATCAGTTTTTAGAGCTTTATATTTCAGAAGGAAATCATTTCTGTAATGAATCTATGGTGGCAAAAATGTTAATGGAAAAAATTATTAGAAAGAGTTAGAAAATTAACACCTTTTTGTGCTGCCAAAATTAAGGGGAAAGTTGCCTTTTCTTTTCTTTCAGATATGAAGTTTCAGCAAATCCCTTTTTTATGTGTTTGTTATCGATGTTCAAAAATGAATCTTCATATCCTGAGGCAGAAGGTACATTTCCAACAATACACAATACAATACTACACGTTTTATTACTTCAGCGGTTTCTCTCTTGTTTCTGTTTTCAACTAGAAAAAATAGCTTTTTCATGATATATTATGTTGTATTTAACAGTCCAGAAATATAGTTAATAACCTACAAAACACAGTTCTAACTTCAGGGAGATCATAAACTCCTAGAGGGCAGCAGTATTTACCTTAGATTTACTTTGCATCCCATTCTAGTTTGCAGTAATCCACACATAAGTGAAACTTAAAGAGTGACAGTGAACTTACAGCAGGCACAAACACACAGGTTATCTAAGATACAAACATTCTGTTTTAACCAGACCTCTGTTTATAAAAGGAAGTGTTTCATGTTTTAAAAAAGGAACGATGAATAGAGACAAAGTTATAGTAATGACATAAAACAAAATTTTAAGCGAAAATATGGTAAATCAAACGATTTTGGGAAACCTTGAGAAAGCATAATAGTATGGTGAGAATTTAGAGTGAAATAAATGAATTATATATGCTTGAAATTTTAGCTGTTTATTTGGTCAAATATAAAAGCAAAGTGCTTCCTTTCTCCCAAATGATTTTCAAGGTTTTCTGAAAGTGAAAGGAATAAAAGACAGTTCATGTCTTAGAAAGGCAGCAGATTCCAGAAAATCAAAATTGCGTAGGATGATATTGGGTGCTCTCTCAGCTAAGAGTTTCTGAAGGGTCCTTCTATATTTACTGCTTTTTTCCCCAGTACATTTCCTATTTTCTTGTCTTTGCTTTTTACTTTGAGACTGTCATATTTCAGTTCTTTATATCTCTGCTTTATTTTACCATTTCAGAAGAGAAACCAAGCTAATGCTTCTTCTAATCTCATACCTGCCAATAACGCTAAGGTCAGTACGAAGTACAGTGTGAAAAGGGATAGCTGTGGAGCAGTGTTTCAATAATGGCCATTCTTTGACATGTCCATTTGCTGAATTTGCTAGTGAAATTATTTTCTTTTATCCAAGACACTTATAATTAAATCCCAAAGACTGACAGAAACATTATCTTCTTTTCAGTCTTGTTGGCCCAGACATCGACGAGTTAACAGCACTATTTTTGGTGGCATCTGTGAACCATGTCAGTGCTTTGGTCACGCAGAGTCCTGTGATGACATCACCGGAGTGTGCCAGGTAAGCGCCTCTGCCTTCCGGGATGCTGATTGACAAGGCTAAAATCAGCTCAGTAGACCCTGCAATTCATTTACTACCTTTGAGACCTTCAACACTTGAGTCAAGAAGTGATTTGACAGAGATCTTTATATTGAACTGAGTGGGAAGCTGAGAATGCACTTTCATATATGTCGTCCTGACTAGCAAGTATTAAGAAGTGTTTATTCACATTAGTCTAAGAATTGACTTAGGATCACATATCATTATAAAGCAAAACTAATGACTGACAGGCATATCTACCATGAGTATATATGGTTTCACACCCTTCCATAAACCTACCCAAAATAGACTCTACTTCTAAATTAGGAAATGATTTGTATCCCTATGATATGAAAAGTGTAAAATATAAGCTTTATAATAAACATAATTCAATTTTATTCACATTGAAAATGAGAACACTGTTTAAAAATTTTCAACATTTAACTAAATGCAAAGCTTCATAAGTAGAATAAAAAAATAATAAATATATACAGTACATGTTCACCAGAGCTGCTTACTCCTTCAACAATTAAGTCTATATTTTTAATGGAGAAAAGCTCTACAAAGGGCAAAGCACTTCCCATCCTGATAAGAAGCCTTTGAATTGGTGAATTACATTGAATAGATCATCCTGATGAACTCAAGGGCATTTTCATTTTATATAGTCTAACATGGCACGAAGCTTGAAACACTTCTCTTTTCATTAGTCTTGTAGAAACACAATTTGAAACAGTGCCAATTTTGGAGGATATCATACTTCCATTTCCCTGTAGAATTTAAGGCAGACTCTGTTATCTGTATTTCTTAATGTTCTTTCTCTTGCTCATTTTTTCCCTTTTTCTTCTACTTATAAGCTTCTGGGAAAAGGCCAAAATGAATATTCAGGGCTTTTTTATTTTCAATGCAATTTGGCATTTAGGTTTATTGATGCTCTTTCTGTTTGTCTATATCAGATTTTTGTTGAATTGTATTGCTGTATAAAGCGTGATAGCCTTAATTTGTGGATAAGTGGATTTTTCAAATGGCATTTTTATGACTAGAAAGACTAAATGATTTTCATTTTAATTATACCATAAGTCTTTTAAAATGTACCTTGGGAAAAATATTGAATTACCTTTAAACACTTTACTAATATGCAACAGGAAATATTCAGCTCCAAACTGATACGGATTTGCTTTGCTTACACCTAAAAAGACAAAAATGATACCGCAACACTGACCTTACAATGTTCCCAGTGGTAATATTTCACTTTGAATTCATTAGGGTGCACTCAAATCATGCTGATGATCCATTTGGTTGTGTGATATTTCTAAGAACAGAAATGAATTTTTAGAATAAAATAGTTTCTCTCAGGATAATTTGAAGAAAGCAGGGAAGCAGCAGTGATATCTGTGACCTTCTACTAGTGAACTCCAGTGTATTACTGGGTTCATGGACAGGGAGATAGGGGGTCCACCTCTAAGTAACTGAGGGAATCTTGGGAAAGCAGAGGAGCTCTTGAAGACAGAGACAGACTCTGATGTTTCCTGGGCTTTCCAGTGTAGCTAGTAGATAGGTGATCATGTTGGGCTTTTCTGATAAGTTTCCAGTGCCTTTCATCTGAAATGGTATTGATAACTAAATACTGATATTGAATTTTGAGCATAATGGTTCTGATATGATCCACAAAGAGGAAAAAATGTTTGAATGCTGCACATCAAGGATATTCTTACTGTTCAGTTGACCCATCATTTCAGCTTCTTTTTATTTTTCATGTTTCTCCTCTACCCACCCCAGAATTAGGCAGATAAGTTATGAAATTTATAGATAAACTGCTTTTTAGCCTGGCTTGGCTTTGAAATCTGATTCTGAAAAATGGAACTCTATTTTTTATATCAGATCAAAATCTATACTTGTCGCTGCAGTGTGAGCCTATATAAAAAGGTCACTTTAACTCACATCTTGAGAAGTCCAAGGGAACATTCGAAGCCACATGTGAAGATGACATAATTGCTCGGTAAATAGAGAGTATTTGAATAGCACTTTTGTTGCAGGACACCTGTGAAAATAACCAGCCCATCAGAGCAAACGTTTTATTATTTCTGTTTGGAGTTTCTTCATATTGGCTGTCTAATGCTGTTTTATAGTTTCAATTGCAAAAAAACATTTGAGTTTTAAGATTATTTTTATTATTTCCATTTAGTGAAACATGACATTCAGAAAATGTAAGAAACTACTAAACATTATTTCTCTTTTTAATCAGTAGTTGAAGACACACTAGGTCTCTGAGTGACACAAGATTTTTCACTTGAGTTTTTCAAATACCATTTTCAGTGTGGTTCGGCGTATTCAATTTTATTATCCTATTTTTAAATTTCCTAAGTCTTTGAAGATATAATTTTGATTTTGTCAATATGACAAAATGCAAAGAATTCTGCAAACAAGTAAACCATTTTTGGTGTTTGCTAACTTTGGCTAAACTTGAAAACTGAAAGGAAGCAACGTGAAGATCAAATTGAAGGGGAAAACTTTCTTCAAATTGACCTGTATTTCTGGGTCCCATCCCAATATGCTGTATTATATGGGCAAGTGTTAGAAGTGAATTTAGCCTTTATGATATCTTTGAAATAAAGACTTGCTAAATAAAATTGAGAAAGAATTTAACATTAAAAACTACTTTCAAGTACCATCAGGTCCTATAGACTTACCTGTTCATTTATTGTTGATGAAATTGCCATGAAAATTCAGAGCATGAAAGCTTTATAAATCATTACCTTTAGCTCCCTCATTTTACAGAATGTAAATCAGAGGCTCAGAGAGTTAAATTATTTGGTTATAGTTGAAATATCTTATACTCAATAACTCCCGCCCAAAAGATCTTTAATAAACTATATTCAAAAATGTATATTTATTTACTTGTATTTGTTTCTTATTAAATCCATTAACAATATGTGATTAAATGTTAACTTACCTTAAAATATATTGAAATAAGTTATAATTCAATTTTCTTCGATTCAGGTTGGTCATATCAAAGGTCCTTCAGATTAATAAATATTTACTCCATGTTTAAATGAATTTATGTTTCAGTTATTTCATCCACAAATTTTGCTTGTGGTGGTATGGTTTGATTATAAAGGTTGAGCACCCCTGAACTCTGGTGACCTCTTTTCAAAGCATGAAAACTTGCAATTTTATATACCCATTAAATTAAATATATACTCCAGTTATAATGAATACATACTGTATGGTTTTGGGAAGAAATTAGGTATATTTTATTGTCCATTAGAGACTGAAGTTATGTCTACATGATGCCAAAACATCATAAAAATCTATCAACTTTGGCTATCAGAAGCTTTATAGACAATTCCATTGTATGAGTAATGAAATTGTTCACCTTTATTCCAGTCTTGTGAACAGAGCCTGAGTTGATGAATGTACTTAAATTGATATGAAGAAATCAAGATTTACAAATAATTTTGATTCTGTGTTTTTCAAAATGACAAAAATACTAGCCAAAAATACTAACGAGCATGGAAATGCCATTTCAATTTTCTTTTTAATCTCCTTGGAAAATTGATAATTGCTTGGTGGTTCCATTGTGTATTGGTGTATGTTGTAAATTTTTCAGTTTTCTCAATATTTAATTATGAGCTGAGCAAGTCCCTAACAGATTGGATGCATTAGTGCCTGGTCCACACCGTCAGAGTCCACCAAGGTCATAATTAATGTCTGAGGGTAAAGTCTGAGGTAAGAGGGTGACAGTCCCAGAGGATTTGTATGATTAGCCACAGTCCTCATTAAACCAGCAGTTTTAAGCTGAGCAGTTGATTTTGCCTGGTAGTAGCTATGATTTCTGCTAAACATATATGTTATTAGGACCCCATGACTATGTATATAAATACATACAGAGGGGGGAAACACTAAAGAAAAGAGGAAATAAGATTTGCATATTGAAAAAATATTTTATAATGACTCTCAGTTATCTTTTGTAAGCATGCATATCCTGAAACGCATATAGTTTATAAGCTAGATGTTAAATTACTTTCAATGCTATTTTCCTGCTGGAAAATTGACCATTTAATGTTCTTCTTGGCAGGAGACAGACTAATGACTTTGTGGACCTGTTTTTGGCAGCATGTTGATGTGTGAGGCTAACATGTAACTCTGACGTGCTTCTCTTCCTCAGAACTGTAAGGACCACACGGGTGGCCCATATTGCAATGAGTGTCTTCCGGGTTTTTATGGCGATGCTACTAAAGGAACCTCTGAAGACTGTCAGCCCTGTGCCTGTCCACTCCATATCCTATCTAATAAGTGAGTGACAAATTTACCTCTCTAATGAGTTTGGCGTCCAGTTCTGCAAAACGTACTTTTGATATAGAATATGCCCTTTCTCATATTTTGTCACACCAAAATGATAGGTCCATGAATGAATTTCTCAGGAAAGTAACATGAGTCTGTTTTAAACATAAAATATTTATAGTTGTGGCTATTTACTCCTCAGAATTTTGATATTTTGGTCTAGTTTTGGTGATTTAATATCTAAGAGAGATAACTCAAATAGAATTTCTAAACCAACCCCAAAAAGCAGATATATAAAAACACACACCCTTATGATGTAATAAAAAGACCATTAGATATATATTAGTTTATCTTATTAAAATAGTCATAATGGCAAGCATTAGGTTATAAATTATATATGAGTATTGAGATATAGATAGTAATTTCGATCTTAAT
This sequence comes from Tolypeutes matacus, assembly GCA_026826555.1. Taxonomy (NCBI): domain Eukaryota; kingdom Metazoa; phylum Chordata; class Mammalia; order Cingulata; family Chlamyphoridae; genus Tolypeutes; species Tolypeutes matacus. The sequence goes on along the minus strand of JAKSZT010053888.1, from coordinate 2,450,846 downwards.
TTACATAAACCTGTGTTCAAACAGTTTAGTACAAACTTCATGCAATTTTTCTCATCATCCGGTTTTCTTCTTCTTTCTTTTCTTTCTAATTATTCACCAAGATCAATAATCTCTTAGAATAGACCAACAAAAATAAAGCAAAAACACCACTTTGCCTCTCCTCTTTGCCTTTTATGGATTGCTCTATCCCAGGTGCTTTAATTTTCCTTCCCTAAGGGCAGCCACCCCTAAATATATAACTAAACAAAACCCTGAAAGCAAAAATGGTTATTTTAATAGAGCATATTCTATTGAACCAAAATCAATATTTTTACTAGTAAACAACTGTAAATAATTATTATAACTTTAAGCAAAAGGGATATTTTTCTTCTTCTGAGAATCCTCTTAAACTTAATGGGGGTATTGAATCATGTCTCCCAGAAACACATGTGCAATTGCATCTGAATACTCATTTTAATCGTATCTACTTCTCGGCCAAAGTTCATAGATATGAGCACAATTGTCAATCCAGCAGAGTTGGCCATTCATTTTAGCATGTGAATCCTAGCTAACACACTTTTAGAACTATGTAATTGATTGACTAGGTAGACATTGTAGATTTACTTTCAAGTCTGACCAACATTGGAATAAATGCAGAAGAGCCGTCAGGGAGAAAAATTTGCGTAGGTAATTATGGGTATTCATTACCCATCCTTTTCTCTATGTTTGTGGTGCCACATTGATAATGGGTTCAAATTGGGTTAAAAAAAAAGAAAATCAGCAAGCATTGAAACATCATCAAGCAGTGGCAAAAGGATTGGAGTCCTTGTGTCCAATTATGGCATATCCTAAAATCCATGGATTCCAATTTGTTATAATTGTGCAGATCTTGATTTTTTAAAACTCAATCATATCAATATTCATTACATTGAGTATTTAAAGATCCTTCAATTTTCAAGGTGCTTTATTCACAGTATTTAATTTTATCCTTATCAGTAGAATTGGGAATAGACTAACAACCTATTTTAAATTCCAATTTTAAATGCAGCATATGTAGAAAGAGAAGATAGTGATAAACTTATAAAGATTATAAATCCTAGACCTTTTGTGTTTGCAGTTACAGAGTCTATAAATTTTAAACAACTTGGAAAATTATCATAGTTTAGATGTACAATTGTGATGGGAAAATCTACTTTAATGTAATAAACTAGTTTTTTTTTTTAAAAAATCACTAAAAAATGGGACACATCATGGCCTAGGGAAACTATTATTCTTTTTTTAAAAACTTAAAAACCTCATTATTGTTGTAATATGAGTTAGAAGCTTTGAGGAATAAATTGAATATTTGCATATAATCTAGAAGATGAAATTTGAATTTTCACAGTTTGTTCAGATAAAAAAAGCTAAAAGTTGTTGCAACCTTCATTTAGAAGTGTATAGCTTAGTGAGAGTTTTGCCTTGGTGATTTATCTATTTAATCCTTGGTCATAAATCTTAGAGATCTCAAGCATTTTGGCTCCAAATTTCTTAGACAATATTGCTAAATAAATCAAATGTGGAGGGAGATAGAGATAGATTGGTGTAATTATTATGATGTATGAATACAGACAAGCATATAATATTTGAATCATAAATATATATATCAAGTGCATCAACTATTTCCACTGTCCACTCTTTACTTGGCCTTCTCATCTTAGTGATGTATATATTCTAGCTAGATGGTAACTAGGTAGTGAAATTTATCCCTAGAGGAGCAATTAAAAATGTAAATATTTCAAATGTTTTGTATTCATTAATTTTCAGCTCTCATAGCTTATTGCATAAATATGGTATAAAAGAGACACCTGGATTTCTACCCTTGAACATGAGAATGTGTTTGAATAGATATTATTGAAATAGTTACAGATTTTCACCAGGTATACAATAAAAAGATGTATTCTTGGCACAAAGCTGGGTACCAAGTAAGCCCTCTATAAGTTATCTAATATCTATAATATGATTGTGGATACTACTTTTTTGCATGTGTCAAGAATGCAAAATTTTAATTTTTTGAAGAATTGAACTCTTCTAGAGCAGACTCTTGGGCTCACTCGAGGGGTCACATTGAATTACTGTTAAAATTAGTACTTATAATAGAGACAAATAAGACAAATGGTAAATATAAGGAAACATCCAATTCAACATTTCTTTAAAAATCATGGGGCTTTAGATATATTAGAACATTTTCCTGCACATTGTCTTATGTCCACGTGGGTGGGTAATTAATGATGACTATTAGTGATCTCATATTCCAGAGGGGAAAACTAAAGTCCAGAGAAATGAAATGCCTTGGTTGTGATCACGCAGCGTGCTTGTAGCAGAAACAATATTAGAATCTATATATCCTGATTCACCTCTCTGTGCTTCTTCCACTGGGCCTATAGAAATAGAAACAATTCCAGAGACATTGAAGACAAGCACAAAAAATTAATAAAGTAATAGTAGATAAACTATGAGTGTTCACTAAAAAAAAAAAAAAAAAATGGCTTCAGGGTTTGCAACAGTTAAGCTAACCTAAATGTAAGGAACTAGGACAGGTGAGAAAGTGCAAACTTAATTATTTAAATAAACTAAATACCTTGGACATTAAACAAACCAACATACCCTAGCAAATTGTTAATGCATTATTAAATTGCAGCTATATTTTATGGTGGCACTATGCAAAGTTTTTGTTTTCATACTTTATCAGCTTTAAAAAATTTACCAGGTCGATCATATTATCCCCATCTTGAAGAATGGGAAACTCAAGATGAGGGAATTATAGCAGCCAAAGACAAAGTTAGAAAATAACCTATCTATTTACAAAATCCATTTGCAGACATTAAATCAGATTTCATACTATATGAAGATAATTAAAGAAATATATGTTTGCTTAATAGGTAGAATAGAGATCACTGAACTGAAGAAAAGAAAAGCTTATGGAGAAACTTCAAAAATTCATGAGGCCCAAATCAAACTCATGAAGTTTTTCCTTCATTTTTCTGTTTCTCCTCTCAGTTCCTTGTCCCTCTAGTAGTTGTCCTCCTACTTTCTCAACACCCTCACTGATACCACAACAGCTTATCCCTGTTGGTTTCTCTTTCCCTACTCAAGTGTCCAAGATAACAATTGGTTAAAAGAATCCTGCTCCCCTATTGTATATATAAATGTGGAACATGCCCTGGTTGCTAACCCTAATGATGGAAATTTTAGCCCATGACCAAATGAGTGGTTGTTTCTTACCACACAAAAGACCCAAGAGACAATTTAGTATTTTGTATTCCAAATGCACGAGAGCTAAAGAAATACAAAATACTTTCCACACATTTACCTAATGTGTATTTAATTTTATGTGGTGGTATTGGATTCACCTTACATGGGACCATTTTATATTAGGACTGAATTTCAGGGCCCATGGGTTTTATTTTTAGGAATCATTGGCCTTCTATTAAGCAATTGACTTACTTTCAGCATTTTGATGTACTGAATCACTCACCTGTTGATTGTTCCCTCTTGGCAATGGCCGTGAGAAAGCTCAAGGGCATATGTTGACCCACCACTATCAAATGAACTTTCTTTACAATCTATCTTTTATACTCTAAATACACCCCTGACTTCAACTTATTATTTTAGTGTTATACTCTTTTTAACCTCATTGTATCATTGTATCTTAATGTACATATTTTCATAGGTAGAATTAAATTCACTTGAGAACAAAGCTAATTTTATCTGTATGGAATTATTCGCATACATCCTTATCTATGTATTCACTTACATATTTTAATACATGCACATACATAAATATTCACATATATGTATCTACATACATATACCCATATCCATACTTATAAATGGATCAGAATAAATATTAAAAATCCATGTTCTGCCATTAAAAAAAAAACTATTTCCATGTGCAGATCCTAACTATTTATTCTATCAGTAGCTTCTTTTCCTTTCCCTTGTTTGTGGAAAATACCTGCTGTTCTTGGATCCCCTGTGTCCTCTGTGGCATGGGGCAGATATCCAGGAAGCAGAACATTCTCTCTGCCAGAATGCAGTGGCCAGCTCGAGTTAAATGTCATACTTCTGGAATCACTTGAAATCAACGATGATCTCGCAGTTTCTTCTTTCTGTCCTCGAACTGTTAGTTTCATGTTTTGTCCAAATTCAGAGTCAGGTTGCTGTATTTTCCAATCCAAATTTGGTGGATATTTTCATTGTACATGTTTGTTTCTCATTGTAATTTTATTTTTGCTGGTAACTACCTTCTGCCATAAGTATAACTGCAATTTCAACTATAAGGAAGTGAATCCTTAGTCTATTTGGTTTAAAGAATCTTGAAGACAAATGTATTTCATGAAGAGATTTTATTTAGATGCAAGTATTGATATTACCAGGAGCTCAGCTCAATTCCTACCAGTAGGCCTGGCTGACAGTTGGTTATAGGAAGAAGAGCATCCGAATGGAATCAGAAGTCCTAGATCCCATGCGAAATTCTCCTGGAAATTAGCACATGACCTTGGGCAAGAGAAATGATGCCAGCCTCAACCAGCTCATAAAATTAATATGACTATGAGATGAAATTATTTGTAAAAATACTCTGAAACTGGAAATAGCTAGTCAAATCTAATGTATTCTTATTGCCTTTTTTTCTCTGAAAAAGTGTTGATTTTTGTCAGTAAGGCACATTTTACTTTATTTCTGTCAGTTTTAACTGATTCGTGAGTATATTGAAGATATTCGAATTCTACTTTATAAATAGTTTTAAAGTGTCAGGAGCCTTGTCAACCACATTTGACATGACTTATGGAAAATTGATTTAGGGTTTTAAAAATAATTGGTATGGTTTTCTTTCAGTCATGTTAGTCCCTCTTTGGTGAGAAGCCCAGTGCTTCTAGTTGGAGTCACTTTCTCTGTAGATGATGAGATAGTTATGGAATGCCAATTTTTAAAGAAAGCGTACCTACACTGTAGAGTTTTTAAAAAATGTTAAATCCATAACTGTCTTTTGTGTCTGAAAAGAATAGCAAATCATTGGGTAAGGATGGGAGAAAATCCTTTTTCTATCCATATTTAGTTGTGACTCTTCTCTTCATTGACTCCAATACTGCCAGCAGAATCACCTATGGTAGGTTTTCTCTGGCTCATTGGTGTACAGGTACAGGCTGGCCTCTAAAAGAAGGTTTTCCTATCATAGAGCACAGACCACGGGTGTTGGTTTGGCCACTTATGCCAGCCCCCAGAACCCCAGAATGTCGAACCTTTTATCTGAAAAATATTTGTAAATTCAAAGTACCTCAAGCAAGGCTTTTTCTCTTTGCCCTGCCAGATTCATTTAGAGTTTCCACTGAGTTGAGTTGTTTTTAAGTGATGGAACTATTTGTTTCTAATAGCTTTCTACTATCAAAACATTGTCATTATTATTGAGAATGCAAAATGGTACAGCCACTATGGAAAACAGTATGGCAGTTCCTCAAAAAATTAAACCGGAGAACTACCATATGAACTGGCAATTCCTTTCCTAGCTATTTACCCGAAGGCATTGACAAGAGGGATTCCAACAGATACTTGTATACTAATATTTGTAGCAGCATTATTTACAAGGGCCAAAAGGTGGAAGCAACCCAAGTGTCCAGCAACAGATAAATGAATAAACAAAATGTGGTAGATGCACCAATGGAATATTCTTTGGCCGTAAGAAGGAGTGAAGTTCTGAGACATGCTGCAGCATGGATGAACCTTGAAAACATCATGCTGATGTAAGAAGCCAGGCACATAAGGACGTACACTGTTGATTTCAGTTGTATGGAATATCTAGAAATAGCAAATTTATAGAGACAGAAAGTAGATTAGAGGTTGCCAAGGGATGGGAGAGGAAAGGGAAAGTTGCTGCTTGGTGGGTATAGAGTGTTTATAAGTTTAAATTTTTCAAATAAAATAAAAAAGTCATAATAATTATTATTAAATCTTTACATGACTACTGTGAGTTAAGCTAGAGGAATATGAGATATTATTTTTAAAAAATAGTACCCATGATCTGATTTGCTCAAAAGTAAAGTATTCCAAAATCACGCATGTGTCAGGAGCAAAATGAGATCGGGCCTTGCTGAGCTTAATTTGTTGTTCCTCTTTAATTCATTTAGTCATCAAGCAAGCTTCTACTGAATTGTCCTGTCATATATAATAGAAAATAAATCTATTTAGGAAAACATAATGGGAGAAAGATTAATTGGGGTCATTTCCCTTTAAAATGGTAGAGCAGCAGCTCTCACGGAATTCAGAGAGCCGGCAGGTGAGCGTGTCAGTCTTGTAGGAAGGGTTCTTCAGGTGGGAAAGGTGTCTTCTACGAGGCCAGGAAGGATGGCCCGAGGGGGACATGTTCAACTCCACAGCTAGCACATACTTGTTTTGCTGATTTCTGCCTTGATGGCAACGCTCTCACGGCAGACCCAAACTGGAAATTTGTGCCAGAGAGAGGTAAGTTTCGAAACATGCCAGAAGGTGTAAAACAGCAACCTTTTTTGTTTTGTTTTGTTGTTTTGTTTTGTTTTGCTACCAGGTTAGGCAGCTATGCACACCTGATGTCTTGTGAAGGCTTTGGCGAGCATGCTTCTGTGTGAGCGGCGTGCCTGTGAATGCGCATTTGCAGCAGCCTGCACGCTCAGGGCCCTGGTTAATGCTGGGGATAGGCTCTACCCCTGCCCACCTACCACCACTGAGCTAGCCAAAATCTCTGACAAATTGCTCTGGGTTGCTTTGACTTCAGAGGGATTTGGCTAGAGAGAAAGTCTGTGAGGACTCTGCCAAGCCTGGGGACTCTCTAAAAATCAGCTTTACATTCCTACTTGTTACTGATGACCACGGGCCCAGAAGAGTCACAAGTCAGCTAATAACCTGTTACAGGGATCCGGCTCTCCACAGGGCTATATGCACCTCGGCAGAAATAGCAATGTCATTTCATCCACGCTTGGCCAGACCCAAGTCTCGAGTCTCAGTGAGACGCCCTCTTGTCATAGCACTCCTGGTGAGAGAGGAATGAAGCTATGTCGCTAATGACTGTGTGTGTGTGCTTCTTTCTTGTCCCGGTCATCACCCAACATCAACACAGCTTTAGCCCGACGTGCCATTTGGACTGGAGTTTTGGACTGACCTGTGATGAGTGCCCCGTTGGATATGCCGGCCTGCGTTGTGAGCGGTAAGCAGGGGCTACACCAGCTTTCAAAATGATTTCTACCTTGGGATTATAAAACCACAGGCATTATCATCCTTTCCACTATCCTTGAAAAGCCGCCACCCTCAATGAGGTGGACTGAAGTTTCTCACCACACTTGTCAAACAAACGCATTCTATGTTGATAGTTTATTTATTCTCTAAAAATTGCTCTATACATCTCCATTCACTCCAAGAATATTTGATTAATGTTTTAATCTTAAAGGTTAAGCATCAACCTACAATCTTTCTAGAAAGTATTGCTCAAGTGAAAGTCAGGCACTTGAAGATTTATCTTACTTACCTTGGCACTATTTATTTTTCATAACTAGATTCTGGCCTTTAAAATGTGAATTCAATGTGTAGTTCATAGTTCAACAAGTGGTCCATAAATTTCCTTGAATATATTTGAAAATACAAACCAAATGTAATTTATTATGATCATTTATATCCTATTGTAATTACTCCTAGGCCAATATTTTAATTCCTGTTGAGCCGTGGATGTTATTTTATATAATTTGTGTAATTAATTTTCCTCCTGAAATGTTTTTGGAGAAAACAGTATAAAACTGCTACTCCCTCCGCCCTTGATGTCATTACCAAACATGACTCCCTTTCTCTGGTTTCAGCACTGAAAATAGTCCTCTTTATGCCATCACTGTGGGTCACAGGAATGATCTGCTTTCGCTTGTCGTCGCTGAGGCTATCCCTTCCAGGGGCTATTTCTGCCATATCCTTCCCTGCTTCTGGCAGAAATCACTCCTGTTTCAATCAGAGTGCCTAACTAAAGAAGCCGGAGCCAATCACCCAGCGAGCATTTAGCTTGCAGCTAGCAGTGTGTGGACAGAGCACCAGTGACAGTTCCTAGCAGCTACAAGAACTATTTGGGAACAAGGCAGCATAAGTAAATTAGTTATGGAAGAACCAGGACTGGAATAAGTAGGATTTATTTGCAGTGAAACACATGGAGAAAGTGAAGGTCTTTAATTGTATTTAGAAGGAAAAAAAAGTGCATATATTTATTATTTACTGTAATTGCCAAGAGAGATTTCCATATAAAGTCTGACCACCCCCCACCCCCCCCACACCCCGCTTACTACAGGCAACCTTCTTTTTCACAACTGGAAAATGACAGCTGTTGTAACACAGGGCCATTAAACCCACTTATCTAGGAGAGCACAGACTCTGATGTATTTACATTGCTTTGCTTCATGCCCTATATTTTCTATACAGTACAAGTTAGAAAATAGTTTATGAACCATCTGCAATTTAAAATCCTGCACTTTATTTAACAACCATGTTTTGCAACTATCATGTATTAAGCATGGAGCTAGGCATTGGATATAAACAGATACATTATACCATTTTTTCCCTCAAGCCATTCACATCTTTATTTAACATGGGTGAGAATGGGTGTAAGAACTATGGAGAGAATCCTAAACTGAATAATAAAAATCACAAAAATAAGAAATGCCTAATAGTAAACATGATTTATTGTCTAAAATCTTTATTAATCTGATTTAAAAGATGGAAACATACATATGTAGTTTAGCAAATGGCATAACTTATCTCCAATTCTTCAGTCAAAAATAATCTTAAACTATTGTCATATAGAAGGTGAGATACCATATTTTTCTAGTCAGAACTTGGGTGAAAGTTTTCCAGGAATATTTAGGATTTCTCATCTCTGTGTTTATTTTAGCCAAAAAGTCCATTAGAGATGGATTGGAAATATTAGAACCATTTTTTGAGCTCTGCACGTTGAAGTAGAAGATAGACTAGCATCAGGGTAAGGAAGAGAAAGTGGCTACAATGAAAATATTGCAAGCAAAACTATTCTGTAAGTGATCTGTGTAATCAGTTTCTACACGTCACTCACAAGGAATCAGCATTTAAAACCTAAGGCAGTGTTTTCCAACTGTAGATATTCCTGTAATAAAGACTTCTGTGAGCACATCAGTTTGGGAAGCCCTCATTAGCATATTAAAAGATCTGAGATGTCCTTATAGTAAAGAAATCTGTTCAATCTGTTTAACACAGCATTTTCTAAACCCATGTGACCATAAATCTCTTGCTTTTCTCAGACTACAGTTAGATGGACAAAATTTATGACTCCATCCTCTTTATCTCACTTTAATTTCTATTTTGAGACCCCATGCTCTTTGTGAGAGCTCTGAGGACTAGGAAATATCAGCTTAGTACATTTACGATTTCCCTCATCCCCACACCCACGACTCAAAGTTCTAGCAAGGTTTCCTAGTAGCAAGGGGCACACACCCGTGTGCATGTGTGTTTGCGTGCATGTGTATACACATGGGTTTGCACATGTGTGTGCGTGTTGGACTGGGGGGCATATGGGATCCACTGGTACTAAGTCATATATCCAAGCATGGGCCTGCTGACCATCCTTTTTCCTGTCCTTCTGAAGACCTTTTCCTTCAGACCTACCAACCCTGCACCACTTTCATACCACCCTTGAGGATACAGGAATCACTGACATCTACACAGTCCTCACCCCCCATCCATCTGCCTTGCCAACACCCTCCTATTTTCTATTTGGTGATGGGTTGCAGGAAGGGGTACCATGTTCAGAGAAATGATGTTTCTCCCTCTAAGACTTTTAGAATCCCAAGTCCAGATGATTCCTGTGTTTTTGTTCTCTTCCCTGTCAGATCCTTTTCCTAGGCACTTAGCACTAAATGGCTTTGCTGCTTGAATTGAGGAAGTGGAGAAAAGTAGTGAACTAAAAGATAGCAAAAAGATACAATAAAATACTGATTGATGTCCTGTCCCAGGTAGAATAATGGTTAAGTTTGGGAAATTTTTGCTGGGGACCAAAGCCCCTGTTCCTTTCAGGTATCACAGTTTCCCTGGGGCTGGAGGATGTTTTAAACAGAAGAAAAAGAAGAGTTCTGGAGAGTAGAGTGGGAACTATTCATTAAGTCTCTTTATTGAGATACTAGGATGTATCACCTAGACAAGGGGAGGGGGAAAAAAATAGAAGAACAAAGAGACTGGCCGTTTTGAAGGGTAAAAAGGAATGAAGTAAGTGTTGGAGCATCAAAGGGAATTTTTAAAAAACATGGAGGAAAAAAATGAAAAACTGGTGACACCTGCTCTGCCGGACACTGAGTGACTTCCAGAATAAGAGGGGAGCCTCGGCAACATGTCATACTTCATGGAGAAAGACATGTGAGAATTCCATGGCTAGTTCACCCAGTGGGATCCATAAGAACAGCATGAAACTCAGTGGGATACAAAGACTCCTTAAAGCCTACCTCCTCCCTGGTTAGCAAATTTGCAACAATTCCTCTCTTGAGAAGAACAGAGAGGTCAGGACTGTTTTCACATTTGTCACTGAAAGTGCAGAAGGGATTTGAATCTAATTGTCTAGTATTTCAAAATTTCACCTGCAGTTTTATTCATATAATTCATATAAGATATAAAAAATTCCTTGATGTTTTTAAATTCCAAGACCAATATCCTATTTACATATTCTCTGCTTCAGAAATATCTGAATTTGAATCAAGTCTAGTCACCATCTGATCACTCTGCTGGTGAGACTTCCTACCCATTTCTGAGCCTACACGAACCCTTATATTTTGGATGAAGAGAATGGAGTTACAGAAGGAACAGAAGAGAGAGAGTTATACCTAACTGGTCATACCTATAGCAGAACTGAGACTCTAACTAAATTTCAAAAGGATGCCCAGGTGTGGTTGTACAGTTTGTACACTGCACAAAGGCACTCAGCCAAGGTGATGAGTGGGGGCTGAAATCCAGCCTGCCCTCTTCTTGCCAATACACCTGCTATGCACTGACCAGGTCCCTGGCCATGTCCACTATTCCTCACTTTTTCTGCTTATGCCCAAAGAGGGTACATTTGTGGAGAGGCATTATATAAACAGGCACATTCCCTCAGTCTTTAGCTGATTATGTCAAATGGGAAATTGTAAGAATACAAGGGTCTAACAGCAACCACACTTTATACTCTAGCTACCCTCCTCTTTGCCTTTGCCAATACATTCCTTTCTACCTGAAAGACTGCAATTCCCTTCTGCTCCTGAGGCGAACCCCGATTCTGCTCTAAAGTTTCGGCTCAATCATCCTGAAAGCATCTGTGATGAATCCCAATCTGAGTTGGTTGCCCTTTTCTATGCTTCCAGAATACTGTGTACATATCTCTAGTGGTTTCACTGCTACATTTTTCATGTCTTTGTTTCTCATGGATGTGATATAGAACTGTGCCTTATTTATCTTAGTATCAGTAAAATTGATCAGTAGATGTTTAAGGAAAGGAAAGAGAGGGTAAAAAAGTAAGAGCTCTTCTAATTTGCCTACAGAGATTGAAGTTAGCATTTCATTGTTTAGAGCCTATAAATATAAGGAAAGTAGGCCAGAGATTTTAGCCAAATTTGCTGAAGAAATGATGGGACTGAATGAGATAAAAAGCCCCATCAGTGTTGTTGCTTTAGTTTCTTCTCATTGTGTTTCCCTATACTTCTGCTTTTTTCTCTTGCTTGTTCTCTCTCTTCCTTTTTCCTGAGTTATCAATAGCAGCAACCATATTACATAACTTCACATGTTATCCAGAGTCTCGTTTGTGTCTAAGTCATCCTTTTCTAAAATATTGCAATTTGATTTGAAAAGTTAACCAATGTGGAAAGGAATAGTGACTTTGTTTTGTCAAAATGTCCATCTCTAGCAAAGAATCCAAAAAACTCTCTGTTAAGAATATCTTCATTTTGTCTAGCTTATGAAATGAAAGGGCTTGAGATTTCAAATTATAATCAGTTTCAGTAGAGTGGAAAGGTCAAAAGGATTGTGATTTACACTAATTTTAATTAGGCAATTCCAACTTGATCAGATGATAAAATTCTGTTATCATTAATGGCAAAGTTATGTGATTACAGTACTGTATTCACTGACCCTAGAATTATTTTTTAATTCCTAATGGAAAAAAATTTTATTAGCCTCCAAGAATTCTATTCTAGGAATAGAAACACACCTGGACACATACAGCAGGGAAAAAAACCCGAATGCAACAGCAGAAAGGGGTGCTACTTTCAGAAAAATGTCATATGAATGATCTATCATGTATATTTCCAAAATTTCCTTTCATGACCTATGAGAACCACAAGAAAAGACAGGTGCTTCTTCAGTTATTCTAGTTAATTATAGTCATTTTCTCCCTGGACTGGGTTGTTTTTTATTTTTTGAGAATTTGGGGCTGTATTAATTGGTATCTCTGTTAAGAAAAATCCCCTGACCTTGTTATATAATGCCATCTCTCCTGAGGCATTAAGTCATTTTGAGGAAAGTAAGCTGAAAATAATGGGTTTTCGTTGGCTGTGATAATGATCATTGTATATCCTTATTCCAGTGGAGCAAAGGCACTCTTTTTGTGGTAAACAAAATGAGATGTGAATGTGATCATAAGCTCTGAATATCAAATAAGGCAAGAAGAATTATCTTTCCTGAATACCACTCCTGAAAGGATTGGGGGGAGGGGGATTCTAGGCATTAAAATATTAGTCCGTATTTTATGAGAGAGAATAAGCAATTGTGTTTGTGGGTGACAGTATTAGTCTAAGCAGTGTTTATACAGAGACCTTCAAAAATTGTATAAAATATTTTGTACATCTAATTAAAACTAGTAATCTCCTCATTTAAAGAAATTACAACAAAAGATTTGATCCATAAGATTATTATGGCACCTATAAATTTTTCTAGAAAACTTAGAATAATCAATCTGTCTGTTCCCAATGAATGACTTTGTCGTATAACTTGACATTTATTAAATATCCTGATCGGATGGACTGGATTTAAATAATCTCTATTTCAAATGGTAGAAAACATTTTTAAAAACCTTGATTTTCCTAACTGTGACTAGATAAGCATAAAGGTAGTGTATTACTTGGAGAAATTATGTTCTCCCACATTGTTTTTGTCCCCCTTCAAGTCTTTGTATTCTGATAAGATGGCACAGATAGCAGAGCTCCCCTGACATTAGGATTTTAGATGCCCTATGTCACTTCTTCGGCAAGTGTGGCTTAATGTGGAGCATGAGCGAATGTAACTGAAGAAGACAGACCAGAATATAACAAGATGCTGCCTGTAAGGATTTATCTGTGCATCTGCCACCTTAAGTAGTGTTTTAAAACATGCCATTTGGATCAAGGAAAATTTGATACTATCATTTTTTTAAATCTTCTCTGCCATGCCTTAAAAATGACCTTTTGTTTTTCCAATATTATGCAAAATAGTTTTGGTCATTAAGGAAAAAAAGCCCTGGGGTTTGCTAATATGGGTTGTAGACACAATTAAGCATCACCTTATGTGATGCTACCATAATATGCAGGCATACCTCTCCACACTTCCATTGCTAAAGACTCTTCCATAACACTTTGCCTCTTAATGAATATGCAAATGTATAGAAACCTATTTTAAATGCAGACATACCCACAGAGATATTATTTGTGTAAGGACCCAAATAATAATGAGACTATTTTGAGTCATAGTATTCTGTTTTGTAAATTCTGAATTCTCACTACTGAATTTCCTTGTGGGCCTGTTTCCTCATAACAAGCTCTTTCTGCAACAACAACAAAATGTGAACCTTACATATTTGTACAGCAAACAACCAACTGGAGTAGAAACATATAATGTGTTGTATTACAAAGGCTTTCCAACATGGACCTGGATTCCTCTAGGGTGCCAGGAGCAGATTCCTTATTATGCTTTTGTCTTGTCTTCAATGCCAGTGACAAGATTTTTTTTTTCCTGGCTGAAATCTAATTACTAGAGGGGCTGCCAGGATTTCATCTTGTAGCTACACTGCAGTTATAAGAACCATTTTTAAAAATCACCTAGTGTTTGAGAAAAGGAGCTCTTCAAAGAAAAACTTACCATCTCAGAAGATGGGTAGCATAAAAAGTAAGTAAACATTTGGCCAGGATGGGTTCCATGAGTTCTCTCCAAATACTTACTGATGACATGTTTCACCTTAGGTGTGCTGAAGGCTATTTTGGACAACCTTCTGTACCTGGAGGATCATGTCAGCCATGCCAATGCAACAACAACCTTGACTTCTCCATCCCGGGCAGCTGTGACAGCTTGTCTGGCTCCTGTCTGATATGTAAGCGTGGTACAACAGGCCGGTATTGTGAGCTTTGTGCTGATGGATATTTTGGAGACGCAGTTGATGCAAAGAACTGTCAGCGTAAGTCCTGAACTTTTGATGCCCCTGACAGAATTGATGCATTGTACCTCAAAGTAGCTGAGGATTTCTTGAGTGCGAACTGAAGAGTAGGAAATTACGTGCAATACGTATATGCCAAATCATGGCATTACATTTCATTGAGAAGTTACATTCTGCATATTCTAAAATATTTCTTTGCAATAACTGGGAGACTAAATCCTTTGAAAATTTCTGCATTGTCGAAGTGTTGTTTTTCAAATGCCATATGTGTTTCTGTATAATGTGCAATGAAGATTTTAAAATGACCTTATGTCCTTAGCAAGGAAAAAGAATTTGGAAATTAGGTAGACCCTATTTATCCTTTTTTATTTCAAGTCTAATCATTCGTTGGAAATAAATTTGTCTGCCCATATTATTTCATTTATGGCTGTCAGTAGGTGTTAATCAGTTATACTTTTATATGTGAACTTCACATTCTTGCATTTCATAATAGGTGCAAACACTCTGGCCTATTTTTACATACTGGCATTTATAATTGTTGACTGATTCCTCTTCACCTTTGGACTATTCATAGAATACTATTTCTGTGTTTTCCTACCATACAATAAGCTACCGTAGGGTTTCATCTGTATTAGTGCATCCTTCATCTCATCTTCACCTCCTTAGCTGTAGTGTTCACTGTTGCATAGAAGTTACAAATGCTTTGTATTAGGATAATATAATATGCAAGATCTTGTTGTGGAAAGCCAAAGAGAATGTGAGCCCATTTTAGCAGTTGAGTGCGTTATGCTACCATTATCAGTTTTATACGCTGTCATAGTCTCTAGAAAGAGCAATTTATGAGACCATCCCAACTGCTCATTTCTACCAGACTCATTATGTAACAAAGGACTCTAGAAATCATCCAGTTGGGTCCCTACAAGAGTTGCTGCTGCAAGCACCAAAGACTGGGTAGAGCACCCCATTTCAATAAGAAATGTCTCTCCTCATAGGTTTGGAATGCGAGTATGAGGTTTTGTGTATTGAAAATTGACAATTGGTGGAATCAAAACCAAAACACTCAATGTTTGTGCTCGGCCATGGGCTGGAACAATTATAAACTATTGATAGCACCTGTAAATCAATAAATTCTTCAAGTAAAATTTCTAACAAGCTCAGAAGTTCCGTTTGAACACTGTGGGCTTATGGAATCTGTGTAGAATCATAGGAAGCTTAAGACATTCTTCTGTTCGAACAGGTCATCTAGGACCAGTACTTTCTAGCTCTGTGACCCTAGGCAAGACTTTAGACCTCATTAAGATGCAGTTTCCTCATCTACAAAAATGGGGATCAGATTTCTGTGATGATGAAAGGATCTAGCACATAGAGAGTATCCAGTAAGTTTGGGGGGCTTGGGGATGCTCACACATGCCACCACCCTTGGCGGTGGTTCTCGCAGTGGTCTGGGTTCTCCGTGGTTCATTAATTCTAGGGTTGTGCCAGTCCTTTCATGGGCTCTTTTTTCTGTCTTCCAATAACCCTCTCCATAAAGTTAAGGAGATTATACCACAAATTTTATTATGGTGCACTGGTGAGGTCTTACAAACACATAGAAGAATGTGGGAATAAAAACACTTTTGAACCGTCACCAATTTTTGTACCACTTGCCCTGAAGTACAGATGTGATTATGATTTTAATGCTCTTCAACATATAACTAAGATTGAAAATATAAGAAACATATTCTTTATCTATTTTGATAATTTTCATGGATATAATAGCTCTTCTATGCAAGGTGGTAAACCCTCATAGAAAAGAAAGTGCATGATAAATAGTGTTATTATTTTAATTGGCTCTAGATGTACAACACTAGAAAGAAATATATTTGCTTAATCAATTTATGGATATGGTTTAAATGTCATACTTTTTAGAAAAATACTATTGCAGAAAGTTCTCTATTTTGTCATCTTTTAAGATAGCATTAATTAATTATCATACTTATGGTAAATTTAATTTTTTATTTCCTACTCTAAGAGAAAGTGGCTTCTACAAACTAAATTATCTGAGATTTTTAAAAATGTATGTATAATGAGAAATTTATATAAAGAAATTAAAAGTACATCTACAATTCTAGTTTCCAAATGAATATGGATATTTTAAAGAAAAATATCTTTTTTCTTCAGCATTTTCTTACACCCCAGCTATTGACTACTCCTGAGGAAAATGCTGATGGGCAAGTTTCTCAAAGGCCACCCCCTGGCCTCAAGTTTTCAGACTTTGAAAACTAAACTTGCTGGAAGAAATATCAAATCATTTTTAGAAAGGCCATAAAAGGAAGTAGAACCTGGAGCTAGATGAAGATAATAAGAGGATAAGCTGATGGGGTAGC
This sequence comes from Tolypeutes matacus, assembly GCA_026826555.1. Taxonomy (NCBI): domain Eukaryota; kingdom Metazoa; phylum Chordata; class Mammalia; order Cingulata; family Chlamyphoridae; genus Tolypeutes; species Tolypeutes matacus. Next base: position 2,434,073 of record JAKSZT010053888.1, on the reverse strand, counting down.
TATTTATAGTGTATTTATAAACTGCTGAAATTAAATTATTCAAAGGCTTTATATAACATTTACCAAAACCATGTACCTAAGCTCCTAGGTCATTTGTCCCCCACATTTTCATTCTGGTATCAGTGTAATTAAATGTACCATTAAAATTATACTTGTAGAAAATAGAGTAAGTCATTAATTACTTTTCTTTTTTATGTAAAGGCCACTAAGTTTTAGTGTGATTTATTGGATGTTTCACAATAGCATTAGACAACTTCATAACACAAAAATGACAAATGGTTACTTAAACCAAATATATTTTCTATCTTGGGCAATAGTATATAACTTGTAAAATAAAAGTAATTTTTTTTCTTCATGTTATAGTGCTATAATCTTAATACACCTGAAACTACTTGCTTTTGTTGTCCTAAATACTTTTTAAATCCTAAATGTATGCGTATTTATTTCACCTCAGTCTCATTTTGTGAACTTAACACAAAAACTGGCACAGAGTAGACAACCATTAAATTGAAAAACCAATTAAATGCTACTTGATTAATGATGACACTAATATTATGCCATAGTTGCTATTACTTTTGATCATTTCCAAAAATTATTTTAGTCCTGAAGTCAGAATGGATTACTTACAATGTGATTATAATATTTGGGATTTTCACAAAGAAGGGAAATAGGCTGAGAAGTGATAGAAATAATACTGGACTTGGCATCAGGTGGCCGGGGCCCCAGGCTGCCTCTATCATCAACTCACTGTGTGACCTCAGATAAGTTATGGCTTCTTTGAACGTCAGCATCCTCATTGTCAAAACTGGAATGATAATAATAATATCAAAATATCAAAATATAAAATAGCACATGATGTGCCAGGCACTGTGCTAAAACCTCTCCATGAATTAGCTCTACAGCTTGGAGGGCTGTTGCAAGGTCAAATGGTAAGATGCATAACAGAGCACTGAGCAAATCAGAAAACATTCCATTATAAAACGTAGGTGTCAGTGTTATATTTGGGGTATATTATTATTTAACAACCTATTGAGACGATCAGAAAGTTCTTTCTCTTCTCTTGGCAGCCTGTCGCTGTAACATCAACGGTTCCGTCTCAGAGAGCTGCCACCCTCGGACAGGACAGTGTGAATGCAGACCCAACGTGCAGGGGCGGCGCTGTGACCAGTGCCGGGTAAGGAGCAGGAGCCATTTCCCTGGGAAACTTTCATTGGCTTTCAAGGACATGTTTTCCACCCCTTAGCATGTTGAAAGGAAAGTTCGGGATTATCTACCTCTACACGTAAAATTACTGTGACCAGTGAAATCTTTCCTCAGACTAAAACAAAATTTGCTGTGCATTGACATCAGACTTTCAACCCACATTGCCTTGGCAGGAACTGTGTATCCTGTTTGTTTTGATTCCGATGTTCTTGAAAAGAATAACATTTAAATTTAATCCCATTCCATGAAAAGTGAAACAGTTCCCTTTGCCTCTACGTTTTTGGCAGAATAAAATGTATCATTCCCTTAGCCTTTAGCAAATCTTTCTCTAGTTCCATCATGTAAAAGCTATTTCCAGTGACTACTCTACTTAAGAAGTCTTCAGTAGAGAAGCTAAGCAAGGTAGTTTTAGATATATCATTTTGCTAAAATGAAATATTTTATTAAAATATGTTGCCCTCCGACCTGAACCTATTTCCCTGCCTTCAGTGTGGCTGCACTTTCAGCGTTGTCAGTCAGAGGAGATGGATTTGCACTCGCTCTTTCACATAAAACTGTTTTATTGGTGATAAAGTTAGTTCAGCAAAAGCAAGCATTTCTTAGAGGTCAAACAGACCTACCTGTAGGAACATCTGAAAATATGATCTGCTTCTATCTCTTGAAAACTCTTTTATGCTCTTTTTTTTTTTTTCCATTTTCTTTTCCCGTTGGCTTTTAAAGCCCGGTACGCAGTGGGACCCAGAGAAGCAAGTCTGTGTGTTTTGTGACTGCAATCCTGTTGGCTCTGTGTCACCGCAATGTGACATAACAGGAAGATGTACCTGTAAATCAGGCTTCCTGGGTAAACAGTGCAGCCTCGGCAGGCAGGTGCACTGGCAGGAGGCGCAGCCACGGCGAGCTCAGCGGGTGCTGGGGTCCCCGCGGAGGTGGGGCTCCAGCAGCCCCAGCGGGTGCCCTCGTGGAGCGCATCGAGCGCCGCCGGCTCGGGTAATGGTGGCGGCCCTGCATGGCCGGGCTCGCGGGGCGTGTGCTGTGTGCTGCGGCTGACCTTCCCCGGTGGCGTTTTCCCCAGTGAGAGCTGCTGAGTGTGCAAACTGCAGATGCAAAAGGCAGACAAGCTGACCAAAGCCTTGCCTTGCCTTTAAAAATAGCTATGCATATGCTTTAAAAGGTATACTCAAGTTCATAGGTTCATAAAAGTTTCAGTTATGCATGGATATGTAGAAATCATAGAAAAAAAGTATTTCCAAGAACCTATAATCTTAGAAATGGAAGGGATTTCACGCATCATTTGGCACAAACTCGTTTTGTGACTGAAACTCAGCCAGGAAAGTGACTTGCTGAAGAAAATGCAGCCCATAGGCATTTCTCGCTTCCTTCATTCCACTTCTCTTCATCATTTGGACATTCTTCCCATGTTTTTCCTCTCACTTTCCTGCTTGGCATCTCATTGTCATTAATGATTTTACCTTTCCACATCATAATTTTGCTCCTGTATTCAACAAACACAAGAAATACACTTCTATACACTAGGGCCCTAAAAGTTTGGCCAAAACTTTCTCACAAGACAAAATCAAAATGCTTAGAGGGAGAGAGAGAAAAAAAGAGAGGGAGGGAGGGAGGAATAGGTCTACTATGAGTAATAAGGGACAAGGCTTGCCAATGTAGATGCAGAGCCTGTGAGGAGTTGAGGGTAGGGAGTAGAAGAAGGTGAGAATGAATTAAAAGGTAAAGGGGAAGTAAAAGAAAAAGGCATATCCATGTTTTCATTTCTTGCCTGCCTCAATATAGTACTTTTTAAGAAAATGAATTTTGATTATCAGACTTCCTTAGATTAACTCCCAGCTTGACCTCTTCCTAGTTCCTTAGATCTTTCTGTAATCCAGCATATTCATGTGTAATAGGACCCACTTCAAAGAGTCTGTTTCTGCTTGAGTCCTCCAACAAGCAAATGCCAAGAGATTTACTGGGGGAAAGTTCTGTGAGGGCAAGAGCAGGCCATGAGAGCCTTTTGTCTGCAACGCAGGTCCAATCCCTAGGAAAGGAGAGAGGGAGGGAAAGAATGGAAAGAGAAAGCCTCATATAGTGCATTCTGCCAAAATCTCAAAATTGTGGCCAGGCCAGTAGTATATACCCAAGCAAAATTTGCCCATTAGAGGAGTCCTGCATTGGGCAGGAAGGTTCTAGTACCTGTTTGTAATTAGTCACTGGCCAGGAGAAGCCTGGGGGAAGTGTAGGCTCTGAAGGGATGGGAGCTAGCAGTTGTCTCTTAGCTACACTCCCCACAGCACGTTCTGTTGCAGGGAGATCCATTGAGGCACCTCCATGCCCGTCTCAGAGTCGGAGTGAGAAAAGTGCATAAGACATGCTCCTGGAAGGTTCTTAGTAAATATTAACTATTATTACCTGTCATGATTAACACTATTAGCTTTATTATTTTTACTGTTGTATTGAGGAAATCTTTAAAACAGAGTACCTTTCTCAAAAAACAATACATACATTTTAAATAAGAGAAAGGTACAGGGAGCAGATGTGTCTCAAGCGGTTGAGCACCCGACTCCCACATGAGAGGTCCCAGGTTTGGTTCCCGGTGCCTCCTGAAAAAAACAAAAACAAACAACAAGCAAAACAAATGAAAAAAAAACCAACTCAGGGAAGCCGATGCTGTGGTTGAACACTGGCTTCCCCATACAAGGTCCCAGGTTCAGCCCCCCGTACCTAAAAAAGAGACAGTAACTGATCAAAATGTCCCAGGAAACCAACCCTCATTTGTGCCCTTTTCCTACATACTTTTCACCACTATTGTACAAAGCAGTGTTTTGTCTCAAGGCTTTTTACCCTGTATGCATAGTACTTAAGAACCTAGAGCCTGAAGGATTTGGAAACCTGACTCCACAATTGGCACTTACTTAACCTTTCTGTGCCTCAGTTTCACCATTCTATAAAATAGTGATGATAAGTATACCCATCTCTCAAGACCATCTTGAGAATGAAATGAGTTCCTCTTTGTAAAGGGCTTTAGAACAGTGCTTGGCACATAGCAAGCACAAGATGTAAGTGCTACTGGATATCCAGAGTGAGAAGAATTTATGGGAGTCCATCAAACTTCCCACTGAGATTTGACTGGCACTCTCTTCCATATTTGATTTACTTCATTAATCTCAGTTACTGACTAGGGATGTTTGCTCCTTTAATTTGCTTACTAGGTGCGTTTTCCTTAGCCTCTGAAATAAGTTTTTGAAGACCATATTTATTAAAATTTTACTCCTGAATTTTGGTGGTATTTATTTTTGTTGTAACCTAGCCTTTGGAATTACATTCTTTAAAAATTTGAAAAATACATTAGAGCCATTTCTTGCATATTTCCTTCCATAATCTACAATGGAAATTTTTTAAATGACAGCTGTGATTTGGAAATTTCTTTAACATTTTAGTAATTTATGCATTAGAGGTTTACATATATGCTAAGTAAAGAAAATTTAGGAAATAAAAACAAATGTAAAGTATATTTCTACACTTCAGTTTTTCAAACAAAATGATTTAATGTATTATGTTCTAGCTTTGTTCTATGTATGTATGTTTTCATTTGTGTGAGTCTGTGTGGTATGTGTTTCTTTATAAGTGTGTAGTTGGAATAAGAGTGCAAACATAATTTTGTATCCTGCTTTTCCTAAGAATATTCATATCATTAAAACTGCTTCAAAGCAGGATTTTAATGATTGCATATCATTTCATAGCATGAATGCCACCATAACTTATTCAGCTATTCTCTAACATTGAACAACTGAGTGTCCCTACAGTCACTCATTTTAATAAGTAATATTGTAGTGGGCATGCTCATGCATTAACCTTTTTGTGATTATTCTGATTATTTTGATTCTTCTAATTTCTACTTATTTCTCTAGGCCATGTATCTAAAATTTTACATTGGCTTGCTTTATATAAATAAAAAAATGTTGTATGATTTAATTTTGCCTTATGAAGTTTAAATTTCAAAATCATGTATTAGGTCATTTGCTAAAACAGTTACATACTTTCTCTTTTTATCATACAATCAAATTAAAATTACGGATAAAAATAAAGCCAGCAGTAAATATAAAGCTTAAAATGATTATCAAAATCAACCCATATTACATTAAAAAAAATAAAACCTTAACTACTGTCACTTTAAGAGACTGATTTTCAGTGTGATTTTGTTTTCTGGAACTTGTTTTTGATATGGTTAACAATAATGACAAAAATATATAATAATGCTTATTCAATTCTTTTGGGGGGTGGCTTATTTTAAGTGGCAAAATTTGTTTTTACCAAGAAGTAATTATTAAGTTTAATTTTCAAAAGTAATTTACAAAGAAATAATTACTAAGAAAAATTTTCTAGATTAAAATATAATAATATGATACTTTATCTTAAAAAAGACAATTCTGACGTACTTTAAGTGAGATATGTGCTTTTCATTTATCTAGTAGGAGTGAATTTTAATCCCTCAGCATTTTCTAAAGTAATCACTCCAGGCTTGATCGCATGCATTTCAGGAAAACCAGCCAAAGCTAGTAATACAGAGTCCACCTTAGAATATTGTTACAAATAGATAAGCTATGCATATGAATAACCCAACAGAAAGCAAAAGGTTCCGTTCACCTGCCTCAATCTGCTGCTTAGGTACACAATCTCGCAAATCAATATGCGTCGTTAAAAATAACACCTAAGAAGCTAGATGTGTGTCTAGTCAATTATTTTGTCAATATAGCCATACTGTGAGTTATATTTATAAGATGAGTACTATAGTGATGAGTGGAAGTATCTATGGATATATGACCAAACGTAAAGGAAATATTGGGGCGGGGGAGGGGCAACTTTAGGTTGCTGGTCAATATTACTAAAAGCACTTTTACTAAATAAGAGTTCCTAGGATCTGAAAGCCCTATTAGGAATTCAACAAGTAAACTTTTCAATTAAAGCTGGAAATAACACCCATAGCTTATTTCCAAATAGCTGTTAGAACTTTGGGAAGTATAGAAAAAGTCTGGTGAAAATGAACAGGCAGAAAGATAATGCCCTACATGACCATTAGTCTTAATGGGATTTTACAATAATTGAACTTTTCTCTTTGGAGATGGTAGGAAAAGGTCCATTAGATTAAATGACACCCCAGTTGTCATAATTTCAGTGAAGAACCTGGAGAGACTCCCCTTTTCCAGCCTGATCTTTTGGTAGTGGGTACCCTGTTTCCTTGCAAATTAATTGATTTAAATCAAAATGTCTTCCTTCTTCTTTTATGCCAGTCTGAAACCTTCGGCCTGCAATCAGCAAGGGGGTGTGTACCCTGCAACTGCAATTCCTTTGGTTCTAAATCTTTTGACTGTGAAGAGAGCGGACAGTGTTGGTGCCAGCCTGGTGTAACAGGAAAGAAATGTGACCGCTGTGCTCATGGCTACTTCAGCTTCCAGGAAGGAGGATGCACAGGTCTGTAAAAAGGACACATCTTACCTACTCAGCCTCTGGCTTTGGTCTCCGCTTCTGTAATAATGTGTTCTTCAGTGTGCCCAGAGACCAAACAATATGCACATTGAGAACAAGTTATATGATATAAAATATTTAAGTAACGTATGTTCATTTAATTTAAATAAATTAACAAATGAAATACATTGCAGTTCAAAACACTGCCTTGAAATAACTGGTTGCAAGCACTCAACAAACTAATAAAAATCCATCAGCAGATCCCAATTCTGTTGTGTCCCTCCCTGTCTTTGACCTCATTTCAGCTAGTCATTCAATGGCGGTTGTAGCTTGAAAGTCAAATACTCCTTTTTTCTTGGTGTCAAAAGTTATCTTAGTTTAAACTCTACTCCCAAGCTAATACAGTTCAATGTTTCCTTTTCCTTTTGCAAAATTGGACAAGGAACAGGGAAGTTAATAATTTTTTATCTGGTACAAAAAATATGTTTTCACCTTCTTTCAGGTGCCTTGAAAACTGTGATGTTCTAAGAGAAAAAAAGGTTGGCTCTAGATAGTTATGAAAAATATAAGTGGGGTCTATAACCATGAGTCCCCCAAGCAGTTTTTCCCAGATGTCCAGCTAAAGCCTTCCCATGAATTATAAATTAAGAAAACAGGAATAAATACCTTGCAGATAAAAGTAAAAATTGAATGTTAGCCTTAATTGATAGGCCACTAATTTATAATTGGTCGTTATTCCAACAACTGCTGAGTTGAATGTTATCTTTGCTTAGTAAATGCATTGTTTGAATATCGATGACATTCCTACTCTCAGCACCACAATAAACACATTGTAAGATTTTAAGATTTGTTTGTTGACTATTGTAGCAAATGAATGCAGGAAGCCACATGAAAATATTTAAAGTTACATAGCAAACCAGTATCTTCCAGGCATTCTCAAGCAATTTAGATGTATATTTTTATCATAAATTACGTCTAACTGCAAATTATTCTAAATGTTATCATCATAAATCCTGTAAGAATCCATATGTAGGGAAGCGGCTGTGGCTCAATCAGTAGGGCTCCCGTTTACCATATGGGAGGCCCCGGGTTCGGTTCCCGGGGCCTCCTGGTGAAGGCAAGCCCGCCCGCGCGGCGTGGTTAACTGACCCAGCGAGCATGAGCAGCAAGGGGGGGATAAATGAATAAATAAATAAAATCTTTAAAAAAAAAAAAAGAATCCATATGTGATCTGTCAATATTTGTACATACTAAAAAATTACAAAGCTGCAGTGCAAAGTATACACTGTTCTTTAAGTCAGATTCTCATTCCATTTTCATTTAATATGAATTCATTAGATATTACATACATTCAACTACATCCACTATCAGAAATCATAAATGAGACCAAGAATATTATTTTAAATCATGAAATGGTGATGACATTTTAGAAATGCGGTTTACTAAGCATTCTAACCCAGACAAATGGGATGGAAAAAGCATTGCACAAGCAAATAGCCTTGTGGTTGAGAGCATTACTTGAGCCAGATGACCTTGGTTTGTCTAGTGGTTCCACCAAGCAACTAGTTATATGACCCTGACTAAGTGCCTTAACCTTGCTGTCCCTCTGCAGTATTCATGTGTTAAATAGAGATAAACCATTATCAGCGTCATAGGAGTTTTGTGAGAATTGGTTGACTTAAAGCCTGTAAAAATATTTAGAGTAGTATCTGGCATATAAGGGTTTATTATTATTATTATCATAGTCATCATTGTTTTTCTTTTAGTATTATTAATTGTACTAAACTTTCTGTCTTTCATCAGGGGAAAAACTAATTACTCAGGGTTTTTTTTTCCTATTCAGTGTAATGATTCCACTGAACAACTATTTAGAGAATTTCTATTTCTAAGTGATGATTTGAACTGACTTAAGACATTTTAGAAGATAAATTTCAGTGTGATGTTAACTATTCTTAGTGAATGGCACCTATAAAATACATCATTTGGATTAAAATTAGCAACAACAATAATAACGAAAACAATAATGACTAACAACTACTTAGGACTTGCTGTTTGTCAAGCACTGTACTAAGCATTTTTCACAGCTAGTATGGAATGCGGTGAGCAATAGTAAATTGTGGTCCCTTAAAAAGCAAACTTAAATATCCTAGATCTATTTAGTTAAAAGTTTTAATCATCATATGACCAACTAACATTGCTCTTTTATTTAAATTCAAGTTATTTGGTGTTTCATCCCTTGCTTTCACTTCTTGATATGAAAGACTGCACTAAAATATACTTTCTTTGTAGCTGGGTCAATTACAGCTATTAAGTGGAATGCTCCTTGTTTTGGATGGCTTTGAAGATCTTATTAAACCTACCTTTGCATTCTTTGAGAAAGTGTTATGGCCAGGGATGAATTTTGCACTCCTCATATATCACATCATTTTGAAGGAAAAAAAAAGAAACTATTGAAAAGAAATAAGACAGGCTTTCGGTAAAACTCAAAAGATATCTTCATTTAAAGGCAGTGTCCACGATTTCATGATTTTTAAATATTTGCACAACTTGCATATCCTATTGTGTACCATGTATAACTGTGTATTATGTACAGTAATTTAAGAAGTCTATTAAGCTTATTGGTTTTTATTGCAAGTTCAGGTTATTGGCAAGAAGGATAGAAAATTTAGTAATGAACTTGAAAGTACTATAGAAACAAAATCGTTCCTTAAACTTAACTAAAAAGCTGAAAATGCTTTAACTTTTGAATTAAATACAACATATATTTATTGACCAACTTCTCTGTGAAATGTATTTTGACATAAATGATTAATAAAACAACACAAATCACCACAACATAAAACTCAGTGCTTTATATCAAATTTTACTATTTTTTTTTCTCTTTGTCCTTCTTTATTCTCCCCCCCCCAATCACCTGTGAAGCTTGTGACTGTTCTCATCTGGGTAATAATTGTGACCCCCAAACTGGTCAATGCATTTGCCCTCCCAATACCATTGGAGAGAAATGTTCTAAATGTGCACCCAATACCTGGGGCCACAGCATTATCAGTGGTTGTAAGGTAAGTGAATCGCTTTATTCCATCTGGTAATTTTTTTAACTTTTATGTTTTGGTAGAGTTCTATAGTCGGGAATTCAAAGCTCAATATTATATTACAAAACAATATAGAATTATGACTACAATGTTATTGCAGATATTAAATCAGTATCTTAACTTTTATTTGTGGGAAAGATTGTGGAATTAAGTACATATTTTTATTGGTTATGCCATAATACCTACCAAAAAAAAAAAAAAAACAAAAAAACAAAACCCCACCAAAACCCCAACAAGGAACAAATATAGAGAAGGAAACAACATCTGAATTAAAACCAGGAAACAGCCATAAACTCATACCTAGACCCAGTGAAATTTATCTGCAAATTACCAATAAATCAGGAACTAATTAAAGAAATTTGCCAAATCTACAGGAATTGCCACCATTAAGAGCAAATTGCTACTTTTCAGAAATAGTTGAGATGATTCTGAATAGTCATAATAACAACCTTTAGCTTGGAAAAAGTCTCCTTGTTTTCCATGAATGGGACCAGAGAAAGTGGCTTGACCAGACTCTTGTTTATAGAAATCTATCCGGCAGCAACATGGAAGGCAAATGGAAGGTGGGACCCTCAAATAGTGGGATCCTTACTATTGCCTCAAATCGTGAGCAATGATGGAAGCTAGGACCTAGTCAACAAGCATCTATTATAGAACCCTTAAACTTATAGGGCTTGCTGAATTCATGTATTGGGCTAAGAAGTGGGATGAAGGATTACTCCCAAGTTTTGCTTTGCAACCCAGTAGATGATGGTATTGTTTACTATGAAAAAGGAATATAAGAAGAAAAACATGTTCAGGAGGGAAAGGTGATGAGTTCATGGTTATCAATTTTTTGTGACATACAAATTAAATTAAATTCACCAATTAAAGTGTGCAGTTTAATGAGTTTCGACCAGTGATTACAGCCAGATAACCATAGCAAAAATTAAAACAGAATATTTCCATTCCTTGTACCCATTTGCAGTCAAAGTCCCATCCCCTATACTCAGCATCAGGCAACTGTTTTGCATTCTATCACTATAGTTTTGTCATTTCTAGAACTTCATATAAATAGATCATTGTTGTTTAGGGTGTTTTCTGTTTGTTTGTTGGGGATTTTAAAATCTGGCTACCTTCACTAACTATAATGCTTTTGCCATTCATCCATATTGTTGCATATGTCAGTAGTTTTCTTTTTTTAATTGCTTAATGATATGTCATTGCATGGATATATCACAACTTGTTTATCAATTTATCATAGTTTTAGATGGGCATTTGGGTAGTTTCCTGTAGGACCCATTATGAGTAATTTTTTCCATGAACATTTGAATGTAAGTCAAAAGCATTTCTGTGGACATATGTTTTCATTTCTCTCCACAAGAATGCTCCACATCCTTGCAAACACTGGGGATTCTGTCTTTTTAATTTAATTTTAGCCATTCTTTTTGCTGTGTGTTTCTTTTGTATTTCTTTAATAACTAATGATGTGGAAAATCATTTTTTAAATTTAACATTCATGTATCTTCTTTTATGAAATGTCTGTATAAATCTTTGCTCATTTTTATTTTGGTTTGTTTGCCTTTTTAATCATGAGTTGCAAGAGTTTTTTATATATGCTGAACACCAGTCCTTTAACATATGTTTGTTCTACAGCTGTTTTTTCTAGTATATAGCTTGCTTTTCAGTTCCTATACAGTGTATTCATCTAATTTTTATACAAACTAGTTTATTAGTTTTTCTTTTGTAGTTCATACTTTTTATGTTTTATCTAAGAAATAAATATATGTGTAAACCAAGGTCCAAATTTTTTTGTATTTATTCTTCAAGAAGTTTTATAGTATTATCTCTTAAATTTAGGTCCATTATTCAATTTTAATATTAAATTTTGTGTATAGTGTGAGATAATCGTCAAAGGTCATCCATTTTTTTTATGGATATCCAATTTTTCCATAAGCATTTGTTGAAACTATCCTTCTTTCCATTGAACTACTTTGGCCACTTTTTCAAAAATCATTTGATCATGTATGTGCTGATCTGTTGGTGGGCTCTAATCTGTTTCCCACACTGTCTTGATTATTGTACCTTTCTAGCAAGTCATGCAGTCAAAGTTCTCCAACTTTATTCTTCTTTTTCAATATCTTTTCTCTATTCTAGGTCCTTTGCACATCTATATAAATTTTAGAATTAGCTTGTCAATTGCTTTAACAAAAAATCTACTAGGATTTGATGTGGTATACAACTTAAGAATGTTAAATTCAATTTATGAACATGATATAGATTTCCATTTATTTAGTTCTTCTGACTTTTTCTCAGCAATGTTTTATTATTTTTGGTGTACAGATATTGCACATATTTTATTAAATTTATCAAGTGTTTCATGTTTTCATCCAAATGCAAATACTATTTGTTTCCATTTTAGTTTCCAATTGTTTGTTGCTGGCATAGAAAAACACAGTTATTTGTGTATATTAATCTTCTATACTGCTATCCTGCTAAATTTTTTACTTCTAGTTTTTTGCTTTTTGATAGATTCTTAGGATTTTCTATGTAGACAATCATGTCATCTGTAAATACAGCTTTACTTCTTCCTTTCAATTCTCTGTAATTATACTTCTTTTTCTTGACTTATTGCATTACATAGAACCCTTAGTAAAATGTTGACAAGGAGCAGTTAGAGCAAACATCCTTGCCTTATTTCTGACTTTAGGTAGAAAGCATTCAGTCTTCTACAATTAAGAATGATGTTAGCTGTAGTTTACTTATAGACCCCTTATTTGTTTGAGGATATCCCTTATATTCCTAGTTTGCCGAGAGCTTTTATCAAAAAATGTGTATTTGATCTTGTCACATGTGTTTTCCGAATCTATTCAATAAGCATATTGTCCTATTTAAATAATGTAGGATTCAGCCTGGATTTTTTAAAAATGATTTTTGGATCTATGTTCATGAGGGATATTGGTTTGTAGCAGGGGTTCTTAACAAGGAGTCCGTGACCTTGAATTGAAATTCAAAAAACATTATTCTTGCACATCTATATAAATTTTATGTGTTGTGTGGGTGTGCTATATATATTAAATAATACACAGTATAGTTTGGACTTAGTAAGGGGTCTATGGTTTTCACCTGACTGGCAAAAGGGTCCGTGGAACAAAAAAGGTTAAGAACCCCTGGTCTTTAGTTTGTTTTGTTTTTCTTGTCGTGTTGTCTGGTTTTGGTATTGTCATAATGCTAGACTCTTGAAATGGGTTGGGAAGTGTTCCCTTCTCTTATGATTTCTGAAAGAATTTACTTAAAATTGATATTCCTTTTTCATGAAATATTTGGTAGAATTCAGTCCTTAAGCCATCCATGCCTGGAGTTGCCTTTATGGGAAGTTTATTTAACTACAATTTCAAATTTTTTAAATAGATATAGGATTATTCAGGTTATTTATTGCTCCTTGGATAAGTTTTGGTTATTTGTCCATAGGCTCTATAGTGATATCCCTTTTTAATTCATAATTTTGATGATTATGTCTACACTTTTTTTCTTAATATTTCTAGAGGATTATCAGTTTTCTTGATTTTTTTCAAAGAACAACCTTTTAGTTTCATTGATTTTCCCTAAAGTTTTTTTGTTTTCTATTTCATTGATTTTGCTTTTTAAAAAAAATTATTTCCTTCCTTTGCGTCCTTTGAATTTAATTTGCTCTTTTCCAAGTTTCTTAAGGTAAAAGCTTAGATCATTCATTTGAGAATTTCCTCTTTTCTAATATAAGAATTTCATGTTATAAATTTCTTTACAGGCACTATTATAATTGCATTCCCTACATTTTGATAACTTGTGTTTTAATTTCATTCTTTTAAAAACATGCTCTAATTTTTTTTTTTTTTTACATTTCTCAATTAAATGTAATGGATACATGTAATTTTTTTTTTAATCAAACAATATATTACACAATATATTTGGTTCATAGTAATGCATTTATACAGTATTTGTCCTTTTGTGTCTGGCTTGCTTCACTCAACATAATGTCCTCCAGGTTCATCCATGTTGCCATATGTTTTATGACTTCATTTCTTCTTACAGCTGCATAATATTCCATCGTGTGAATAGACCACAGTTTGTTTATCCATTCATCTGTTGATGGACACCTGGGTTGTTTCCATCTTTTGGCAATGATGAATAATGTGCTATGAACATCGGTGTGCAGATGTCTGTTCGTGTCACTGCTCTCAGTTCTTCTGGGTATATACCCAGTAGTGGTATTGCAGAGTCACATGGCAAGTCTATATTCAACTTCTTTAGGAACTGCCAAACAATCCTCCATAGTGGTTGTACCATCCTGCATTCCCACCAACAGTGAAAAAGTGTTCCTATCTCTCCACATCCTCTCCAACACTTGTAGTTCTCCTTCTTTTTAATAGTGGCCATTCTGATAGGTGTGAAATGATATCTCATTGTAGTTTTGATTTGCATTTCCCTAATCATGAGTGATGTTGAGCATTTCCTCCTGTGTTTTTTTTGCCATTTGTATTTCTTCTTCGGAGAAATGTCTATTCAAGTCTTTGGCCCATTTTTAATTGGGTCATTTGTCTTTTTATTGTTGAGCTGTAACATCTCTTTATATATCCTGGATATTAAACCCTTATCAGCTATGTGATTTCCAAATATTTTTTCCCATTGAGTCGGCTGCCTTTTCACCCTTCTGACAAAGTCCTGTGAGGTGCAAAAGTGTTTAATTTTGAGGAGGTCCCATTTTTCTACTTTTTCTTTTGTTGCACGTGCTTTGAGTGTGAGGTCAAGACCTTGTAAGGTCTTGAAGATGTTTCCCTACATTTTCTTCTAGACTAATTTGTTTTTAATGAGTTGATTTTTTAGAAGGCTGATGTTTAATTTTAAAATGTTTGCAAATTTCCAAGATAATTTTCTATTGCTGGTTTATAGTTTAGTTCTGCATTAGAAGAAAGAACATAATTTGTATTATTTCAATTTTACATTTATTAAGATTTATTTTATGGACCAGAATACCATCCATTTGATTACTATAACATGTGCCCTTGAAAATTTTGTGTATTCTGGAGTTATTAGGTGAAATATTCTATAAATCTCAATTATCCTTAAAGATTTTTATGTCTACTTGTTTTTCCAATTACTGGAACTGTTGAAATCTTCAGCTGTAATTTGGATTTGTCTATTTCTTCTTTCAATTTCCTAGGTTTTGTTTCATGTATTTAGGAACAGTGATATTATATTTATACATATTTAGGATTGTTATGTCTTTTTGAAAATTTGACCCTTCTATCATTATGAAATGTCCTTCTTTATTCTTGGTTGTGTTCATTGTTCTGACATGTACTTTTTCTGATATTCATATAGCAATTCTATTTTCTTTTGTTTGGTGTTTAGAAATATATATTTTCCACTCTATCATTTATCCCATCTTTTTTAATATTTAAAATTAATTAATTTAATTTTGGATAGCATATATGTGATTTTTTTGTCTACTCTTACAACCTTGACATTATAATTGGAGTATTTAATTTATTCATATTTAATGTAATTGTCAATGTAGTTAGGTTAAATCTACCATTTTGCTAATTGCTTTTTACTTGTCTTTTCTGTTCTTGGTTTCTTTTTTCTTCTCTTCCTGCCTTCTGTATTGAATTATTTTTATAGTTGTATTTTGTCTTCATTTTAACTTATTAACTATACATACTTGTTTTATAGGTTTAGTGCCCTGCTTGAAGGATGTATATCATTAGCTTTTCAGAATTTACCTTAAAATAATATTATACCACTTTACATTTAGCTTAAGAACCTTACAACAGTAAATGTTCAAATCCTTTCCTCATCTTTTAT
This sequence comes from Tolypeutes matacus, assembly GCA_026826555.1. Lineage (NCBI taxonomy): Eukaryota > Metazoa > Chordata > Mammalia > Cingulata > Chlamyphoridae > Tolypeutes > Tolypeutes matacus. The sequence continues at coordinate 2,418,495 of JAKSZT010053888.1, read as the reverse complement.
GCTATTGTTGTCATATATTTTACTTCTATATATTATAAATACCACAATATATTCTTATTTATTTGATTTAAATGGTCAATTACCTTTTAGAGAGAAGAAAAAATTATTTTATAATTTTCCATATGTATAAAGTCCAATTCTTTTTATTCCTTTGTGTACATACAAATTTCCATGTTGTATCATTTTCTTTCTTCGATTTAACTACGTTCTTAATTTTTAATGTTATTTCTAATAATTCATGTCTACTGAAAATGAATCTTTATATTTTTTGACTATAAAAGTCTATAATTTTCCTTCATTTCTTTCAAAGATATTTTTATATTTTTGCTGGATATGGAATCTTAAGTTTTCTTTTTCAGCAATGTTATTATGTTTTTTGGGTTTGTTTTTTATTTTGTTTTGTTTTGGCTTGGTTGTTTTCCTTTACTTCTTCTACATGAGGTTAGTTGAATCTGTTGGATTTGTGGGTTAGAGTTTTCATCAAACTTGGGAATTTTTCAGCCATTGTATCTTCAAATGTTTTTCTTTTCCTCAACCCCATTCTCTCCTTCTGGGACTCAAAAGTCTGTTGGACTACTTGATATTTTCCCACAGCTCACTGAGGTTCTGTTTATTTTTCAGTTTCTTTTCCCTATATTCTTCATTTTTTATAGTTTCTCTTGTTTGGTATTCAAGTTCACTAAATTTTTTTTTTTTTTTGCATTGTCTCATCTGTTGTTAAGCCAATCCACTGGTTTTTTATTTCAAATATTGTATTTTTCATCTTTAAAATGTCCTTTTGGATTTCCTTTTGTATCATTTTGTACCTTTAATTTCACTCTTCATTTTACATCCTTGAGCATATTTATAATATTGATAATAGCTTCTTTAAGGTGGTTATCTGCTAATTCCATCTCTTTTTCAGGAATATTCTTATCGGTTTATAATTTTCCTGATTATGCATCAATTTTCCTGCTTCTTTGTATGCCAAGTAACTTTTCTTTGTATACCAGACACTGTACTTATTTAATTGTGGAGTATTGGGTTGGGTTGTATTCCTTTAAAGAGTGCTGAACTTTATCCTGGCAAACAGCTTAGTTACTTACTGATCACTTAGATCCTTTTAAAGCTTGCTTTTAAGTTTTATTAGGGAAGGTCCAGAGAAGACTTTAGTACAGGGGTCCTTTAGTCCCACTATTAAAATCTAAACCATCTGAGACAATTACCCAGTGTATTACTATATCTCTCCAATCTGGATGTTGGGAAAATGAATTATTCTGAGCTTTCCGAGAGATCTGACAATTTTTTGGCCTAGAGATTTACAATGCTTTTTTCCCCCAAACTTGTAGAAGTCCATCCCATGTACACACAGATCAATACCCAGCCAAAAATGCAAAGGGACCCTTTTCTTTTTCTCTGGAATCTTCTCTCTGTGTAACACTTTCCCTGTTGAACACAATTCTGGTTGTCTCTGCATCTCCAGTCACTACTCTGTGTTTCTCAACTCAGCTATAGTGCTGGACTTTGAGTTCGCTCTCTATGTATTGCTGCCTAGAAATTGCCTCCAAGTACCACATCATTGTTTTCCATCTCTCAGAAGTCACAGTCCTGTGCTTTCTGTTGTCTAAAAATAGTTTTTTTAAAATATTTTTTTCTCTTCCTCTTTTTAAGTGTTTGTAGTTGTTTGTGGCTGGAGATAAATTCTCATAGCAGTTAGTACTTCATGGATGTTGAATTAATGTTCAACATCCCAGGTGCCTGTGGGACACTCAAATGGAGATGTCCAGCAAACAATTAGAAATGCAGGGAGGAAGTTTGTATTTGAAATTTTATAGACATTGATGCTTTGTGAGTAAGTATAATTTTAAGGGAAGGCCCAGAGTTAAAAGGGGAAGGATGTCAAAATGAAACATTTAAAAAGATGGGCAAGAAAAGAAGATGCATGATGGAAACTTGGAAGTAAAAGCTTAAAGAAGAAAAGGCAAATCATTTAAGTATTATGAAAACTAAGGAGAAGAGGATGTTTAAAGAAAAGGAATGCTCTTCAGTGCCAAATGCAACCCAGAGGTCAAGTAAGATCAGAACTGAACTGTGTCCAGTGAATTTAGAAGAAATAGACAAGAGCATTACTCAGGTTAGTGAGAATCATTACAGTAAGCAGATTGGGTTGAGGACTATTGGACTGTGATGAACACGTGTGCCCTGTTTGATCTGATGGCAGTACCTCTAAAGTATAAACTATATTTTCTACCTAGCTAGCACATGCAAAACAGTAGAATCTAGCCATTTTCACATAAGTGGTAAAACATCTGCATATAGTAATCTATAAAGAGCAGAGGAAAACAAATGCGTTAGTGATTGTTCAAGAAAGTTCCGATATCTGACACTCTTCCATTAGACATTTGATTAGAGAAAATAAAAACTGGAAAGGACATTTCTTTTTCTATTGCCAACATCATTTTGGAGTTTGAAGTACTTCAGAGCTACATTTTAGAAATGAAACAAACATTTCTCAAGAGATCCAAGGTTTTTTGATGAGTGAACAATGCTCTACATTTCTATGATTAATTATTTGGATTTTCAGTTTTCATTCCAAGCATCTCCTCGTCAGTTTGACTCATGAATAAGCCATATGGAAACTTATGAGGTTTCCATAACCTTAGTGATGTGGCCAAACCCTAGTAAAACTCCTGAAATTGAAGCTGATAGCTAATGTTCATGATGAAGTCAGGGTGGAATGCAGTCCAGGTTTCTTGACATAAAAGTAGTGGTACATTTGTTATTACACTTTTTCTGACTCAATTAAGGCTGATGATTGAATAAGTATTTATGTCGGTTGGTGTTGATTGAAATATTTCAGATTACTTTGAACCAGTTTTAAGAGTCTAGATTTCTGAATAGCTAGGCCCTTTGCCATTATGAACAGTATAAAAAAATGCCATGGTGCTTTCACACATATGTATCTATGAGCTTGTATTCTACTATTTACAAACTTAGATGACTATGATCTGAATAAACAGTGATTTGAGATTTATAGCTTCCCTTTGTGCCATGGATAATTTCTCTGTGCTGAGGTGTGAGCACACATACCGTTTGAGCTTTTATTGGAGTAGAATAAGCTTGCCATCTTTTACTAGGAGGGGAATAGTGCACAAATTCTCTATTGCTAAACAAGCATTGCATCTAATTATGATTTAAGTTTTGATGATGACTATAGTGCTATCTAAACATATGGTTAATGGCCTCATTTATTCTCCACTATAACTTCCTGTATATTTTTCCTGTTTTGGAAAAATCCCAATGTCTATTTGTTCTATCATGCATTCTTTAAGAATCAGTGCTTTGGTTTTATACAATAAATTGGGTAGCAGACTTTTTAAATTTTAGTTATTTAAAGGATGCCTCTAAAGAAGTTTTTATTATCTGATTATAATTTTCATAACATATCATAATTTTCTGTTCCTGGTTTATGGCCCATTTTGTTTAATTGACTCAATATACACTCAAAGTAATTGGCAAGAAAAAATTATTTATGTGAATAAGTAAATCATTCTAATTTTGAAATCTCATTCTACATCTGATGTTCTATTCAGACAAGTTACTCGCTGTCATGGCAGTGGTTTATTCTATATTTTGAATGCTGTATCCATGTAATATAATAAATAACTGAAATAATTGTAATTGTAACTAGTAATGTAATAATTAGCATTATGTATCCTTGGATTTATAATAATTTCTAGTTAGCATGTCCTATTGCAGCCTTTTTACTAGATAGCATTGAAGACATTGAAAAGTATTTAGTCACAAGAACACAAAAAATCAAGTCCTGACAATTATTTTAAAATCAGAATCTAGAAAATGTTTCACCAGACATTTGGGCAGGAAAGAGAAGACAGAGGAGAAACCAGTGGTTGTGCATCCCATCTTAGAAAGAGTAGTCCCATAAGCAAAACAGTGTTGGCAGAAGCAACTGCAGGAATTTAACTCTTATGGGTGGATATAAGAATTAAGTTGAATATTGAAAGTATGAGATATACAAGTGAGATCCAGTCAGACTTGGAGCTGGGAATTTGACTAGTTGCTATGCATATGGCCTGCCATAGAGCTATAGATCTGAGAAGGATAATAAGATACCACTAAGAAGAGTTGAGTCACAGGCAAACTACACACACTGAATAGTGGCAAACTCAGAGAACCAGAGAGAGAGATAGTATATGTATCAGGACCCGCTGAGAAGCTCTGACTCACACTAGGTTTTCAAACAGGGAAAATACAATTTAAAGAATCGCTAACTAGTAGAAGATGGTAAATTACCAAAAAGGGTGCCAGAAGTGATAGAGACAAAACAAAACAAAACAAAACAAACAGCTACTACCATTGAGGACAGTAAAGGAAATAAGGACTAGGAAAAAGCATGCCACACACACCCAATGCTGAGATTTCAGATCTCTTTGAAGAGAGTGTGATGACCAGAGAACACACGACCTGCTGGTGGTAAAATTAATTAATTAATTAATTAATTAACAAACAAATAAAATAAAATTTTAAAAATTGCCAGAGTCTGTGTTCAGGTACTGGTCTGTAGCTACAAGCTATTGTTGGAGGATATGGGCAAGCTGGAGCTATTTTGAAGCAGCTTGTCCATTGTCAGAGGGTGTGTACAGGCTAGAGATACTCAGAAAGCTGTCGATGGGGAGAGAGTGGCCCGAGGGCACAGCTGGAAATCTTTCTGGGCTGCTGGGCTCCTGTGCCATGTAATAAAATTATGAGGATAATAATGGAGAACCAGATCCTGGAAAGGAAGTTTCTCCACAACACTATGGCCTTATCAGGTCCCTCTAAGGCTAACATTCTGCTACCTGGCCACAGAAAAATGTTTACAGGGCCCGGGGAAAACATCACAAAGCAGGGCAAAGTAGGGTGAATTTAGAGCCAGGAGGTAATAAATTGATAACTGACACAGCTGGCCTCTGGAAACTTTTATTTCGAGATTCTAAATGAAATTTTAGAAATCCACTTGGCCTTTTCAGTAAATTTCAAGATTATATGAGCTCTGTAACTCAAAAGCAGAAAGTCTTAAAAGGAGAATATAAGATGAAAACCAAGAGAATGAGCTCTAATTCAAGATGAGTGAGGAAAAATAAGAAATGGATTGAAAAGAAACCAAAAATGCAAAAGTGTAATTAAAATAAACATTGGTGGTATATCCACATAACAGATTTTCACTGTGAAAATAGAAGTTATAAATAGAGAAAAAAATTGAGAGGTGCACACAACAGGAAGGGTAGAGCAAAGGAAAACAATTACAATGGATGTAGGATATTACAGAGGCAGACAGATAAGAATGAACTTTTAGAATTACAGTTGTTCTTGCAGAAGAAAATTGATAAATTAGAACATAAATAAAAATTAAAAGCAGGTTTGAAGAAACAGCAATGAATGAAAAACCAATTATGTTCCCAAACTGAGAGAACTCATCATGTTCCAGTAAATTAATGGGAAAAAAAGATGCAAATTTTTAAAAATTCTAGCAAAATTTTGAATTAAATAAATACAGTGAAAAGCCCATATACATCTAGAAGAAGAAACAAGGTTGCCAGCACAGCATCCAATCCAGTTTGTCTGCCAAACTACACGCCTAAAGATAACATGCTAACCATGACTTCTCTAGGTACCCCCTGGCTTCCCACATCTGGTTTGCTTCTATGTCTTCATAGCTTTTTGCTCTTCTGCTATCATATAGTGCTTATTACAGCAGATTATATTTACACATTCACTTGTTTCCCTCAACTAGTTTCTAAGATGTGCCTCTGTACAGCTTAAATGGAATAGTAATGAAATGAGAAGGTTAAAATTGACTTTGTCTAAGGTTTAATCTTTGCAATTAAAATGTTTGAGGATAGCCCATATGTGACTCCTCCCTACCACAAAAAAAGACAGAAAGAAAGCACAATTCTTTATTCACATAGCATTATGGTTTCTGGACAATCATATATTTTAGTAAATTCAGCAAGCAATTTTCAGGTTATATTCACTGTTGTTTCCCAAGATACTAGACTAGAACAATGCAAAATATGTTGTAGATACATATAAATATTTGTTTAATGGAAGCATAGGAACACTAGAATTAAAAGTTTAAGGCATTTCCAATGAGAGTGTGTTAATAGTTGTTGTTTTTATCTCCTCTACAGGCTTGTAACTGCAGTGTGGTGGGATCGCTTGATTTCCAATGCAACATGAACACGGGTCAATGCAACTGTAATCCAAAATTCTCCGGTGCAAAATGTTCAGAGTGCAATCTAGGTCACTGGAATTACCCTCACTGCAATCTCTGTGACTGTTTTCTGCCTGGGACTGATGATGCAACCTGTGATTCAGAGGCTAAAAAGTGCTCATGCAGTGATCACACTGGGCAGTGTACTTGTAAGGTATGTGCTGCCAGAACACAGCAAGGAAAGATCCCAGTCAATGCCATTTCCATTGCTCACTTTGAACTTCATTCCATGTTTGGTGTTCATTATCCCTGCTGCAGCAAGCTAACCGAAGAGATACACTAAAAATCATTGCCTGACACGGAGTTCTCATTGATGTATGTGCACTGGCATACAGATAAGCACTATTTTCTGAGAAGTTGTTTTCAGCTAAAACCCAGCTTTTTCTTCTAATTGGTAGAGATGATGTCTTTTTGATGTTAAAATGGAAATATTTCTCTTTATAAATTCATTTTGCTTAAACAAAAATAATCTGAAAGAAAGACAGTTCTTGTGTCATCAGAGAAAAGCATTAGCTAAATAATAAGTCTTATAAAAATTGTTTCTCCTAAAATTAATCTGCAATTACTGTACATTGAGAAATATATTTACTGTTGTGGAAGTTCAGTAAAATTTCATCCTGTGTAAACACTGACATTATAAACAGTGACTATCTGCAAATTTGAGTCCTCATTAATATTGTTAAGTGATGTAGAAAAACAGCCAATTAAAAAGTAAAAGAGGGATCTTCCCCCCTAAGATATTTTAGGAAAAAAATCAATCCTGGGATAAATGCAGTTATGACTGTCAGAAGTATCTTTTAAAGATAAAGACAATGCAAAGATGGATAGAGGAAACATGAGGATGAAATCCAGGCAGGGGTAATTAATACAGTCTTGGGAATTTAGGAAAATGGCAGCTTCAGTCATCCAGGGAGAGCCCTACTGCTAATACAAAGGACAATGCTGGATTATTACGTATTATAATTATAGTTATACCTTATAGATAATATATGTTATGTATATGTATATCATTATATGATAACAATTATATGCAGGTACATTTTAACGCCCTATTTTTTTCACAAGTTTGCATCTCATCACTAGCTAGGTATCAATATTTTTTATTTTGCTTCTGAAATTCTCATGAGCCTTTCATATGGCTCACAGTAGAATTGTAGGAAATGTGCTACTTAGATTTAAAAAGCCCTATACAGGGGAGCAGGTGTAGCTCAGTGGTTGAGCACCTGCTTCCCATGTACAAGGTCCTGGGTTCAATCCCTCCTAAAAAAAAAACAACAAAGAACAACAACAAACAATATACAATAACCTTAGTACTATACCTATTCATAAACAAAGCATTTTTAGGCCTGTGAACTCCTTACAATATTAAAACCGTGTGCCATTTGAGATGTGACTCTAATATTCAGTCTTGCTTTGCTTTTGTTTGTTTAATTTTAAAGATCTGTCCCTGTTACTCATTCCCAAGTTTATTTCCCTTAAGGCTCTGTTGTTATGGACTCCTGAGGGACTCTCTCTTCTCTCCAGGTCAATGTGGAAGGTGTCCACTGTGACAGGTGCCGGCCTGGCAAATTTGGACTTGGCACCAAGAACCCACTTGGCTGCAGCAGCTGCTATTGCTTCGGCGCTACTACTCAGTGCTCTGAAGCAAAAGGACTGATCCGTACACGGGTGAGTAAGGAACTGCTGAGCCATGTAATGGTATAATGTTCGCTCCTGCTGGCGGCTTTTAGTCAGGCACCGAGGGGTAGTAGGAAATGGCAAAATATTTAAGTAGCCTTTTCCCTGTGCATATTTAAAAATGGTAAAGGGGCCATGCACCATGAGACATTAGGTGTGGATGTCTTTGTTTTTTCTTTTTAAAAAATAATTCATTTATTCTTAAGGTAATAGATGCCAAAAGATAAAAAGAGTGTTATGCTTTGGGATAGTGTCTCACTTTGCTAAACGCTGCCCAATCAATGTTCCAGAAGTGTGTTGGCTTTTCTAATGGGAATTTCTTAGGTTAAAACTTGCAGTTCTGAGGCTGTGAAGGTGTCCACACGAAGGCATCAAGAATGCCGTCTCACCAAGGTGCAGCTGGAGGCTGCCAGGCACGTGAGGACTTCTACAGATGCCATCTCTCTGAGCTACAGCTGTGGGCCACCAAGCAGAGCCCAAGGCTGGTCCACTCGCCCCTCTCCTCCTGGCCTCATCTCTTCTGCCTGGAGCTGCTCTGTGGGCCCAGCCTCTTAGGAGCCTCTATCCGGGGCTCTGTGCTCCACTGATTCCAGGCGGCCTTCTTTCAGTATCTCTGCCACATTTTTTTTTGTCTCTGCTCTTAGTCCTCTGTTTATATAGGACTCCAGAAAGAGGATTAAGACCCACCTTAATCCTTGGGCCCTACAGTCTAATCAGAGGCGCTTAACTGAAGCAATCTAATCAAAAGTGATCCAATCAAAAGGTCCTCATTCAACAGGTTTACATGCACAGGCATGGGTTGGCTTAAGAACATGGTTTTCTGGGGTCTACAAAAGATCAAACCAGCACAGATGGGAAGAAGCTGCATTCTGAAAAGTGGGGGCATCAGAACGGGAATGTTGAATGCAGCAAAGGATCCCAGACCTTGCACATTTATTCCAACCAGCCTCGAGGAGTCATCGATATTTAGGGGGGCAATCATGCTCATTTTTTTCTTTAAATTTACTCAAACTATTCCTATTTTTAAATCCTGCTTTGTATTATTTTAAAAGATGCCACTTTTCACAGCTGTTGTGGTCTTCACTATGCAGACAAGTCAGTAAGGTCTAAATCACGTGCCCAGGACGCCCACATTCTGCTTCTTGTGGGAACCCTTCCTTGGCGTGGGGAGGGGGTGCCTGCAGATAGCCATGCAGTCCATAACGTAGTTTCAAAGGCTGCTGGGAAGACTTGAGCTCAGCCCTCTGCTGTGATTCCTCCCGCTAAGGTGACACTGACGCCTAAGCAGACCGTCCTGCCCCTGGTGGACGAGGCGCTGCAGCACACGACTACCAAAGGCATCACCTTCCAGCACCCAGAGATCGTGGCGCATATGGATCTCATGAGACAAGATCTCCACTTGGAACCTTTTTATTGGAAACTTCCAGAACAATTTGAAGGAAAAAAGGTAAAAGCAGGAACTTTAAAATCAAATGGGAACAAGGTGAAATATGTTTCTGGGATCCTGATTTACCTAACTAATCAATGCTCATTTTATTTTGTTAGTTGATGGCCTATGGAGGCAAACTCAAGTACACAATCTATTTTGAGGCTCGGGAAGAGACAGGTTTCTCTACCTATAAACCTCAAGTTATCATTCGGGGTGGGACTCCTACTCATGCCAGAATTATCATCAGGCATATGGCTGCTCCTCTAATTGGCCAACTGACAAGACATGAAATTGAAATGACAGAGGTAAGGTTATTAATTGTTTGATACAAAGATGCCGGCAGTTGTGTGTTCAGTTGTGTCAGAGTGGGTTTCTTTTCTTATTTTGTTAACAGAAAGAATGGAAGTATTATGGTGATGATCCCCGAATCAGTAGGACTGTAACCCGTGAAGACTTCTTGGATATCCTCTATGATATTCATTATATTCTTATTAAGGCCACTTATGGAAATGTCATGCGACAAAGCAGGTAAACTATAGCAGAAAATATCCCAGTTCTTATTCTGGAGTTTATAGGGAAGATCAGTAAGATATGAGACAAGAAAGAGTTTAAAATAGTTGGTTTGGGAGTATAACAATAGAAGGCAAGTTAAGGGTGATTTCCAGGTCATCTGGTAGAAGTTACAGGCATTCACCAGAAGAGGAAAGCACAAGCACTAGAAGCAATGACAGCTGAGTCAGTGAATTACACCCAGAACCTAGATTTTGTGTCTACCATTTCCTATTAGAAGGAACCAGTACACATGGATGTTGAATCTGGCATAGGATATATACAGGAGAACTGGAGACATCTTATCTGGCCTGTAAGTGGGAGAAGTTATCAAAGACTCATTGGATCATTTCAGAGGGACATAGTAGCCAGCATGAACGGATATCTACTAGTCCAATTTGAGACAAATTAAACATTAAAAAAGGACTGCAAATTTATTGAAGTACATTGAATATATATGAAGTCCATGGGTTTATGGTGATATTCCCCAAAAGAAAAAGAAAAAGATATATAAACTCATTTTTCAACATTGCCTCAGTTTCTCTGTCTTGTCCTATAAGAATATGCAATCAGTATGTTTTTACATATGGTTCTGTAGAATAAATTAGTAGACTAGGCTGAGAAAACAAAACAAAAAAAACTATAAAGCCTCTCATTTGCAAACTAACTGAATCCAAAAATACCATAATTCAAATGTTTACACTGTATTAAACCTATTATATAACACAAAACCCTATTCTTTCATGCAGAAGAACTATATGGCTTTTCTGATTGATTTAGGAACTTTTGGTAAAGGAAATACTCAAGGACCAAAATTCACTTTTAAATCTGTGTTCCTTTGGTTTCTTTTTCATATTTTTCACTTGTAACAGAAGATTGTTTTATGTGAAATAAAAAGAAGTGTGTGCCAAAAATATGCTGTCAACTACATATTGTTAATTATTTTAGAATATCAGATGTAAAGCAGATGGCAGAAGCCAAAGCAGGTTTGTACCTCATAGAAGACAAGAGATTACTTTGTGGTTATGGAAATAATTCCAGGCAGAGTAAAATTTGAGTTTCCTAATATACAGAACATTTTGTTAGTGGAACTGATAGAAACAATTTTGTTATGCATTTTTCAGTATAGTTTTTTGTATCTCTCCTACCCTGTATTAGTCAACCAAAGGGGTGCTGATACCAGAAATCTGTTGGCTTTTATAAAGTGGAATTTATTTGAGGCAGAAGCTTACAGTTACCGGGCCATAAAGCATAGGTTACTTCCCTCACCAAAGTCTGTTGCCACATGTTTATGCAAGATGGCTGCCGATGTCTGCGAGGGTCCAGCCTTCCTATTCCTCTTAAGACTCCATGGTCTCAGCTCTTCTAATCTCATTTGTAGGCTGGGATAAGTCCCATCTCTCTTCTGGGGCTCGTTGCTCTTCAGGCTCAGCTGCTCCGGTCTCTCCACAAGGTCAGCTGTAGACTATTAGGCTAATGCCTCGACTGTCTTCCCAGGGCATCTGCTGTGTCTAATGGAGCCTTCTACTTTTTCCTCTTAAGTCTCTCTCTCTCATTTCGCCATACCTCACTAAACAATATCCTTTGGCTTAAGTGACCATTTTTTGAAACTTTAGAGTTAGTGGAAAACATTTCGCTTTTTCTAAGGCCAATAAAAACTAGAGTCAAAGTCTAACAATGATAAGAACAAAGAAGGCATGGGGTTAACACTTGATTTTGTAAGACAGTGGGATTGTGAGAAAGGTCAAAAATATGTTTTACTATTACCCCCCCCAAGTAATAAGATATCCCTGCATCTTTAGTTATTTAGTTACAAATTTTAAATAGGCTCAGAAGCAGAGTTTTAAGGGTTTGTGATTTCAGATTCATACATCGTATTTTGCCAATGTTGGCATTTTCTTTTGTCTTTGCCTTTGTCTTTTCTTAAATTTCTTTGAAGGAAATAACATTTTCATTTTGGTATTTGCTTAAATAGAAGCCTGAGTTCGGCCACATCCCTGATAGAGAGTACAACCATTGCTCTTTAATTCTCTGAGAAAAATGTTGAATTGTAGAAATATCTGTTATTGTCACCAATCAGGCTACACTTGATTTTTTTTAAAGACTTGCTAGCGTGTTGTGTGCATGTATGCGAGAGAGAAGGGAAGGTGATACTAGCAACTTCTCAGGCTGTGAGACACCATGGAGGTGTCTTGTCGATAAACACCATTTACTTCTTCCTACCATGGCGACTCCAGGGGTACATAGGGGTGGGGTCTTTCCTAGGACAGGGGAGTCATGTGTTTACAGCTAGTTCACCACCACTACAAGTGCAATAGGGAGGGGAGAATGAAATCGAATTTTTAACTCCATGTGTGTTTTATAAAGCCTGGCTGAGCTTCAAGTGCCGATTATAATGCTAGTGAACCCAGAAAGTGCATCCATAATTCAGTTGCAATGAATGTTACCTGTGCTTGTTATAAAGTTTATGATTCAAATCCCTTTAGCTATTGGAGGTGCATTTTATTAAAGCAAAACAATTCATTGTCTCACTTAAAAGTTTATTTGCAGAACATTTTCATGTTACCAGTTAGTCAGTCATGAAATAGTCTGAGTTTATGGACTGCATATATTATTTAGTGCATAATTTCAAATTGATGAAAAGGGTATCAGCATTTTCACTGCAAATAATTGTTTTTTCAATTATGAAGACCTTCTCACCAATAGGAAGAGTTAGTTCAGTTACTTGAGGGATTTATTTAATAGAGTTAATAAAATGCTAATTTGAAAGGTTCTTTAGCCTCAGAAAGAGATTAACATTATTAGATCATGCTTGATCAGTGTTTGCTAGGTAGTTTTCTGAAGTTCTTGAAAGGGCATTCAGAGACTAGAGGAAGAAATTGGGAGTGGTAGGAAATTAAAAGTAATTTCACTAGTGACTACTGGGTGTATTCCAATGGGAAATGACCTTGGGTTGTCTGTTGGAAGGAATATAAACTTCTAATTAACGGGCACTGTCTACCTGAAGCTGCTCACATGTTAAAAAGGTAAAAGACAATTTACAGTAACTTCTCCTCAGACATCCATTTTACTAGACTCTTTATGATTCATATGCGTATTTTGCTAATGTGTAATCTCAATCTTTGAGGAAGCAAAGACATAGTAACAAGATGTGCCCCATGAGCCCCTGGAACTTCAACATTGTCAAAACAATAGAAGGAGCTTGAGGCTATTCACAAAAACTTAAAAACTTTCTTTCTGTGGGAATGATTATTTGCTAGGCTGGCGGCGGGGGTGGGGAGGGAGCGGGGGGTGGTTCTTGATTAACTGATATGATCGTTTTAAGTATATACTCACCATTTCCAGGATTTCTGAAATCTCCATGGAGGTAGCTGAACCAGGACAGGTATCAGCAGAGACAACTCCTGCCCACTTGATAGAAGAATGTGATTGTCCCCCAGGCTATTCTGGCTTTTCCTGTGAGGTAAGCTAGTACCTACTAAACTGCCCAATGCACCTAAGCCAACTGGAAATATTTTACTTGCATGCATATCCTTAACCTCTTTTCTTAGGTCTTCCTCTCATGGTGTGAAATGCCGTAGCAAGAGGATGATGTTATTGTTACCTAGTAGTAAGAATCACAACTGAATGTACTGAAGGGAAATATTTGATAAAGATTAAAAGATTTGTGGGGAAAAAAAAGGATCAGGAAATAAGAATGTTTTCATAAGAACATTTATTGTAACTGGTCTGTTTCCTTATCCCAACTTCTAAACAGAAACATCTAAACCACAGAGATTATGAGCTAGAATCATACTAGTATTTGAATGATTGTTTTTGGATAGAACATGACAAAATTTATGCACCAAATAGCAGTCTGTCCTCTTCCAAATAGACTTCTCCAAAGAACATAGATTTATTCCAATAGTGCCCACATTCCATCATTGCATTTTAAAAACTGCTTTTTTTGAACTTTGAGAGTTAGTCCTTTGACTATCTTTGGAAGGGGCAAATTTTCTAGAACTTCATCTTATGGAAATAGATTAATTTCTGCAAATATTAAAATTAATAAGAACAGTATCAGGCAGGGAGGTGGCATAGAAGGAAAACTAGCCTGGGTTTGAATCTTAGCCTCCACTAGAGCTGAGACCTTGCTCTAGTTACTAAACCTCTTTACACTTTGGCTGGTAAATGCCCCAGCTTCTGAGACTCCTCTAGGGCACTTACCCCCATACCCCTGCAGATCCTGGCCCCACAACTAAAGCCTGGCCTGGGAGGGCCCTCTGGGACCTGTTCCTAGCCTACCACGCGATTCTTTCTCTGTAGTCAGCTCAGTTGGTGTTCATGGCATACCTTGTAGCAATTTTTCCTGTTTCCCCCACCTAAATCATAAGAATTTAATAAAGACTAAATAAGCTACAACCATAAAGCACTCATCACAGGGCCTGGAGGGGAGTTGTGTTGGTTGTTGTTAATATTCTTGTTAATGTAATAACTAGTTATATAGCCATGTATGGATGCATTTATGAATAATTTTAGACACCTTATTTTGTAAATCGTATTTGAGAAACTTTTGGGAAGTATGGCACAAGGCAGGTCATGACACCAGATCAGCATCAAAGTAAAACTTAAAAATGATGAAAATAAATTTCTTGAGAAGGAGCAAAGCCATAGGGGAAAGAAAAAACAATTTGGTTTCAATGGATCCTGCCCAGCCTCACCACTTGGACCATTTACTTGCCCTGCTGGTTGAACCTCAGGTTCTTTATCTATAGGATCAATTTTATCATGAGGATCAATTTAAGTGAAAAATTATGTATGAAAGAAAACCCCATTGTAAACTGAAGTGCCATTCACTTAGTTACCATCATATGGGTTCTGCGTTGTTCAGAGAGCTATTTCCAAAGAATAACTACAAGTATGTTGTGAAGCATCCTTGGCACAATTTTATAGCCTTGTTTGTGAGGCTCTCAGGACAATATTCCTTTGAATGTGTCCAAATAAACTACCTCATTATTAAATCAGAACTCCTACGTACATCTATATACACATTTATACAAATACTAGTAAGTACATACCTCCCCCATACACACATTGCATCTATATGACAGGTCAGAGACTGTGGCCCATACAAAATATGCTGCCTTTCTAGTGAGTGTGGAAGATTAAAAGATAGAAGACAGAAAGAACTTGAGATTTTTCTAGACATGAAATGAAATTGTATGATCCTCAAGAGGGGCATCTGGCTGTACTGCTAACTAACCGTGCCTTGGGCAATTCCCTTCATTGCTATAGGCCTTCGTTATTATGTAATCATCCAAAGCAGAAAATGATAGCTTGGGTTTTGAAGGTCTAAAATGCTCTGATTCTGCAATATTACTTTGCTATAGAAATTATTCAGTAAGTAGTCATGTTGGTCTTTAGCTATCTTGAAGAGAAAGTCAGCACAGCTATATTTTTTCTGCCTTCATTTCAAATAATTTTGTTCATTTACAAACAAAAATGTCAGTAGAGCAGCAAATTATTTTAATGCAGCCTGCCTTCCTTTCCAGATATAAAAATTTTTTTTCTATATTGTGATGGGTAGGCTTTTTGAATACTATGTTCAAAAATTACTTTCAGTAATTTTCCATTATCATATGAAAATATAAATTAGCAAAAATAAAGCAAATGAAGAAAATCAAGAGAAATTAGAAATACACCCAAACTGTTGTCTACCTTGGTAGTCTCACATAGGGTCTCATGGATTTCACCGAAGCTTCTATTTACAGATAATAATTATAGCACTAACTTAGTGGAGAGATTAGGAGGATAAAGGCCTGTCTCTTATAATAAGGTACCTGAGGTATTCTCCACAACCCATTGCCTCTAATCCATTAGACATCTTATTTATAATTCATCTTAACTCTAAAGTATAATTACCCAGGCATAAAATCTAATAATCAAAGCAAGAGCAAAGGACACTTTTGAAATAATGCATCACATTCCAGTTAACATATGCTTTGGGTCATGAATACACAAATCAATTCTGTAACCAGATTTTGTTTAGGTCCTTGGCTAAACTGCAGGAAATGAATTTCAAGAGCACGCCATGTTGATTAGACCAGTAATTTATTAAGTTAGGGAGGGAAGAGAAACAGGAGAAAATAACAGATCATGGGTCCTAGAGAGCGAGGAAGGGGCTGAAGACTGAACAGATCATGGATCCCAGAGAGAGGAAGGGGCTGAGGAGTGACAAAAAGGGCTGATTTACAAACTATAATTGCCCATTATAGAATTATAAATGCCCAGGTTTTGCTTGTGTGTTGATCCATGTTGGGGGACACAGCGAGAGCAGGGAGCAGAAAGCAAGAACAGGGGTCCAAAGGCAAGAGAGAGATAGAGGTTCAGCCTTTACACTTGCTTTTTAAACCATTAATTATTCTGCCCCTTTGTTAATGGCAGGGGAAGAGTTACAGCTGTTTGCTGTTTTGATTGATTACCCCACCCACCAATCCTCCAGGAGGGCCCAATGATAAGGTCCCTGGAGATTATCTGGGGCTTCTCCTCACTTCCGGAGGAAATCTCATTCTGAATGGGATTTCTCTCCAGGGTCTTCCAGCAGCCATCTTGGGCGTATTGATGTCCACGTGGACTTTTTGCCAGGTTCCAGATCTGTCTATTGATTCCCTATCTATCCTGCTTCAATTCCTTTACAATATTCTCATCAAATGTATGGTATTCTAGAGACATCTGCATTTAAAGCCTATTCATTTTGTATTCTTACCCCAAATGTGTTTGCAAATAAACAAAAGTGTTAGTTACCACTAAAAATATAGCCAGTTGTGAATTTGCTTGGTCTTTGCCAATTACCTGTAGTGTTATGATACTGCAGCCCTGGTCATTGAAAATATTAGTTCTAGAATTGCCTAATTATTATACTTTATGATTTGAAGTAGAGACCAGATTACCTTTACAAGTCAAAGGAAGGACGCCTTTTCCTCACCAGATTTGTCAGTGTGTGAGCCATTTTGTTTACCACACTTTACTTAAATGCTTTTCACCATTGTCTCAGTTTATGTTGATGCATAAACTAGCCTACACTGAGTTTGGATTATATACAGATACCATTTTATTTATGACTGTCTTTCTTAAAAATGGAAAATATTCAGCATTGAATATAAGGTTCTATGCAATAATGTCATGGAAATAAAAAATTTGCAAATGATCGCGGTCATATTTTGATAGTTTCCATCCCCTTCCTCCTTCCTCATATTTTAATAGGGCTTCTGGCTCACATTTGAATGACTAGTGTCTACTGGATCATCACTCTGAAGCTGTCACTTGTTGCTATTAAAAATAATGTCTTAAAGCTCCAAAAAATTAATACCTAGTATCAACCCATAAAACCAAAGAGGCAAAATTGCAGAAACAGAGTTTTCTCCTTAAATGCACACACGGGTCAGGATATTCGCCACTTCCATTACACAAGTAAGACCAAAGAATTTTTTGTGTGTGTACAAAAAACTGTTAAGGAATATGGTATGGTTAAATGGCATACATTGTGATTTTGTTTCCCAAATATAGCACAACTTAGAACTATCATGGTTGCCTTTAATTTTTAGTTTATCCTCAACAACTACATCTAAAAATTATCTGGGGTAGAGGACCAGGCACTAAACATACATTATCTCATTTAATACAACAACCATATTAAAAAAGAAAAAAGCTTACCATATATTGAGTGCTTACTGTATCCTCTGAATTGCTCGGCCCACTTCCCAATACAGTACTTACATTATCATTGAGTGTGTATGATCCCCATTTTACAGAGGAAATTGAAGCCCAGGCGGGTTAAGAAACCTGTCTATGATCTCATAGTTAGGAAGCAGCTGAACTGGAATTCGAAACAAATTTATCAATATTCGGTTCAAAGAGGGAAAGATCGAATTGGAATTTGAACATAGGTTGTATATTTCAAAAAAATTAGATGAATTTACGCTCCGCGATTAGGTTATACAAAATCCCTATGTTCCAGATGAGGAAACTGATGCCCATAGAACTCAAAGCCTGCCCAGAATCATATGTAGTAAGTGATAGAACAGGAATTAAACTCAGCCTTGCCTGATTGCAGAATCCATGTGTGTAGATACAAGATAAAGTGTTTTTATATTGGTTATGTTTATTACAGGGAAAGAATATATCAAAATCAGAAAGGAAGAAAGGCACAGGGCAGAGAATAGGAGGCATCCAAACTCGAAGCTTCTATTGTCTTCAGGACCTGTACCCTCTGGGTGTGAATGTGTATGATTGCCAACTCTCGGGAATTTATCCAAGCTCTAGTGTTGTTTTTATTGGAACTTCATTACCTAGGCATGATTGAGAAATCAATCGTCCAAGTGGTTGAACTAAGTTGCTAGGCTGACTGATAGCACCAGATCCCCCAAAGCCCACACCCTGAATCCTATGTTTGGTCAGACCCCTCTGGGGCTGTAAGGAGTCACTGACCCCACACTGTGCCACCTAGTTAACATAAACTCTCAGCTCTTTCCTAGGGGGCCACCAGGAATACAAAGACACTCTTACCACCGGGGAAATTTTAGAGTGTAGCAGTTACCTCCCAGGAGCAAGGACAAAAGCCGGACTTTTCTTTGGGCAAGGCCACATTCCTCACTGTACAATAAAATGAGCTCAGAAAATAGTTTTACTTGTTTATTTGCTCTTCACTTTTCCATTTTGTTCCAAAAAAGATTTTAAGTGGGGCTGAAATAAGTAGGTATTTTTCCTCTGTTGGTCCCAACATAAATATAATCATTTTCATGAATTTTCCCCGACTCCACTGAGAAGAAAAGCACTTGATACTGAAAAGCACCCTCAGAAATAAATAAATAAATAAACAAATAAATATCCAGGAAAGGGGGTTAAAGAGGAAAAAATAAGTCCTGTTCCTTTAAAATCTAATTTAAGAATACCTAACTCCTTCCTTGTAGGAAAGACTCTTTTTGCTAACTCTTAGAGATTCAATCCACCATTAGGACACAAAACAAACCTAGAGTGTTCAGAGCCCCCCAAAATTGTAGAAATCATCTTAGTCAGAGCACCTGCAATTATACCAGGAAAATAACAATAATTATATAGATGTCTAAGATGAAATCCATGTAAAGTAAATCCAGTTTTATTCAGCAGTCAGCATCCTAAAGAATTGGAACAATCCACGCACCTTGGAGTGTTTCTTCAGTAATGCTTAAATGAATTCCTCAGCCATAATTTCCAGACCTTATCCGGTAATAATGGCAAAATGAACCTTGATTTAAAATAATATGAACTAATTTATTAAAATATATGATTATGCCTACCATAAGACAAATGAGACAAACTATTTTGAATACTATCCTCAGTTTTCTTTATCAGTTTGTTCAAAGCTAGGGCATTAGTAAATCTCATTAAAGTTTCCTATAGGCTGTGATAAAAGCAGGGAGACTCTTAATCGAGTGTTTAATTGAGTTACTTTAGCATTATCCAAATCAAAATAAACAAAAAGAATGTGACTTTTGATCTTTTTCTCTTCCTAAGCATCCTCTTTGTATATTCCTCTCTGGACTGACTTAGTCTAGATCCAAGAGCAGATGGTGACTTTCCATAGTACTTAATCCAATGTATATATATATTTTCTACATATTCAGCAATCACTTTTCTTTCATTCGTGGTGCAAGATAGCCTGTGAAGAAATATTAAGTAGCCAAGGTGGTAAAGTGGTCCCATCGTAATCTTTAGTGGGACCTGAAGAGCTGACTCCTCTCTCTTACTCATAAATCAGGCAGTGCCTCATAAATGCTGCAGATTTGCATACGGTAAGGACGGAGCTGGAAACACAAGCCTGTTCTCATCCCATCTCCAGAGCTGTGGGCTTCAGAAAATCCAGAAATGTCTCTGATACATTTACATAATGAACAGGATTGAAGGTGGAACTCTTGGTTTTGCCTATGTCAACTCTGCTAGCAGCATTTGGTTTGCTCTCCGATTTTTATTGCAAAACGAAAAAAAAAAATCAGATCAGGGAAAGATAAATTTTATTTGTGGCCTGATAGTCCCAAGACATGTCAAGCTTTTATTATTTTGAGTTTCTTACTTTTATAGTCTTTAAATTACATCTCTATAAATAATGCAAACATGACACTTTTTTATTTATTTAATTTTTCATCGAGTTTCATTGGGCATTTATTAGTTATCCATCAAGCACAGTAGAAGCAGATTTTAAATTGCCAAGGGCATTGGTATTCTCTGTTTGGAGCCTGTGATAATTTTATTTCAACACAAACCTCTTTCTCAAGAAGAATTTCAAAGCTTTTCAGGTGAAGAATTTTACGTGCAAATGAAAGCTTTCCTTTGCTAAGTTATGATTACATGTGGGCCAATCTGGGCACTCTAGGGGCCAGGCAAAAGTACACGTGAGGAATGGAAATCGGCACTTGTATTTGTAAGCCTTATTGCCCCTAACATAGGTGGGTGAAGAAGTCATCCTTTTCAAACGCTCCAACACCCACGTGTCATTGAATCAAGATTCCTGGCCTGGCTGTCCTAATTGGCTTCCTTTTCTTTCAGGCATGCTTGCCAGGATTTTACCGCCTGCCTTCTGAACCGGGTGGCCACACCCCTGGACCAACCCTGGGCACCTGTGTTCCGTGCCAGTGTCACGGACACAGCAGCCTGTGTGACCCCGAAACGTCCATATGTCAGGTATTCGCGGCACCTTTCTTGACCGAGGGCCATGTTGTCGTTTCTCTTCACTCGCGCTCAGCTGCTGCGTGCAGAGACAGCTAAACTGCAGGGAACATAACTTTGCATGTGCAAATGTAAAATAAAACATGGAGGGGGTGGGGAAGACACCGTGTTATACATTCTAGCAAGTAATTATAAAATGATAATTTCCGGCAAAAATTAGAACGTGAACAGCATCGGAGAAGAACACCAAAAGTCACAACTACTTAAAGATCACGAGGATTGCTTTCTTCCCTGATTATAAACAAAAATAAGCTCCTCATGAGAAATTTGGGAAATATAGAAAAGCAGTTAGAAGACATGTTTAAATCACCCAAAATTCAATGTGAGATAAACATTTAACATTTTAGGTATTTCCTACCAGTTTCATGCATGTGCTTATAAATACGACTGATGTAAGACCACAAATGCATTTTTATATTCTTTTGAGATTTAACTTTCAAAAACATATTATGTTTTTAGATAATCTGTAAAATCTTTATGGACTTTCATTGCATGTCCCGTAGCATTCAAGTTGCTCCTATTTTTTGTTATGGTCCTAACACCCTGAGGCTGTACCACCCCATCTGCCTGGGAACAGTCATGACTAATACTATCATGTCTTGCACCCCTTTTATTTCAGTCGCCATAAGAAATTCAGATTTCCTGTGCTATCACTCAGTGCCTAGACTAATTCCTACACGGCTTTGTACATCTCCTTTGCTGATCCCATCTCTTATCCCTCCTCATCTTCTGAAACTCTTCCATTGAACTTGTGGAATCTTCTGGAACCCATAGGCAGATAGTAGCAACGCTCGCTACATAATTTCCCTCATGCTCAATGTTCTCTTAGGCTTGATCCAACTGAAATCCGACTCCCTCTCTCCAGTGATGGCTATTTTTTTTTTCTCTCCTACTCTTCAGGCTCTAGGCCTGAAAGTGGGGCAGCTGCCCTTTCTTCTCCTTGCCATTCTCATATCATTCTCCTTCTCTCCTCCTGAAACCACCCAGCTTTGCATCCCATGCCATCATCTATTTGTTCACTACACCTCTTGTTGGAGTCATCCACCACCCCTCAGGTCGACACCTCATTCTTTGAAGATTTTTGCTCCTGTATCACTGCCATTCTGTGTGGCACAACTCCTATCATAGTTCTTGGTGATTTTAATATCAATAATATCAGCTCTTCCATATGTTTAGCCCTCAGTTTCTTGCCCTCACTCCAGGGTCATATCCTAGACATTGTCACTATCAATAACTGCGACCCCTCTATAGTCTGTTTTAACTATACTGTTCTTTGACCACTGCTTCTTATCTCTCCAATTCACTTCTTAGGACTCCAACATTTTAATCCCATCACTGATGGATGCCCACATCGTTTCATTCTTCTTATCTCTCTCATGCCCTCACCTTCTTAACCAGCTTAATGTTCATTGCCCTTCATCAGTTACCACTGCTTTGCACATCTCCCTTGATACTGTTTCTTTCTTTTTTTTCACTCATTTAACCCCAACACTGGTTAAACCTTCCTTTCTTCCTGTGACTGCAGGAAATTAATGGCTCTGCTGTTTAGTCTCAACCTAAACTCAAGACCACTCACTTCCAGTGGACCCTTATGCTGCCCTGCACTCATGCCATGTTTCTCCATCCACTTCCTCTCCCAATTCCTGGAAGACGGTTTCATATCCCCTCCCCTCATCTTCAAACACAAACCTCTCCTCCTCTTCCCACCCTTACTCTCAGCTGATGGCTTTACTTCTTATTTCATTGAGAGTGTAGAAGCAGCCAGAAGAGAACGCAAGGACCCACTACCACATGTACCCATTGTCGTGCCTCTCTGCTCCATTACCAATTTTCTGCATCTCTGCTTGATTGCTCTGCTTCTTTTCCATTACTTTGGAAGAACAGTTCTTTTCCTAGGAGAGACCAACCCTTCCACTTAGATACTATATCCTTCCCCTCCTTCCCCTCAAGGACCTCTATCCAGCTATTCTCCCTTCCTTCCTGCATCATCACTTTTGTTTCTTCTTCCACCTTAAACACACACACACACACAAAACAAACAACTTTTTTTATTCCACTTCCCTTCTAACTCCTGCCTCATTCCCCTCCTTCTGTGTAGAGTTAGCACATACTCTGCCTAAAATATCTCCCCCCCACCCCACATTCTCTCTTGAGCTTCTAAAATCAAGCTGTTACCTCCACCGTTATTCTGAAACCAGTGACTAAGGTTCAGCTATAGTCTTCACCTCACTTGCTCTATCAGCAGCATTTGCATCATGAGTCACACCGTTTTCTCAACTCTTTGTAGAGCTTGATTCACAGACCATGACAGTCTGAGGATTCTCAAACTCCATGGCTGCTCATTCTCTGATTTTGCTGTTTCCTCCTTATCACTCTGACCTCTACATAGTGGTGTTTCCAGAACTCGATCCTTGGAGTAATTCGCTTCTATAACTGCACTTGCTCTCATGATAATCCCAGTTAGTCACATGACATTTCAATACCTATACTGAGATCCCATAGTATTTACCATTATTATTTTTTTATTATAGCAGTTGTGGGTTTACAAAACAATCATACATACCATACATACTTCATCCTACTCCCAGCACCTTAAATTGTTATGACACATTTGTTTCAAGTGATGAAGCACCATCATCGTCATATTACTGCTATCTATAATCCATAGCTTATACTTGGTGTATTTTTCCCATCCTATTATTAACACCATGTATTAGTACTGAATATTTGTTATAGCTCCTGAGAGAATATTCTCATATTTGTACTGTTGATCACAGTCCATCATCCACCACAGGGTTCACTGTGTTATATGGTCTCCTGCTTTTTACAATCCATCCAAAGTGTATACTCAGTGGTTCTGTTTCATCACAGAGTTGTGCTTTCATCACCTTGATCCATTTTAGAATGTTTTCATTATTCCAAAGGAAAAAATCATAACCCCCTTATATCTCCCCATGGTTGACCGTTAACATTGGTACAGTACCTTCTTTGCCATTACTGTCAAAGTATGACATTATTACTATTAACTATAGTCTATAAGTTATATTAGTTGTATTTTTCCCATGTCACAATATTCTTAACACCTTGTAATAGAGGTGCATTCTTGTGTTTGTACTATTAACCACAATCCTCATCCACCACCGAAGTCACTATGTTATACAGTCCCTAGGTTATCGTCTGTCTTTCAATTAACATTAACCTCCCTAGACTACCCCTTTCAGCCACAATCATATTTACAAATCAGCAGTGTTAGTTATATTCACTATAACGTGTTACCATCAACTCTATACATTTCCACATATTTACAATCAACCTTATTAAACATTCTGCATACATTTAACATTAGCTCCTTCTTCTCAACCCACATTGTCTCCTAGTAACCTATACTCTAGAGTTTAACTCCCTGAGTTTATTCATCATGTTTAGTTCATGTTAGTGAGACCATATGATATTTGTCCATTTGTGTCCAACATATTTTTATAATTTAATCTTAGATCCAATTCTTTAGTATTTCTGGAATTTATTTTGCTGTGGGGCAATAATTTAATTACCTTTCTTCAAATATGTTTTACTTTATCTGAAACATTTGATTAATATTTCCTTATTCTCATTGACATGTCATAATATCTTAATATACAAAGTTTGGTTTACCCATATTATCTCCTTAAGGACTATCTATACCATTCTATTTTCGTTTTAGTTCTTCCTATTAGGTTCTGATTACCTTCATTTTATCGTAGTTATAATATCTGGTAAATCAAGACTCCTTATTACCCATCTTCTTCTAATTTTCTTAACTTAATGTACTTATATATTCTTCCAGATAACATTTTAATTCACTACTTCAATCCTTCTCCTAAAAAATGCTATTAGGATTTTGACTGGAATTATATTAAAAACTTTGGAAGGAATTGTTATCTTTACATTATTCAATTTTAATCCCTCAGCCGAAGAATATTCAAACATTCTCTATTCAAACATTTCGTGTCTCACAGTAAATTGTTTTAATATCTACATAGGGCCATATTTCTCATATTAAAATTATTTCTTATATATTACATTTTCACCTCAAAAGAGAATATTACCCTTTTTTAAAAAAACATGTTTAGTAACTGGTCAATACTGGTAAACATAGACAGAATAGAGTTTTGTAAATTTATTTGATATCCAGACACTTACCTTTTGTTTCCAGAAGCATTTCGGTTGACTTTTTCATTTATTTATAATTATCTACAAATAATTATAATTGTGTCTTTTTCCTTGCTAGAAGCTATATCTATTATAATAATCTCATATCATCTGCATTTACTTCCAAAATTTGTTAAATAGAAGGGTAATCAGCTTCCTATCTTATCCCTAATTTTAATATGAATGTCTCAAGTCTTCCTTACTAAACTATTATGCTGATGGTTAGTTTAAGATGAATTTCCTTTGTCGTGTTAAGAAAACTTCCTTCTATTCCTCACTTCCTAAGAATATCTTCTTTTAATCAAGATAGAATATTGAAACTTATCAAATTCTTATGGGTGGTGGTGGTGTTATAAAGGTTCATTCATCTCAAAGGTGATTATATAGTTTTTCATCTTAAAGAGAATGATGAATGATGTCATGGACTAAGAGAATAATTGACTAATACTAACCATCCTCGTACTCTTGAAATAATTACTATTTGGTTTGGGGCTAGTATTCTTTCACAAAGCTACTGGCCAGCAATATTCAATAAATATATGGGGGGGGGTTAGCATACATTCTTAAGTGTGCATTAAACGCAGTCTTCTTTCTTATGCAGTTTTTACTAGCACTTTTTTTTTTTTTTAAGATTTTTTTAATTTTTATTTATTCATTTATCCCCCCCTTGCTGCTTGTGCTCGCTGGGTCAGCTAACCACGCCATGCGGGCAGGCTTGCCTTCACCAGGAGGCCCGGGAACCGAACCCGGGGCCTCCCATATGGTAAACAGGAGCTCTACTGATTGAGCCACAGCCGCTTCCCCTTACTAGCACTTTTAACAAGGTTTTATTTGCTTCTTTTGATTAATTGAGAAGCTTTCATGAAAGATACAGCTTAATTTCATTTTTATTTAGGATAAAAAATGTCTTTTACAGTTCTCTTTTGCCTAATTAGCTATTATAGCTATTTTCCTCCCTTAAGGGTCCTAAATAGAGGTCTATTTTCTGAAATATCCTTAGATGAAATAAAAAATAAAGACTTGCATCAAACATACATAGTGAGTGTAAATTTCTGTGCTCTGAATTTTTATATCTTCCTTCAGGGAACTTACAGCTTTTTAATTTAGGCAACCTTATTTATCTTTGAAACAGTCCAGTGTGCCACATAGGAAATAACTATTATAACTCCCATGTTATAACCAAGGAAACTGAAGCATACTGATTTCTCTTCAATGTGCAACATCGACAGATATTTACCTTAGTTTCCAGGATCCCAGGTTAAAATCACAACCATTTCTACTTTGGTATAGGGATTAAGAAAAAGCATGGACTGTAGAATTCAGACTGCCTTAATTCAAACCTGACTCCACCCCTTCCTAGCTGTATGAGCATAGGCAATTTATTTAACTTCAGTAGGTTCTTAGTTTCCTCATTTATGACATGGAGATAATAGTACCTACTCATAAGGTTATTTTAAGAATTCAATGAAAACCTGGATAGAATGCTTGGAACATTACTTAGCGCTTGGTAAGCTCCATAAAAATGATAGTGAATGATGATAATGATGATGGTGATAAAGATGCTGAGATAATTAACATACATGTCATCATGGTATGCATCATTTATTTTCTAACAACCAATCAGTTGATAATTAAGCCAAATGTGTAAAAAGCATTTTTATCTCCATCATTATGCTGGATATTCTCACATATCTTTTTTCTTTTTCTTTTTCTTTATACAGTTCTTCAAAAATATGGGGTGGGAGGGGGCAAAACTATAGAAAGTTTTACAGGCCTAGATTTTCTACCATTAAATAAAGCCCACATTACTTTGTAAGTATTATCTTCATAATCCTAATGACACTTGAAGAGAATTGTTTCCTCATCCTAGGCATTTGTTAACCTACACATAGGCATTTTATTACCAATAGCCGAGTAACTATTGTCCTGAAGGAAAATCTTCCTCAAAATGGAAGAGTAAACTCAACATGATATAGAAGCACAAGGGGTGGGTAGGAGCAGGTAAGAGAACTAATACCAATCAGTACTTACATATGTCATCATTATACCCCATGATCAGTATTATTTCTCCTACTTTTCACATGGGCATACTGAAGACTTAGCTAGCTCAAATAACTTTTTCAAGATCAAGGAGTGAAAATCGTGTTTTCACTCTACCGCAATTCTTATTTTAAAAAGAAAAGGAAAAAATAAATCTTCATCATTGCCTACCTTGTTGCCTGAAACACTATATCTGTAATTAAGCATTTAGCCCTATCTTCAGTAAATATACAGATTCATAACTAGAATCTACAGGGTTCAAGGTAGTTTGTAACCTTGTCTTATTTAATCTATCTAAAATCCTTATCAAAAAGGGATTACTAGCATCTTATTACAGCTTTGAAATTTAATGCTAAGAAACTTTAAATAACCTACAAACCCATGGTTAGAAAGAATGAGAATCAGGTTTCAAATCCACTACAAAATGCTGCCTCTAGACCTTAAGAAAAAATAAATGCATGCATAGATAATGCAATGAATTTGATTTTAAGGCCCAGGTAAATTAATTCCTAGAGTATTAATAGAACCTGCAAGTGTGATTAAGAGCCACGTATGAAAAGTACTTGAAAACTCATGAGAATATGGATGTTGCCACAGAATGGAAAACAGTGAAATGTCATTCTAGGTTTAAAGATTGCTTATTTAACCAATACCTGTCAAAAACAGAAAAAAATAAATAGTGCTCATTAGGAATCGCAATGGGTTCACTCAAAATAACTCATATAAAATTAATTGCTAGAGTTAATACATATCTTGAGACCCTAGTTTCTTGAACCCTGGTGCAATATCAAATTCATCAGACAGTGTGATACATCCCATCTCAAATTTAGCCAAAACAACAATAATGTGTATCTAATCCTATGACTGTACCAGGATCAGCGCTGGTACAGTCATAGGATTTTCTCATTTAGCCTTAAAATATACTTAAGAGGTAGACAGGATTATTCCTCCTTTTACAGTTGATGAACTGATATGAGAGAAGTTAATTTGCTTTAATCATAAACCTCTAAGATCCAGAGATAGGACTTAAACCCCGGTTTGTTTAAACAGGCATTTGACAGAATGTTTCATGATATCCTCAAAAAGAAGGCTGAAAGTATGAGCCAGGTGGGATCAGTTAATAAGTTTGATGGGAATATAACTTGAGGAACAATGTGATGCCAGAGAGAGCTCTAGAGATGTAGCCAACGATGAAGCACAGGCTTTGTGTTTGGCCTGTTAAAAATCTGTATCAGTGAGGGTGAGATTATCCAAATCTTCAGATGACATAGAGCTGAACGCGACACCTAATGTATTGGATGGTGGTCAGGAATCAAAATGATCCTGACACATGGAACTGTACGCCACAATTAACATAATGAAATTTAAATGAGAGGTTTTGTACTTAGGTAGGCTCACATATTCATTCATTCTCATGACATTTGTTAATTATTTCTAACATGCAAGCATTGTGGTGGGTGCTGGGAATATAGGGAAATGCATGGCTCTTGTGTTTCCCTTGTGTTTAAGGGAAAGGACAGCATCTTAGTACACGTAGTAGCAATCCTGTGACACAGGAGTTCTTACTTGGTTACAGATTCATTAGGTTCCAATATGGGACATTTGAATAGGTGCCAGATCAAGGAAGGAAGTACATTCAATATATTTGCAAACCACAGCTAGAGATTTATAATCTACTGTATATAACGAGAAACTCTGGGAAACCTGGATTATTAAATGTTTAGCTTCAAAAAAAAAGATGTTTAGTTTGAAAAAGAATTTAGGAAGTATTCTTTAAATATTTGAAGGAATTGGGAGCTAGATTTAATTTGCATAGCTTTAGAAGACAGAACTTAGAACACTGCTGAAAATTAGAATGAACCAAATTTTCATTCAGCATGAGGAAAAACTTCATAGCATAGTTACACAAGATGACAGGGCTGCCTTATAAGAATTAATGCCTCTAATAATATCTCAATATCTCAAGGAAAGTATAGAGGGAATCCTTATAATGATAGAAGGTTCTCTCCTTAGGCCTAAGATACTATAATATCAGTGTTATATTTATTTGATTTAAGAGAAAGAATATATACTACCCATTTTCCCTTAAGCAAAAAAAAGAACTTACAAGTCTTATATATTCTCATCTATTATTGGGAAGACACTAACACATTCACTCCTCAGAATACAATTAAGCTTCTCATTAGGTATCCAAGATATAAAAATCTTTCCTAAAACTTAATTTCTATACAAGAGAAAATATGTCTACTCTTTCAAAGAAGACAGGAAAGTCATATGAAAGTTTATGTCAAAATTTTTCAAAAATATCATGATGATTTTTGTGTGGTGTTTGTGGACTAACCAGGATATTTGATTCCGTTAACCAGGTTTAGTATGTCTGCAACCCTGTGAAATATTGACTATCCTAAGAAGGTTAAAACACATGTGCTCTGTGAAGAAATTATGTAGGGTTGCAGGTTTAAGAGCAACAAAACTATATTTTTGAATCTTTATATTTTTAGTAATGATCAACATTATCTTTTAAGTATTTTGATTCAGTTATTAACTTTATATTTAGGCTGGACAAAACAATTCATTATTCTGTAATTTTATTATAAAAGCAAAATGTTGATCATTGTTTTCCAAGATCCTGTGCATTTGGGGCATATATTCATTTCTATAACTGTGTAAAAATGCTCTTAAAACATTCCCCAGTTAACACTTACTCATCATTTGACACCTTGCTGAATGATCTGAGGCTGAAATTCATAGATGGTTATTTTATCTTGGAACCATTATCTCTCACAAAGCTACTGTTACATATGGAATGGCTGTTTTATTGCTGATATATGGCACTTCCTTTGGAGAGTTGAATAAGGAAGGATTATGGATGGTACTTAGTGTAATATCAAAATACAACAAATCATCTTGCACTGCTAACCACTCTTCTGTAGTTATTGGACGTGAAATTGGCTGTTTTCATTTTAACAAGCCTGCCCAATTTTACCTACACTGCCTAGACCTTACATTCATTGATTCAGTTATTCAAAATAGTCATTGAATTCCTGCAATGCTTAAGTCACTGTGTTGAGCTAGAAGGATCATTTAACCCACCCTTAGGGCATCAAGGAATGTTACCAGAAAGAGTGTCATTTAAAATGTGAGCAGACATGAGTAGGTGTTAGCCAAGTAGCAGGAGGAAAAACATTACAGACCAAAGAATTTGCATATGAAAAGTCCCAGAGGTGGGAGACACTGTTGCCTATTTTGGGAATTTCAGATGGTCCAATAGGGGTGTGCAGAGGAAACAGTGGCTGGAATAAGCCTGGAGAGGTAAACGGGGCCAAATTATGGGGGCCTTCCATGCCCTGCCAGGAGTTTGTAATTTATCCTGGGGGTGTTCCTGGACAATGACATGTGCTGTGAAATGATGACTCTAATGGAAATGTGGAGAGATCACTGCAAGAGAAAAACTGGAAGCAGAAGCTTTAGCTAAGAGGCTGTTCTAATAATCCAGATAAAACATGATGGGGGCCAGATAGAAATAGGAGCATCACGGAAGTAAAGAAGAGTAATAGAATGATGGAATGGGTTGGTGGAATGGATGGCTGGTATGCAAGAGGCTCCTATGGCTTGGACAACTGGGTGAATGGTATAATACTGAATGAAATGGGAAATACAGGAGTGTTAGCAGGTTGGAAGAGAGATGAGCTTAATTTTTGACATTTCAAATTCAAGGTGTTTCTGTGATAGGCAATACAATATATATCCAAGAAGCAATTAGATATATAAATTTGGAGCTCATTAGAAATATCTAGTCTGACTGTATACAATTTAGAAATTTGGGTACATAGGTGACAACTGAAGTCATAGTAACGGATGAAATCACCAAGTTAGTGTGCAAAATGACAAGAGCCAAGTTTAAAATCATGGACACTAATATTTACTGAATTAAAAAGGAAAGAAGAATTCATGAAGGAGAATAAGAAAGAGTAGCTATAGAGGAAGAAGGAAAATCAACAGACAATGCTACCAAAGAAACCATGGAAAGAGAAAATTTCAAAGAAATTGTAGCTAGAAATGTCAGCTGCTACAGAAAATTCACATATTGTGAGGACTGATGATCTTCAGTAAATTTTGATCCAGTGACACAAATCTTATCTGTGAACCTGGAATTATGTTCAATGGTGGAATCAGAAGCCTTATTGAAGAGCGAATGGGAAATGAAGAATTGGAGACCAGGAGTGTAAACTTTGTAATGCTCTTAAAAGGTTTAGCAAAGATAGGATAGAAGTTGTCAAGGAACTTGAGACCCTGAGGTTTGTTTAAGGCAGAAAAAGTTTACATAAATGCAAATATTAATCCCAGCAAAGAAGGAAAGATGGAAGATGCAGGAGAAAGGAGGGAAGCAGGAGAGCAGTGACCCAGAGGACCGGAGGTGAGTATTTTTAGGGAAAAAACCACCACATTGTAGGGAAGGATATAAATGTTAAAGGGATGGGAAATAGTGCAGGCAAGAAGGTGAATGGCTTGTCAAGAAAGTGATGGAGCACCCAGATGAGGGCTTTCTTTTCTCTAAAAGTAAGTGGCATTCCTCTGCTGAGAGCAAGGCAGAGATTCAGAAGGTTTTAGATTTGTACCCATGTCATGTCCGAAAACTGGATCCATTTTCCACTAAGTTATAAAATGCATATGTAGATGATACAATATATTTTCAAATATAGCACTAGAAATGTAAAAAAAAAAAAAAAAAATCTAAAATTCATCGTGGCAGCATCGTGGTTTCATCCCAGAGAATGGCATCAAATCTCAAAAAAGAGTCAAAAGAATTTCTCAATTGAAAAAAATAAAATCTGTAGTATGCCTATGGAGGAAATGACTTCACTTATAGTTTGTCATGAAAAACAACAGGTACTATCTGCAACATTGTCTGGCATCAGAAAATACATGAAACATAAATACATACTTCTTGACTGAATGAATGAAGCAAAGGGCCCATACATGAAATGTCTTCCAAGTTCATTAGAAAACCTGCAGAGGTTGGAGGAAAATTAACAGCCCAAGTGACCCAGAGATCAGTTCACTAATTTATTAGTCAGCCAAAGGGGTGCTGATGCAAAATACCAGAAATCTGTTGGGTTTCATAATGGATATTTATTTGGGGTAGAAGCCCACAGTTACCAAGCCATAAAGCATAAGTTACTTCCCTCACCAAAGTCTATTACCACGTATTGGAGCAAAATGGCTGCCGACGTCTGTGAGGATTCAGGTTTCCTGGGTTTCTCTCTTCCCAGGGCTTGCTTCTTTCCTGGCTCAGCTCCTCTTCTATCTCTACAAGGCCAGCTGTAGACTATGAGGCAAATGGCTCTGTCTCTCCCCAGGGTTTCTGCTGTGTCTAAGATCCATCTATATTCCTCTGTGTTCTTCTCCTGTGTGTCCACTTCCCAGGCTCCAGTTCAAAACTCAGCATCAGAACTCCAATTCTGTCCTTTGCCACGTCTTTTATTTGTGAGTCCCCACTCACCAAGGGACGGGGAATGAACGCCCTACTGACGTGACCCAATCAAAGCCCTAATCATAATTTAATCATGCCCAGAGGAACAGATCAGTTTACAAACATAATCCAATATTTATTTTTGGAATTCATCAATAATATCAAACTGCTACAACTAACATGTAAATCCAATTGGTTATTGGCTATTTTGCTTTTCAACTTTTCTTTTGATGTTGCTTAGAAGAAATAAGTCACCCTTCTGACCTCTCCAAATCCTGTCTTATAAAAGCAAGCTTAAGTCTAACTTCAAATTCCCTCTATTTCCTCCTTTTTCTCAACACTCAAAGCCAAGGGTCACTTCTCTACTCAACAACATTCAGTATTGTATCCTTGCTGCCTTCTTATTTGTCAACTTTGTTTTCCCCCAATGTGAAAATAAATTCCTACAGTGTAGAATGTTATTTTACCTTTTTTTGCCCCTCCTAATTCTTCCAGTGGTTCATAATTCTTTATTGCAGTAATAATTACTATGTATTAAATGTCATTCTACTGTATGAGAATTTAAATTTTGAAACTATATACATACTGTCCTGAAACTATTCTCACTTCCTTATATAAATGTCTTAAAGTCATATAACCCAAGGGTCTATTGTTATCCAACTATGAAAAAATAAAATATTGTCCTGAGACTGCTAATTTCAGACTGTGTCCTCTGTAGTTAGTTGAGTAACCTCCTCAATGTATAGCTAGCTTGACCGTTTTTGGTTATTGTTGTGCCTTAAAACAATTATCCCTTCTACACGGTGTGACTTCAAAAAGTGCTGAGATCCCACTATTTCTTGCACTTTTCCTAGCACCTTGTAGAGCTAAAACCTGGGAAGAAAAGAAACAGAACCTTTCAGAGGATATAATAAATTGTAAACATTCTTGAAATCTATTTCCCCAATCTAGAGTAAGAGGAAACTTTACACAGAGATTGCTGTAGAGAAAAGGGAAAACTCTCATTGTCAGTGTAGCTACAATGACGTAGTACTAGTTTCTCCAATGAAAAAGCTTCTTTCAAATGTTTATATCAAGAACTGAGTTCTCAGTCACTGATAAAGTCTGTGTGTCTGTGTGTGTGTTCACACACATGCACACACACAGGTGGGGTGCTGCATGGAAAATTATACTCTACTTTCATTGAAAAAAAAAAAAACAACAACAACCTTATTCTCTCTTTTCCTTTACAGAATTGTCAGCATCACACTGCTGGTGACTTCTGTGAACGGTGTGCTCTCGGATACTATGGCATTGTCAAGGGAATGCCAAATGACTGTCAGCAGTGTGCCTGCCCTCTGATTTCTTCAAGCAACAAGTAAGATTGAGGAATATAACCATATTTCCCAATCAGTAATGCCATCTGTCTACACGTGGGCTGTCTCTTATTTGGCTTTTTTTTTCCCATATAGACTAAGTTTCAATTTAAGATAGAGATTTTTTTAGTGACATAAGATGGCAAAAGTGAGAACATAAAATACAATATGGTAAAATCCTGTCCTAAGTCAATAGCACTTGTTAATTAAAATGTATACACCATTATTATCAGAAAATGTGTTTATAAGATAAATGATCTGTACAAATGTGCATAATTTCGTAAAATAGATACATAAGTCTACCGTTTGCACATAGTTCTGCCATAAATTCAGGTATGAAGTATTGTTTGGGTACATATTATATCACTTTTGTGGCTGTTTTTACTCATTATGTTGTTTGATGCAACATTGGTAAAGAATTATTAAGAAAATTAAGGAAAAATAGTAGGATTGAAGCAATGTGGTTTATTGTTATACTCCAAATTAAGGTAGGCTCTCAGAGAATATGAGCCCCCTTTCTGTTGAGCTTGTCTGAGCCGGGTACCATGGAAACACAGCCATAAGGGGAAACAAAAGCTGGAATATTTTATGTCAGTGATGTCTGAACATTCTGCATTGGTTTATATATTGATGAAAACCCCTAGGTGTTTTCATTTACCTCTTCACTAAGCAGTTTATACTTTTCTTTTGGGGGGGGGGGTTTATAAACTTTAATCTTTAGATGGTAAGGCATCTTTTGAGAGTGTGTGGCTTTGAGTTTACTGCTGAAAAGAGTGTGTGGCTCTTTGCTCAGTGTTTGCATACTAGACACCTGACCGTCAGGTTAAAAGAACCACCAAGAAGCCCGAAGGGACCTGTGCACCTGTACCTACTCCGTTGCCTTCTTCACCTTTGGGTCTGAAAACATGTTAGACTAAATTATCTTCCTTTCCTCTCTAAGCTCCTCTTTCTGTTGGCCAGAATCACATGCTTTTTATAGGGTGTCAAATGTAAATGTTTAGGTAATTTGGATATTGCTAAGGAAAATATGCCTGGCCCCAATGCTCTTCCAAGCACTGAGTGGCAGGTGTGTGAAAAAGAAACTTTTTTATCTTATTTTCCCTAATCTACACCTGATGCCCAGGCTTCAATAAGAGGTAGCTATTATTATTTTTTAGTAAATATTGCACCATTTGGGTTACAAAAGGCTGATAGTTAATAATTCCCCGTTGGGTGCAAGGTTACAGTAGATATAAAAAAGAACATCCATTTCTTGGAAAAGCTGACTGTAAAACATGTGTCTTAAGAGAATTCAACTTAAAATGTAAAGAGACTCCAAAGGCACAAAATAAAACACTTAATGTGGGAAGATTCAAAGACATATTAAAAGCAGTAGTGGTATTTATAATAGATGATAAACAATGGATTGAAGGATTTTTACTGGTGGAGATAATAGGAAATTATATGAGCAGAAGGTTAAAGGATGGAAAATAACATGAAATGAAGGGAGAATGCAGGCTTAATTGTAGAAATCTTGAATATCAGCCTAAGAAATTGCTATTTAATTTTCTATGTATCCGAGAGCCACTAAAAGTTTTTATCTTAAAAAAGAAAAGATTAATGTGACCATGTCCATAATTTAGGAAGACTGTTATAGATTTGAGTATAATGAATTGAACCAGGCAAAGAAGAAAAGCAAAGAGACCAACTGGAAGGTTATTGCAGTAGCCTAGGCAAGAGAAAATTCGAACGTAAAAGTAGGTAATGGTAACAAAAATGGAGACAAGGAAATGGATGCGAGAAAATTGTTGAATACAGCTCTACGGACATGACAACTAATTAGATGTGAGGGTTGAGGGTCAGGTAGTAGTTGAATACTGAGGTTTGACCCTAAAAATGTGGTATATAAAATGAAATAGAGAAAGCAGAAGCAGAATTGCTGCAAAAGAAAGACAATTTATATTGCAAATAGGCTAAAATTGATATGAAGGGTCTATCTGAATAGAAATATGCAAATAGCTGCAAGAAATGGAAATGTGAAAATTGAAGGAGCCGATGAAGAAAAAGCTATGCTAATAAATGTATGGAAGTCAGAAATGATTTCCCAGAGGAATGTCACCCAAGGAGAGCACACGGAAAGAAGGAAAGGCAGGGCTCACAAACTTTGGAGGTCAGAAAAGAAAAAAGAGCCAAGAGAGGAGCAGTTGGGGAGGCAAGAGAGCCAAGGCAGCACCGAGTCACAGCTACCACAGCCAAGAGGAGCGGCAGTGAGCAAGCGTGGAGTGCTGCATGGAGGTCGAGGGAGATGGAGTAACTATGATGGCAATTAAATAGCAGGGTGAATTGGTGACGTTTGACAATCAATAGTGAGAGCAGACATTTGGCTACAAAGGCATAAGTTGATGGTTTTAAGAGATTTCCAGATTAATAAGAAAGAATATTATCTTAATTTGTTAGCGATAATGAAAGCATGTATTCTCATTTTTGCTTTATAGGATTTTTGTAATCTAAGTATATTTTTATGAAAAAGATGCTATAAAAATCAAAATATCCAGGACTCAAATCAAAGAGGCTAGTTCAGTGACTTTCAATTTTTATGGATCACAAACCATTGTAAGAAATATCTTTTTACATAGTGACCTAGTATACAAAAAGCTATGTGTATCTGTCTATCTGATTCATACATCTACCTAACTATCCATTCATATATGCATATATATATATATATATATAATATAATATAATACAATTAGATAGATGGATAGATAGAATTGGAACAAAATTTTCAGGGAATAAACTTTTATATTTTGCATATTTACAGTTATACTTATTTAATTTTTTATATATATATATTTAAATTTAAATCACAACCCACTAAATTGATTTCATGACCCTCTAACACCACATAAAGCCTGGGACATATTGGGCTAATTAACAAAGCAAAGGTCTATGTATGGTCAAAAGGAAACGATAAAGATTAGGAAGAAAGAAAGTAGCCAGAGCAAAGAAGAGAGGCATTCCTTCTTGAGATATAAAAATAAATTCTGAGGTGTAGATGGAGGAGGCTGAGATATTTCATTTCATTGACTTCAATCTGTGCAGTCAAGTAAAGTAGGAGGTAAGGAGTGGTGAGTGACTACTAACTCGCTTCCAAGGCATTACTTCAAGTCTTCACTACCTCTTACCAAAGCAAATATGGTCAACATCTTTCAACTGTGGCAGTGCAATATTGCTCACATACTTCAGGGGTTTGCCACTGCCTACTGAGGAAAGGCCAATCATTTTAGCACAGTATGAGAGACCCACGGCGATCTGATGCCTACCTTCTTTCCAGGCACATGGCCCTCTATGACTTTCTACAGTGAATTTGGAGCTTTGCTCATGTTATTCCTTGACAAAATCTCTGTGAAATCCAATCAATTTTAAAGGTCCAAAGTTGCCACAAAATCCTCCCAAGTGTAACATATTTTTTGTACTTTTAGCATGATACTAACACATTTTATGTCTTTATTATTTCAAACAAATGCTATTTCAGAAATTGAACATTTACTAAGCCTCTCCTCGATCCCAATACTGTGAACCAAAGAAAAAACACAGATATCCCATCCTATATTTGTATGTTTCTGTCTCTCATAGAAAATTATAAATTCTCTGAAGATAAGATGCTATCTTTTTTTATTCCTTTATCCAATAAATATTTCAAGAGAGCTCAGCCCTATGCCAGGCATGGTTCTTCATTCTTGGAATATACAAGTAAACAAAACAGTCCAAGTTTTCTGCCCTCCCAGAGCTTATAATTTGAGTAAGAAAGTTAGATGTTAAACAAATAGATATACACTATAATGTCCGGTAGTGCCTGGTGCTACCAGGAAAAATAGAGGAGGCTAAGTGAATTTGGAGTGACTGGGGTGCCGTTTAAGGTGGGGTGGTCAAGAGATATCTCCACAAACAGACAGAGCCTTGAATGAGGTCATGGTGCGAGCCATGTGAATTCCTTAAGGAAGAGCAGTCCAGCCAAAGGGAATACCAAGTGCCTTGGCCCAAGACAGGCCTGTGCTTGGCCAACAGCCAAAGGTCATGTGGCTAGAGAAGAGTGAGTGATGGGAAAATGGCAAGAGACGAGGTCAAGGAAGTTCCAATGGATAAATAAGGTCCTGGAGGCTAGAAGCCTTTGGAAAATTTCCAGCCAGGAGCCAGATAATAGTGATGGAGTCCGACTTATATCTTAAGGCTCACTCTGGTTGCTGTATTGAAAGTAAACTGAAAGGGTACAAGGCAAGAGATGGTGGCAACTTGGTTCAGTGTAATGCAGTAATGTTAGTGAAGGTGGGTGGAATATATGCTGAGTGTGAGAGAAAGAAGGAGAAATATTTGACCCCATGTGTTTTTTTTGCCAGAGCTAATGGAAGA
This sequence comes from Tolypeutes matacus, assembly GCA_026826555.1. Classification (NCBI taxonomy): domain Eukaryota; kingdom Metazoa; phylum Chordata; class Mammalia; order Cingulata; family Chlamyphoridae; genus Tolypeutes; species Tolypeutes matacus. The sequence goes on along the minus strand of JAKSZT010053888.1, from coordinate 2,380,402 downwards.
GTTCTTTGGTTATTGACTGGGATGGGGGAAATTAAAGAAGGGACAGGAGTGTTTTTTGGAGGGAAGGGAAGGATATTTGGAACTCAGATTTAGATCTAAGTTTGAAATGCTTATTATTTATTGGCGTAGAGATGCTGAGTATTCAAATAGATATATGAGCATAGAACTCGGAGCAAGAGAAAGATTGGAGATGTAATTGAATAAGTTATCAAGATAGCTATGACATTTAAATCCTGTAAGACTGAAGGAGGTCATTTAGAAGAGAGAGATGAGGGGAGGGGGAGCGAGGGAAGAGGAGAGGAGAGGAGGAGGGAGAGGAGAAGTTCAGAAATAGTATGTTCTGTACATCTTAATTATGTTGACTTTCTAGAATTTCACTTGAAATATCTAAAATCTGTTTCCAAGTGCCTATACATATATATATGTGTGTTAGTGTGTGTATGTGTGTGTGTATACACAGGCACTTAGCATCAAGCTTTAAATCAGAGAGTTAAAAACTTGGCAGAGCTCTCTCTGCCTAGAGGAGCCCACACCAAATCTTGGTGTGCATTTCCATTTTTCTCTCCCATTTCTCAGCAAGCTCTGTTCTTTCCCCCATTTCCCAATAAATTCTTTTTACTTTTTACTGGCCTAAGTAAAAAAAAAAAAAAAAAAAAAAAAAATCTGGCAGAATTTGTCAATTATATGTTTGGGGATCTATTTTTGTGAAGACAAAAAGTATATTTCTTGGATAATGAGTTTGTGAGTAGTAGATCAATTTGTTCACATTTTTGTAAAATTTAGAGTTTATTACTCATTCAATGCATTATTGGTTTTACACATTAGAAGAGAGTTAAAATCGTGCTCTAATGGTACCTGACCAATAAGAGTTCTCCCTCTGGCCAACCCACCTTATTGCCTTTTCAGCATCAGCTGATTTAGCAGGACCAGCAACCTGAGTAATTGTGTTTGCAGTATCACACCATTTTGCGGCAAATATATATGTTGTTTTTCTTCCTAAGTTTCCAGTACACCATGGAGTTTTACTTAGTGGGAATGCAGCACTACTTACATTTGAGAGGAGTTTAACTATCCAAAACTACATAGTAGTATAGATTAATCTTTACATCTTCTCAAGTCTATATTTTGTAGAGTGAAATAATCAGAAATCCTGGGGCAAGGCAGACTTGTGGCCTACCAGCCTTGTAGTGAAATCACAGGGCAAGTTATATAAGAAAAGATCATACGATAGTCAACAATCTATATCCATTTCCATTTAAAAAGCTTCCTTTTCTTTCCTCACACAAAGTCATATTGCTTTCTGTTTAAAGGAAAATGTACTCCGAAAATCTGGATGCTAATTAGAAAAAGCACTCTTTAATTTAAATGCAACATTTATTCATACTTCATGTATTGAACTGCCGGTGACAATTTGGGCTGAATTTTCAGAAAAAAATTATATAGCTTTATGCCTCTTTTATTACCTGAAATATGTTCAGTAATACTCATTCGACCATCAGACATGGGTGCATGAATTCTAGTCAAGTTTTTTTTTTTGATGAGTGAAAATTTAAATTCACATTCTAGAAGTTTAATATTTCCATGGCTGTTTTATCCCTACTGAAATTCCAAAATTATAAGATGTTCAGTGTGATACATCATTAATTCCTCAAAAAACCAACCAATATTTCTATATATACTGCTATCAGAAGTATTTAATTGTGGTAGCCTGCCCTTGAATAAGAATTTCACCAGTGGTTATACATACAGCATTTGTGGTCACCTGAGAAGTCCCAGTCACCTTGATGATGGGTAGGAGAAGCTATTTCCATAAATGAATAAATTAAAAGATTCTTTCGCAATCTTTCTTTTTCTAATTCAGCTTCAGCCCTTCTTGTGTGATGGAAGGTCTCAATGATTACCGCTGCACAGCTTGTCCACGGGGATACGAAGGTCAATACTGCGAAAGGTAAGAAGGGCAACAATACGTAGAGAACATATAGTAAGGGGTTGCGTTAGAAAAGTGTTTGTTAGGGAGGCGGCTGTGGCTCAATCAGTAGGGCTCCCGTTTACCATATGGGAGGCCCCGGGTTCGGTTCCCGGGGCCTCCTGGTGAGGGCAGGCCTGCCCGCACGGCGTGGTTGGCTGACCCAGCGAGCACAAGCAGCAAGGGGGGGATAAATGAATAAATAAATAAAATCTTAAAAAAAAAAAAAAAAAAAAAAAAAAGAAAAGTGTTCGTTATTTTCATCATTTCATGTTCTCTGGTAGTTTAAATTATACTCTTGCTAAACTATTTTTATATCTGTAGACTCCCCCCCACCAAAAACTGTTCTTTACATCCATCTTATATTTAGACTTTCTCAGAGAATCCAGATCAGTTCACAATTATCTGTTATATGGTTCATAAGAACAAATAAATCACATTGATTTCTAAATGCTTAATCAGTGGCTATCAATAATAAAGAGCTGATTACATAATACTCGTTTTAATTGATTGAAAAATATTGGCCAGCAATAACTGCATGCAAGTCACTGTTAGAGCACTAAAGCACTATACCAGCAAGTGTATAGAAAATTCAGAATATAATTAAACTAGTACAACCCAGAGTATTTCCTATTCGGTTATCCTCTTCAGCAGGCAAATGATATTTGAATACTTCCTCCTATCATATTTCTTACAATATCTGATAATGCATGTATATAGTTATTAAAAGGAATAGTGCATTAACACAATTGGTAAATTAAAGAATACAACTCCAAATTGACTGTCTAGCAAGGGATTAATTAATATTTTCCTGATCCATGCTGTAAGATGCAGCATTCTGGGTATTCAAACTTACCACCATCCATTTTTAATATTTAAGATATTATCTGGGGGATGGATGTGGCTCAAATGGTTGGGTGTCTGTCTCCCATATGGAGGGACCCAGGTTCGATCCCTGGGACCTCCCGGTTAAAAAAAAAAAAAAAAAAAGATATTATCTAACTAATATAACAGAAAAGTATTATCTATTAACATTATATACACGTGATAATTATTAGCATAATAGCACTGTAAAACTTCTTTCAAGATCCACGAGCGTAACCTAGTTCTACCAATTTAGCTGGATTCTAGCTTTTCATCCATAATCTCAGGAATAGCTGGTGCCCTAGCTACTTAACACTATGATTGTCAAGATCAAGTGTGTAAAGGACATTGTTGGTACCCTGCCCAGGCACCTGCCAGGCAGCCCCCTCTCCCATAGGAGGAGATTTACCCCTCTCCTCTGGTGGCCCATAGTCGCACTAGCTGGCGGGGAGTACAAAAGTCCCATTCCTTTGCCCCAAAGCAGGACAAACTCGAAAATGTTATTTGTTCTCAAGAACTTTCCATAGAATCAGACTGTGGGGCTGGAATTCACCTTAAAACATCCCCTTGCTTGGCTTCTCTCTTTGCCATGTCCTGCTTCACATACTCTTTTGCTGGGTTCTTCTTGGAACACTTCCTTAGATTGTGAATCCCATTGCAAATATAAACCAATTAATTAATTTTATCATCATTCACTTTAGAATCTTCCTTTGAGATACTCACTAATGGTTATATGAATATTAGCACTAATGAAGCAAATAAAAGTTTTATAAATTCTGGTGTTGTCGTGGGCTCTATACAGACATGGCCTTTTTGAAGTTTGCAAAATATATTTCAAAAGATGTCTGTATGTGGGAACTCTAAGCACAATCTGACATATATATGAATATATCAGAGAAATCACATTAGCAGCAATTAAACAAGCCAAAATCAAGAAGAAATCCAAAAATATTTCCATTTGTATTGGATATAGTGTGCTTTCGTGTGTGTGCTTTCGTGTTTGTGCTTCAGCTAATATTCATTTCGTGCCCTTGTAAACACTAGTAGGAGATGACTAAATACATCCCTGGGCATCAAGGGGATTAGCTGCAGTAATTTACAAAAAAAAAAGTTTGATACTATAGCTACATTTATCAGTTGGATTTACAATCAAAGAAAGCATGTATATTTAAGAAAAGACTGAAAAGGTACACTGAAATGACAATTATTGTTAAAGGTAGGGTGATTACAGAAAATGCATCTTTTTAAATTTCCATTAATATGTAATCAAGAGTTGACAGTTCATATAGCATAGAGATGAACAGGGCCATTCCCTAACTAATAAGAATGGCTTAAATTGTTTTTTGCAGTTTTCAAATGTTGTCACAACTTTCCATTCATCATTTCTAACATAAGAATGGTCAGGTTATATTTCCTTGAAAAATTGCTTTTATTCAGCTAAATTAAACCACACGTCTTGGTTAAATTTTTATTGTAATTGTCCAAACAAGTTTGTTGCAGTTTTGAGAACTCTTTAAATCATTTAAAACACGTCATGACCTGCCCAAATTCATCAGCTCAGGCCAATAATTACTTAAATTTCTTGAGTGTCCCTGTCATGTAGAAACCCTGTCCCCATACTTTTTTTTCTTAGTTGTTCTTGTAATAAACTCTTTGAACATTTAATCAATCTAGACTTGCTTAGAATAGGATTACTTCACCTGCAAATGTTAAGAAGCCGTTTAAGTGAGCTCAATTAAATGATAATTTTATTGAGCATTTGCAGTCTTGCATTGGAAAAAAATAACAACAAAAAAACATAAATGTATCTATGCTTACGGTAATGAATAATATTCTTCCAGCTTTGTCTTTTCTAACCAGCACAGGATGAGTTACTTTCACAATCAGCCAGGCAACTAGCCACAATTCCAGTTCACCAAAGATGGTCCAGGATTATCTGGCCAATGTTTATAATTTTTTACCCCAATTCCCTCAACTTCCTCCCACACAGTCACCTCCTGAACAAAACTTTGACTGTTTGGACTGTTTTGGGTCTTATTTAGGCTATGCAATGTGGGATGCTCCTAAGAAGGACAGGAAGTGTCTTTAGTAATTAAATCAGGACAGCAGGTAAATTGGCACTATCCTGAGCAAACCAGATTATGTGGCCGTGCTAGCTAGTATCTCATGGGTTAACAAACTTCTGGTACCATAATCCATGACCGCGTACACTTAAGGGAATGGAGGGGTGGATGAGTCTAAGAATAGATTACCTTTTGGGTTAGTCCAATAGGATGTCCTCTGTAGTTTTTCTAATTGTTATCATAATATTTTTAGTTCCATAACATTAACCATCTTCCACATCCACACAATGAAAAATTCATCTTGAGGAAGATATGGCAGAAAGGAAAAACTCGTAAGATTAAATAGAAAATCTGAGTATTTTACTATCACTCCATTTGCCTCTTTTTCCTCATTAATAAATTAGTAGGTTGTATTATTTGGTCATTTTGATTTCCAAAATGCATGTGTCTAGGAAAGCCCGGGAGCTAATATGTAATTTTATTCATCTCTGATTTTTTAAAGAGGACTTTAAAGAAAAGTTTTTGACCTAGAGCAAAGTTTTGGCTAGGGCCCATGGACCAAATTCGGTCCATGGCCTGATTTTATGTGGCATAGCAGCTAAGAACAGATTTTACAGATAAACATTTACAATCAACTTGATGAGGAACATTTAACTTTGAACACCAATTAAGTAAAATGTGATCCTGCAAAAAAGAATTCTATTCTTCTCATTAGTGGATCAGTATTAAAAAATACTTTGAAAAAAAAAAAAAAAGTTAAAAAAAAAAGCAATAAAAAAAAAACAAAACTTTGCACTCAATAATTGTATTTGAATTCCATCAATAAATGTGTGGGAATTTGTTTTTTCTCCTATTATATAAGTACCTACACAAGAGCCTCAGTTTCTTCCTTTAGTCTGCAAAGCCCAAAATATTTACTTTCTGACCCTTTACAGAAAAAGTTTGTTGACCCCTGATCTATCACACTTGATATCAGTCTTGTTTCATTGAAAGCACACACACACCCCCACACACACCCCACTGAGAGGCATGATTTGTTATTAACCCCATTGCTTTGTCTCTTCAAATCCAGGTGTGCCCCTGGCTACACTGGCAGTCCAGCTAGCCCCGGAGGTTCCTGCCAAGAATGTGAGTGTGACCCCCATGGCTCGTTTCCTGTCCCTTGTGACCCTGTCACAGGGTCCTGCACGTGCCGGCCCGGAGCCACGGGGCAGAAGTGTGACGGCTGCCAGCACTGGCATGCGCGGGAAGGCATAGGTTGCATTTGTACGTATACTAACTTAGCGTTAGTTCTGGTGTGGGGGGGGGTCCTCAGCTCCATGTCTGTCTCCTTTCAAATGAGAAACACTGACTTTTTAATTTTTTTTATTTTTCATTAGATAGTGCTACTCTTCTTTCTCTCCGGCACTCTCAATTCTTATCTCCACCCCGCTGAGCCAAGCACAGCTGAGAAAATCCCCAGCATGCATCAGTCAGTTCACTTTAGTCAGTTCACTGAAGACCTATAACAAACGTCCTGGAGACCGACTACCTCTTCATTTATTTATTTATTTATTTATTTATTTATTTATTTATTTACTGTTTATTATTTATTATTTTCCATCTCAAGGCTTTCAGTTTTGCCCAAAGTTGGCATTGCCTTTGTGATAGATTAAAGATCCAGCTATATTAAATGTTTTAGAATCCTTCTGAATTTATCATCAGCTGGACAGACACTTTATGCCCTGAATTACAACTGATTTTTCTTCCCCAGCTCTTATAGAAATCCATGGGCATGCTGCTTCATTACTTTCTCTTGAACTACCAAACCTGGAAGCAGTAAAAATGAACTCAGGTGTTTTTACTCACATGTAGAATAGATGGAGAGCAGTTTGCTCATGTTTTTTAACTACTACTGGATTCAGTGCTGCCATATTGAAAGTACATCGCATATCTATAGTGAAATATAATTATTGGATATTCTATAAACTTGATCTAAAATAGGTTATTTATAAATTTAGGGAGGAAGAATTAACTATGTTATTTTTTTTTTCCTTAAGAGAGTTTACATTAGCAGTCTTTTATTTTCTTCTTTTTTTTTAAGGAGGTAGCAGGGATTGAACCCAGGACCTTGTACATGGGCAGCAGGTGCTCAACCACTGAGCTTCATCTGCTCCCCAATGAGAGTTGGTTTTTTCCTTTGTTTATTTTTAGGAGGTACCAGGGATTGGACCCAGGACCTCACACTTGGGAAGGAAGCACTCAACCACTTGAGCTACATCTGCTCCTCCTTAAGTCTTTTTAACAAATAGAAATGTAAAACATTTTAATATCTTTTAATTCCCTATTTTAATGTATTAATACATGTTGTATTTCTGGTTTTAACATCCTAATATATTTATATGTATTAATAGCATTTTAATTAGAGGAATTCTTGCTTGTGCTCTATTTTTATGAGTTAACTGAAAAGCTAAGACTAGAGAAATATGCCAAAAGTTTTAAGAATGGGTGTATTTGGGAAAGTAAGGTTTATAAATTTAGTTTAATTTCAATCACCTTTAATGATAATGTATTTTATTAAAATAAATGCCCAGGTTGATGGGAAAGGAGAGATTAAATGTAATATAAAATATACATTTACATTTTCATATTCTGCTATTGGTATATATACATATTTACCTTCTCCCCAAGTATAATGGTATTTTTTATTGATAACTAAAGAGGTGTACTTTATAGTAACCCAACTAGTTTAATGTTATTTTCATGTTAAATTATTAACATGCGTATACTTAACTAGATAATATATAGATACTCTTAATTTAAACACAAAGATAAACCATCCTTAATTTTTAAATCAATTTTATTATTTAGAAGTAAACTTAAAAGGAAAAGATCATGTTTTCTATGAAGCATAAAAATTAAAGAATAACATCAAAATCTGGGAAAGATAAAATGATGGGATTGTTTTCTGAACATTGCTCTCAAAAAGGAATCATCATTCCGCCTATCAACGTTAACTTTTCTTAAAATATCACTGATGACACTAAGTTCTTCCTATTGATGGCCAATCTTTATATTCATTTTAAATACATTTATTACAAGAAAACAAAGCTTTTTTTACCCCCTGTCACATCTGTGAATTTCTAATCTCCAAGTGTCCCTTGTGATGTTAACAGAAGTGCTACTTATTCAGTTAGGGTGCTGCACCAGCCTGGTAAGTTTCACTGCATTATCTTGTCCCATAGGGAAATGTATTTCCTACCGCCATGCCCACTATCCAATTCGGTTGCCATGTGCTGGGAATTTTAATATTCTTCTGGAGAATTAAATAATAGTGATTTTTAATCTACAAAAAGTGTTAAACTACAGGGTTGCTTTTGATATCTGGCCTCTCTTTCCAAAGTGCTTATAATTATTTTGTAATTATGCTGTATAGATTTTCCTCACACTGCTCTTAAGCTTTAGTGATTTCCACTTATTTCTAGAAATGTTTTTCCTTTACCTTTCATTAGGTTAAATATAAGAATTGTTACTCAGAGTATCTTAATATTGTCTTCTTTTCTTATCTTTTAAATTTTCTCCTCTCGTGGAAAAACATGTCATGGGTCTATTGAGTTGACCTTTCCAAAGACTCGGTTTCTGCTCCTGGTTTTGAAATGAGGTAGCAAAACAAGACACAACTAAGTGAGGATATAACTCTAACTTATTCTTAATCCTCTTGTTAATGCATTTCTATAGTCTTAAGCTCAATCAGAGTAAGATACCAAAGAATGGATTCACCTACACATTTAAGCTTCAGGGCCTGTTTTTATCACATGTGATCCCAGTGGAATTTTATAAGGTGGGAGTGGGGGCAGGTAGCTTCTCTCAGTTCAGAGAATGAACAAGTAGTAAGAGAAATATCTATAGTGCCGGTTGCTTAATATGGAGCTGACTGTAGAAAATAAAATGTTTCTCTTATTAGACATAAATGAACAGCTTAGTAACATGTGTTGTATAAGATTTAATTTTGCCCTCTTTAGTTAATTCTCTAGGAAATTCTATTTAATTTGGCCCACATCATGGATATGTGCAAGTTTATTTAAAAAGTGCAAAAAATGACTTAGGCATGAGCGTTGCAGAATATCAAATATGCTGCATATCGATGGAAAGAATCTATAGACTCACTATAAAGTTAGATTGCATTCTTTACTTAACAAAGGTTATAAAATTGTGCTAAAGAGGTCAGACTACACAAAGCAGACCAACTAACATGGAAGAGTTTCCCTTGGCCACCTAAGTCCCTAAGAAAGACACACAGCTTCCAGTGAGCAAAGCAAGGTCTTACTGGATCCAAAATGATAAATCTCTTGAAGGACACAGTTATTTCTTGTACATGAGGTTTCCATTATTATAGTGAAGAATTTACACAAATAATCTGTGCCCTTAATAGAAAATATTTATACTCACTAGACTCTCATAGTTAATGAGCCAAATTCAACCCCACCAAGGGCATCTTTAAGCCAGGAAGAAAGTAGAGTTAATACCTGTTGTCCATAAGCAATCTACATGCCTTCAGATTCCAGGCATTCTCTAAAGTCCCTTTCACTCACATGTGGTTTAATCATAATATAAAATGTTTTAAAGTCTCACCTTTATTGAAAGCTAACCCTTTGACAGGCACTGTGTTAAGCACTTTATATGCTCTTTGTTTAATTCACACAACATCCCTGTACATTATTATCTCAATTGTGATAAGAAAATTGAACTTAGATGGTCTAAATTGCTTTCCAAGGTGCACAGTGAAATTTTGGCAGAGTCATGATTCGAACGTGGTCTGTCTTGTAAATCTTATTTCCTTAATCTCTATGCTGACAGCCACTGCCCAAAATATTCAACATTAATTTGAAACCAGTCATTTTTTCATTTACTTCTTTTGAACTTAAGGCCTAATTTACCTTTACCAAGAATCAAGATAAAATGGGCTGAAAATACAAAATGATAAAATTTCAATATAAGGTCAAAAAGTGCATATTTTTCTGCTCACCAGTGGGTGAACCTGGTGAGCAGAAGAACCACTTCCCTCTAATTTAAATTATTTTGACAGTCGTAATATATTCCTATTCATCAGGGATTGTCAAGTGGAATCCTATCCTCTGTGTAGGTTTCTTTCACTGAGCCCCCACACACACACCTTTTTTTTTTCCTAATAGGAATTATTTGGGACAGCTGTACAATGGGTCCTTACCTTATACATATTAGTGAGTTCTGTATAGATATTTATTGGACTTCCCAAATCAGCATTTCTCTTTAGGAAGTTAGGTTAATAAAATTTCATCATCCTATTTTAACTCTCATTCATAATTTACATGTCATTTTATAGAATAAGAATGACCACCTGCCCTTCTGAAATCCGAGCATGAGAAAGGCCATTATTTATTTAATAGTGAAATTTGGTTTTGTGTAAAGCACTACTTGGATTTGTTCATGTCCTATTTTTATGCAGACTAATAGTTAACAGCTCATGTGATGTTTAAAATAGATTATAAATGGCATATTAAAATATATTACTCTCTGAGAGAACAGAAATTAAAATTAGTAGCTGTTGGCAAGATGTTATTCCATAAAGAGTACCCAAAATAGTGTTTTAAAAATATCAAATTGCTGCTTCATATTTTTAATCACTACATATGAGGTATTAGGAATATATCAGTATTATTATTTATAGACACAATTTTTTAAAAATAAGAACTATAAAATGATGCTTTGCTTTCCAGTGTCGCAAAACTGACTATGAATGGGTTTTTCACTTAGAACCTAAGGTATGCCTAGCCAAATGGGATTACTCAGTTTAGCTCCGTGAGATATGTACCTTCAAGCTACTTGATGAAATCTGAAGTCCAAAGTGTTATCCTATCTTGATACTGAGCCCATGGAGACACAATCAAGATTACTGTTTTCAGTAGCCACTTGCCACCAAGGATCTTATTACAATTATGCCAAGGTCCATATCATTAGAACACTGATGTAGATTGATAATCCAAGATGATTACTAATGTTAGTACTCTCTATATATGAGAGTGGGAATAAAATAGTGGAATGTGATTGATCATTTTATGGAAAACAGGCCTTTCCTAAAAGTTGAGGAAAAATCATCATTTGATCTCACACTTCTATTTAAAGAACTATGACTTTGCTGGACATGTGATCAGCCTCTGTCAGAGCCTCCTAAATGTTTTCCTCTCTATGGCTCCATTTAGTCCCCAAGTACTAGCTCCTATTCAAAGGCCAGCCTGTCTATTATTGTTTCCTTGCACTCTAAACTGTGCCATGTTGTTCAAAGTCAGGCTTCAAGAAATCTATAAAAACAACTTCAGCTCACACTGTTTGCACCTTTTCTTCATCTGTTTTGTTAGTTAGAGATGATTGAGTTTCTTGCTGTTGACCCTTTTAGCTTAAGTCCAGGCTCATGATATATTGCAGTATTCCTCAATAATTTTCCCACTTCTTGTGGTTCAACCTCAGTGGCTTGTAAATCACATTGAGAAAGCTGTTCTGCTGGTGGATTAAGGAGCTTGCAGTTACATTGTCATAGACAAGGTTGATGACTGTTGCCTTTATTTGAGGGCAGCCTTTGTTTTAAGAGTAAACCAAACTTCATTGTGCATTGCAATTTTCAATCTGGCTGGTCCCATGAAGTTTTACTGACCTCAAAAAACAATCAAATCAGATGAGCCTGGAGTCAGCAGTCTAACCACCTTTTCTGCTGTGTTCCTGAGAGACATATACTATGCAAGGAAGCACCCTATTATGAAGTGACCAAATCAGGTTTGAATCCTAGCTTTCCACAAGCCAAATTATGTCATGTGAGATTACTTAACTTTCCTAAACTGCATTTCATCATCAGTAAGATGGAAATAAAATGCTGCATCTGGGCACAATAGATGCTCAATAAATTCTGGCCATTATCACCATCATCATCATCATTATTATTTTACCATTTCTTTCAAAGATATAATGTTTTGTGTGGCACATCAGTTTCTGATGAAATATTTTCCTGAGGTGGACTGAGTCTGATTTTCTGCAATTAGTTCTGATTCTAGGCCTTGTAAGTCACTAAAAACCACTTCATGGATTCCTTAGTTTTCTCTTCTCTTTAAGTTTGTCACATGGCATTATTTATAGAATTCATAAATGTCCTGATTGCAACTATTTTTCTCATCTATAAAATGAGGATATTAATAGGACTTACCTCATAAAATTGCTGTGAATATTAGATGAGATAATGGCAAACACAACACATTGCCTGCCATGTAGTGAATGTTATGTAGATAAAAGCTATTATCCATTCTTATTTGTCTTTTGTCACCAGCTCTCTAAAAATCTACATGTATATCCTGAACCATCAGCAGCAGTAGTCTTAAGAAATGTGCTTCACATGGACACTGTACTTCTCCTCGCAGAGTTCCCAATTGTTTTTTAGAAAGCTACACCATAATTGAACTATGTTGAACTTGCTTTTCATATGTATGTATGTATGTATGTACAGAATTTTATTTATTTAAATATATGTATATCACATCTTAGCACGTGAACAGATCCATTAGCCTCATCTAAACCCTGCAGAATACTTTTCCCTCTATTCAGAGAAATAAAGGGCAAAAAGATGTTCTTAATGGGTCTAAATCAAATTATTATTATTATTTTTTTAAAGATTTTATTTATTTATTCATTTATCCCCCCCTTGCTGCTTGTGCTCGCTGGGTCAGCTAACCACGCCGTGCGGGCGGGCTTGCCTTCACCAGGAGGCCCCGGGAACCGAACCCGGGGCCTCCCATATGGTAAACGGGAGCCCTACTGATTGAGCCACAGCCGCTTCCCTAAATCAAATTATTATTCTAGACTGTATTTATTTTAAAATAACATAGAATAGGTGAATTTAATAAATCATGTAAGTTTCCTAGGGCTACTATAACAAAGTCTCACAAAGTTGGTAGCTTAAAAAAACCAATTTATCCCGAACGGGGTCTGCAGGTGAGGAGCCTGAAGTCGAGGTATTGGCAGAGCTACGCTTCCTGGGAAACCTGAAGGGGCGGATCCCTCCTAGCCTCCTCCTAGCTTCTGGGAGGCTGCCCGCAGGCCTTGGTGTACCTTGGTTTGCAGCTGCAGCCCCTTGGTCTCTGCTGTCATGTGGCTTTCTCACCCTCTCATGTCTGTCTGAGCCTGTGTCCAAAATTTCCCTCTTCCTCTAATGACTCTGGTCATAATGGAAGGGCCCACCCTAGTAGAGTTGATTTCATCTTCACTAATCACATCTTCAAAGATCTTATTGCAAATTAGGCCACGTTCAAAGGAGAAGGAGTTAGGATTTAAACATACCTTTTGGCGGATGCAATTCAACCCATAATGTAAACCCTAAACATGTGTTCATCTAAAACTTTCTTCTTGAAGATAAAAGGGGAAAATGAGAAATACAAAACTCAGATGCAAGGAACCATCAATGATATTCGAATGGAAGCTTTACCTTTAAACACACAAGCACACATAAATTTTACCTTTTGTATATTTCATTTTATCCCTCTCTGATTAAAGCAGACAATTTATGTATCTTTACCTAATTGGTTAATAGGTTTGGCCTTTTCAAAAACACTCACTCTACTTAATTCAGCTACAGCTTCTTTGCTGGATGCAGTGTGTGATTTTTTTGTGACAGTAGGACAGTAGTTATGCATGGGGGACTCTTGTCAAAATGTAATATTTTACACTAATTACTAACAGAAAGATTTGTAATATCGGCTGCATGATTTGCCCCATATGTATGCCCAGCTATAACGATCTGAATTTAGTACTGCATTTGTTACTATTAGAAACGAATTTATCCTGACGCTTTTAAAGGCTAGGCCTCAGAAACATTTAGCCATATAAAATATAATCATCCTCTTGAAATATTTGCTTTTGCTCCCATGCTTTCCAGGCAGGATCTCACTTTATAACCTTATCCATAGTACTAAAATAGTAGAATGGTAGGGAGAGGTCCTTTTGGGATCCTGATTACAATATAGATGTTAATTTCTACTGAGCAGTTACTGTACCCTTATCACAGAACTGTTGTTTATATAATGTAAATATTCCATGTTTTGGTGAGTTCCTTAAATCTTCCCTATCATAGTCAATTAAATTTGGTTTTAATTTGTATCACACACCCAATGCTTATTACCAGGTATTTCAGACTTTTGAGGGCAAATAAAAGGAGCTTGTGGTGCAAGTAAAATATTTTGTTTCAGAATAAAATAGCAAACGATTAAGTAAAAGACGCATTTCCCCACATGTTTATCTTATAACTGTATAAGCTGGACATGTTCAGAAGCTTTAAAAAGGATGCCCTTGCTGTCATATTCCTAAGTCTTTCTGACCCACTTGGACAGTTGTTAGTATATTACTTGGAGCATGCTATAAAACTCACTTTTCACTTATGGAAATGTGCTTGTACTTTGTTCCCCAAAAAGCAAGTACAAGACTGTAAGACATGGGACAATAATAGACCTTTAGACACAGAGATATAAAATGGAATGTATGAGTCCTCGAAAGAGCAATTAAATAAATTTTCATTTCAACAACTGAAAATGAAGATCTAAAACGGATTGGCAGGGTTAAAATAAATGAGAGGAAAATCAGTATTCATCATGCCTAACATTCTAGCTCCCCAATTTATTCTGTAGTATATTACAGTAAATCAGATCTTGTTCTGCATTCCAATCCCTGGTTTATTCTTGTATGAAGCAAAAACTGAGAATATTTTAGGTAAATTTCCCAGGCAATTTCCAGAATCACCTGCAAGGAGCCACTAGCTAAACCATTATCAAAAAGCTGACTCAATTCCTTTTGGAAATGGGTGGGATATAAATTATAGAAAAATTAGAAGGGGGATATCAAAGGATTCCTGGAGAACACACTGCCCTAAATGTATTGTGAGATGTCATATTATCAAAATCATCAAAATGAAAATAGAGCAGATTGCCTGCTTACATCCTGAAAACAAAACATCTGCCCAAAATACATCTTCACTGCTTTTTATGAGAGATGTAGGTTTACAGAAAAATCATGCACAAATAACAGAGTTCCCTTATATCCCCCCTGTTATTAACACTCTGAATTAGTGTGGTACCTTTGTTACAACTGAAAGAATATTATAACTATGTTATTAACTAAAAGTCCATAATTTTCATTAGGGCTCACTGTTTCTGCTGTAGAGTCCTTCTTCTGTCTTTTTTAAAATTTTTATTCTAGAGACATATATACAACCTAAAATTTCACCCTTTTAACCCCATTCAAATATGCAATTCTGTGGTGTCAGTCACATTCAAAATGTGCCACCATCACCACTTGCCATTGCCAAAAATGTTCCATTTCCTCAAATAGAAATTCTGTGTCAGCTAAGCATTAACTCCTCATTCCCTATCCCCCACCCCATTCCCTGGTAAACTATATTGTAGTCTCTGACTCTGAATTTGCTTATACTAATTATTTCATATCAGTGAGATTATATATTTGCCTTTTTCTGTCTGGCTTATTTCACTCAACATGAGTCTTCAAGGTTCATCCATGCTCTTGCATGTAATCAGAACTTCATTCTTTTTTTTTAAGATTTATTTTATTTATTTCTCTGTCCGTGTCCCCCCCCCTGCCCCCCACCCCGACTGTTTTGCACTTGCTATCTGTTCTTTGTGTCTGTTTGTTGTGTGCTCGTCTTCTTTTTAGGAGACACCAGAAACCAAACCCAGACCTCCCATATGGGAGGGAGGCGTCCAATGGCTTGAGCCATCTCCCCTCCTGCTTGTGTTCTCTCATTGTGTTTCCTCGTGGTTATTCTTCGTTGCATCATCTTGTTGCTTCAGCTCACTGCACCAGCCCATCATGTCAGCTCACTGTCTTGCTCATCTTTTTTAGGAGGCACCAGGAATCAAACCCGGGACCTCCCATGTGGTAGGTGGGCACCCAACTGCTTGAGCCACATTTGCTCCCCATGCTCATTCTTTTTTGCAGCTGAATAATATTTCATCGTGTGTATATACCACATTTTGTTTATACATTCACTTAGTTTGCTTCCGTCTTTTGGCAATTGTGAATAATGCCACTATGAACACTGGTGCACAAGTGTGTGTTTGTGTCCCTACTTTCAGTTCTTCTGGGCTATACCTAGTATCGAGATTACTGGGTCATATGGTAATTCTGGAGTTAGCATTCCAAGGAACTGCCAAACAGTTTTCCACAGCTGTTGCACAAGTTTTCATTTCCTCGAAAATGAATGAGTGTTCCTGTTTCTCCACATCCTCTCCAATACTTGGTATTTTCCTTTTATTTCAGAATAGCCAATATGATAGGTGTAAATGTTAACTCATTGGGGTTTTGATTTGCCTTTCCCTAATGGTTAATGATATGGACCATCTTTTCATGTACCTTTTGGCCATTTGTGTATCTGCTTTGGAGAAATATCTATTCAAGCCTTTTATCCATTTTTAAATTAAGTTGTATGTCTTTTGGTGTACAGTTGCAGGATTTTAAAAATATATTCTGTATATTAAACCTTTATAGGATATGTAGATTCCAAATATTTTTCACATTGTATGGGTTGTCATTTTACTTTCATAACAAAGTCCTTTCATGCACAAAACTTTTTAATTTTGATGAAGTCCCATTAACTCTACTTTTTCTTTTGTTGTTCATGCTTTTGGGACAAAAATCTAAGAAACCATTGCCTAACACAAGATCCTGAAGATGTTTCCCTATGTTTTCTTCTAAAAGTTTTATAGTTTTGGTTCTTGTATTTAGGTCATGGATCCATTTTGAATTAATTTTCATATGTGGTATGAGGTGGGAGTCCACTTTCATTATTTTGCACAAGGATATCTACTTTTCCCATTACCATTTGTTGAAGAGGCTATTCCTTCTTCAATGAATGGACTTGGCACACTTGTCAAAAATTAATTGGCCATAATATGAGGGTTTATTTCTCTTTTTTTTTCATTTATTTACCTATGTATCTATTTATTTATTCCTCCGCCCTCATTGTTTTGCACTCACTGTGTCTGTTCACTGTGTGCTCATCTCCTTTTTAGGAGGCACTGGAACTGAACCAGAGGCCTCCCATGTGAAAGGGAGGTGCCCAATCGCTTGAGCCACTCTCCGCTTTGCCATGTCTCCCATTGTGTTTTCCTCCCTGTGTCTTCTTATTGCATCATCTTGTTACATCAGCTTGCTATCTTGCTAGGAGGCACCGGCAACCAAACCCGGGACCTCCCATGTGGTAGGTAGAAGCCCAACTGCTTGAGCCACATCCACTTCCCATATTTCTGAACTCTCAATTTAATTCCGTTGGTCTATATGCCTGCCCTTGTTCCAGTAGCATACTGTTTTTGACTATGGTAGTTTTGTAAAATCTGAAAGTTCAGTGTCTCAACTTTGTCCTTCTCTTTCGAGACAATTTTAGCTATTCGAGGCCTCTTACCCTTCCATATAAATTTGATGATTGGCTTTTCCATTTCTGAAAAGAAAGCTCTTGGAATTTTTATTGGAAATGCATTGAATCTGTAAATTCCTCTGGGTAGAATTGGCATTTTAACAATATTTAGTTTTCCAATCCCTGAACATGGAATGTTCCTCCATTTAGCAACATTTGGTAGTTTTCTGTGTACAAGTCCCTTATATCCTTGGTGTATTAGTCAGCCAAAGGGGTGCTGATGCAAAGTCCCAGAAATCTGTTGGTATTTATTTGTGGTAAAAGCTTACAGTTATATGGCCCTAAAGAGTCCAACTCAAGGTACCATAAGAGGTACTTCCTCACCAAATGTCTGTTGCCATGTGTTGAAGCAAGATGGCAGGCAATGTCTGCAAGACTTCCACCTTCCTATTCCTCTTCAAGCTCTGTGGGCACCCTGCATCTTCCAATCTTAGCTGTAGGCTAGAGGACTCATTTCTTTCTGGGCTGAGCTGCTCTGGTCTCTTCACAAGGTCAGCTATAGACTATCAGGTAAATGGCTCATCTCTCTTTCTGGGCCACAGGATCAAAGTTCATTCCTCTTTTGTGCCTGTGGAGCTCTCTCTATCCCTCTGTGTTTTCTTCTTCTGTGTTGTTGATTGAGTATCCATTTATATAGCCTACCAAGGAGACGGGCACTCAACCCTGTACACCCTAATGACGTGGTCAAATGCAAGTCCCAATCTTGATTTAATCAAGTAAACATAAAGTCTTTGGATTTAAATCAATCAAAGGGTATCATGCGCAGAGGAACAGACAAGTTCACAAACATAATAAATATCTCTTTTTGGAATTCATAAATAATATCAAACTGCCATGCTTGGTTAGATCTATTCCCAGATATTTGATTCTTTTATTTGCTATTGTAAATAGATTGTTTTTGCTTTTTTACAGGAATTCATACCTCCCCCACCCACTCCCTATGAAATAGACTTTCTCTACCTCTAGTGTTCTCTATGGCATGACTTAAAGCAGGTAATCCTTTGTTCTAGACTGCTTTGACTGAATTGTTCTTATACTGCTTTAGCAGTCCCAAGCTGCTTTTGCCTACAGGACGATTCTAGGAGGCTGACCTGGAAATGAGTTTACTGATTCAGTAAACTGATCAGTCTTTCAGGCTGCCACTTGATCAATTGACATGGACATGCAGGCACCCCAGTATGTGCATAAGGTTTACTCTGCTCCCTCTGGTACAGGACCAGGGACTCACATGGGGCTACAGTATGGCTCCATACTGTGCTGAGAAGAGAGTGGGGAAGGGGCCAGCAAGTTCACCACAAGCTTCTCCTACCATTTTTAAAGCTGAATTTTCTTCATTGGTTCTTTCCCAGTTACTGCAGCCCTTTAACTGTTTTCTGGAGTTTTGAGGAAGATGACTCTGCCAGTTTTGCTATTTGTTCAAAGATTATATGGGAGAACAGCACCCTGGAACATCATATGCTGCCATCTTGGTTGTCTGGAAGCCTGAATGAACTTTTCAGACAGTAAACTTAGGTTCAGTGGAGAAAGGATCCATCATAGTCTTCATAATTCTTCATAAAATTAAAACATTAAGAATAGTTACTGTTTTAGTTTCCTAGCTGCTAAAACAAATACCATACAATCTTTTGGCTTAACAGTGGGGACTTACTGGCTCATGGTTTCTAAGGCTAGAAGGCTTGCTTCCTGCTGGAGTCTATGTCTTCTGGCTGGCCAATAATCTCTTGGGTTCCTGTCTTTACTGTCACATGGCAATGCAATTGGCCATGTCTTCTCCTCTCTCCTCTGGGTTCCATTGACTTCCAGCTTCTGGCTATTGCCATGGCTTCTCTTTCCATGTCCAATTTCCTTTTCTTACAAGGACTTAGGTCATATTGAATTGAGGCCCACCCTCATTCACTTTGGGTGTGCTTTGACTAATGACATCTTTAAAGGTTAAGATGGAGAGCATATTCTTCTGGGGTATATAATTCAGTCCCCAACAGTTGCTAATACTTGCTTTATCCTATGAGTTGAAACTCAAAGGTCTCTGATTGGAACCCATACTCTAAATCACACATGCAAAACTTGAAAAAGTTCATCAGTTATCTATTGCTGCCACTGCAAGATTTAGTGACTTAAAATAATAACCATCTCTATTTCCTCACAGTTCTGCAGGTTGGCAATTTGGGCTGGGTTTGGTTGAGCAATTCTTTTGTTGCCATACCTGATGGGCCTCAGATAGTCTTCATATCATGGGGCCTCAGCTGGAATGGATGGGTCCCTCCCTCCCTCCATTCCTTCCTCCTTTTTTCTCTCAGTCTCTGACTCTCTCTCTCCTCTGCTTCTAACATTCTCACTTTCTATCTTAGCTTTCCAGGGCTACTGTAACAAAGGACCACTGTCTAGCTGGCTTAAACAACAGAAATGTATTGTCTCCCAGTCCTGGAGGCTAGAAGTCGAAAATCAAGATGTCAGCAGGGCCATGTTTCCTCTTAAAGGGGAAAAACCATTCCATGACTGTCCCTTTGCTTCTGGTGGGTGGCTGGCCATCCAGGGCATCCCTTGGCTTGTGGCAACTCGAATCATTCTTTACCCCTGTCACATGGCCGTCTTTCCCTGTCTCTGACTCTCTCTCTCTCTCTCTCTCTCTCTCTGGATCTAAATTTCCTCTGTTTGTAAGGACACAGTCATATTGTTTGGCCTAACCTTAACTAATGGAATCTTCAAAGACCTTATTTAAAATAAGATCACATTCAGGGGAGCAGGAGTTAGGACTTAAGTGTGTCTTTGGGGGCTCACAATTCAGTACATAATACTTCTTGATCCTCTCACCATCTTGTATACCTGTGTACAGGCCATGCTCAAATGCTGACCCTGCCATTCTCTTAGTACAAAATATTTGTTTGTCTTCTTTCACAAAGGTAATAATAAACAAATATTTATTGACTCAATGTACAGGACACTTTCTTGGGCTCTGTAACCAAAGTTCCTTCTATAGTGAGGGAGAAAGAGCATATAAATAAATAAACAAAATTTCAGAGTCATCAAGGACTTCACTTCTGAGGAAATAACACTCAAGCTGAGATAGAATATCTGAGCCGCGGGGGGGGGGGGGGGGGGGGGCGGGTAAAGGGGGAGAGAACAGTATTCTAGAAATGAGAGATAAGTGAAATCACCTACTCCAAGTCCTTCCTTCCTTTAGGATTAAGCATCCCTGAAGTTTAGCATCTGGACCAGAGATTCTAAACCCTGGTTGCCCAATAGACTCATCTGGAATCTTTTCATAATACTGATCCCGAACTCCTACTACCGACCAATTAAAATAGATTCTCTTGAAATGTGGAGGGGGAGGGACCCGGGTATCTGTATTTTATAAGTACCCATATAATTCTAGTGTGAGACCAAGTGTGAGAACCACTGATCTAGAGCATCACATTTCAAACTTAAATGGACATGGATCCCCTGGAGATCTTGCTAGAATGCAGATTATGATTTAATATTTCTGGGGTAGTGAGGTACAGCCCAAGTTATGCATTTCTAATAAGTCCCCAGATGATGCCAATGCTGCTAGGCGAGTTGCTACTCAAAGTGTGGTCCACAAACCAGATCCAGTGACACTTGAGAGGTTGTTAGAAAAGCTCATTCTCAGGCCACTCCCCAGACTTCCTAAATCAGAAATTTTGGGATGCTGTCCAGCCATTTGTAGTTTAAAAAAGTCCTCCCGTGATTTTGATGCTTACTAAAGTTTGGGAACCAGACTCTGGAACTTGGCATTTAGATACCATCAGTTTGGCAACAAATTGTGTTCTATGTTGCATTTTCTATAATTGTTTCATGTAGAAGGGTCTGCTGAAGCTTCATAAGCACTTGAATTGAACTGAGGGAATGAGGCCACAATATTCTCTTCCTTTTACTTAGTTTCCATTCAGAGCAAGTCCTTAATTCTGGTGAGAAGAGTAAGAGAACAAGAGAGTCAGCTCTAGCTAGCCTTGAGCTTTTGCCTCCAAAGCCTTCTTGTTCACTGGGCCCCTATGGCATCAAAACCTGGCAAAGCTCCTGCCGATGGCGCTATACCGTTGCAAGGTTACCTGCTAGGCTGGTGTATAAAAGCCCAGCTGGGGCAGTTTAATCCCTGGGAGGGGATATTGTAACTCACCCCTAACTGCTGTCCTATCAAAAAATCACCCTCTGTACTACTTCTCTTTGTTTACAAACATTAGTTAATGGTTTTCTCTCCATTAGGCAACTCAGGGGAGCGCTATTTAGAGAAGTAATTGAAAGCTTGCCAGCTTGGGGCAAAGCTGCTTCAAATCTCAGTGTTTTCCATGTCATGTATTTTTCTCTCTGCTAACATGTGTATGGCTCTGATAACTCCATATACAAAATATTAGGTCGAAATTAAAGCTATATATTTTACCTAAATTTATATAAATATGGAGGTGCTGAAAAGTTCAAACTGAAATAGATATAGTTTTACATCCTCTAAAAGTGTCCACTTTTGTTTTTAGAGGTTGTACTGCTCTTTGTAAGATTAATTTGATAATAAAGAGACACCATTTTCCTTTCCACCAACCCAACCACCAGACCCTTGCCTTCCCCCCACCTGCTGCCCTCCTCTCCAAATTTGAATAGATCCTTTCGGCATCATTGAAAAGATTGTAGGTTGACAATTAGCACTTGGCTACATAAAGAATAAAATTGTTCCTGGCCCTTAGCAATTATTTAGCCACAAAACTCGATAAGATTAATCATCAAAGCAGGGATTTGTGTGCTGTGTCTAATCATAGGTGATATGGTACAGAATGGTTAAAGAGGAAGAGTTGGCAAATTAAGGAAGTAAAAAAATATATAATCATGAGAAAAAAAGAATTTAAAACTATGTTCTTTCTGATGTTGTTTTTTTTTTTATTAATTCTGCTTATTAGATATCAAGCAAAAAAGTTCTATAAGTTTTGAAGATGTATTGTATGAAGTATGTGGATGCCAAGTTGCTGCAGACACACTTACATGCAATCTAATGTAGCACTGCACACATTTGCCTACATTTTTAGACCCTGGAAGATTTTTTTTTATTCACAATTCACAAGTTTCCTCTAGATTACTCATGTAGAGATTTCTGGAGTATTTATAAACTGTCATATTCTATGTCTCACTTCTCCCTTAACGCTCTTGCAATGCACTTTTCCCCCAGAATCTGTTTGTGCCTCCCGTTTGGTCCCAGGTTTGAATGATGCTCTGTAGTTCTGGTTCTGGGCAGCAGGCATGCCTGCTCTCTTGTTCGTTTCTTCTCTTTTTGACTGTCATCCATTTGATCAAGGTAATTGGATGAGGAGCCTCATCTTTCACAGAACTGTCCGTGGACCAGAAAATATTTGATAGCCAGACGTTTGCACCATCTGCCCGGAATGTGTAGCAGAAGTAACTATTCTTTGTCTTTTCCCTTCCACAGTTTGTGGGGACGAGTGCACGGGCATTCTTCTCGGGGACTTGGCTCGTCTGGAGCAGATGGCCATGAGCGTCAACCTCACTGGCCCGCTGCCCGCGCCGTATAAAATGCTGTACAGTCTCGAAAATGCGACGCAGGAACTAAAGGTAGGTTGGTGCGGTCGCAGCAGGAGCCAGGAACTGTATGCCAGAATCTCGCCACTGGGTATTCATCATAATTGCTGAATGCTCATTCAGCCCCAAATCAAAGGAAGTAGCAGTTAGGGGAGTCCAGAGACTTTCTCAACCAGTGTTTTTCAAACTTGAGAATTAGAATGTACGGATTGCAATTAAGGGAAAAGAGTCTCACGAATCCCCCAGTGTTGGTCTAAATTAGTTTTATTGTTATTTAATACGTACAAACATAAAAATCAGGTACGAACTCCTTAAATTAATAGCTCTTATAAAATCAAAACAAGTGAATCCTTAAAAACCTGCAAAAACCAATAAAATTCAAATTAAAAACATTAATATAAAGTATCAGATGATTTTTGCTGAAAGTAATTTGCCACTTGGAACAAGAATATGATGCTGACTGCTACCTTCCACACAGTCTCCCATCAGCACATGACAGGCGGTAACTCAGTTCTCTCATCTTTCCCTGTGAACTAGGGACCCCGGTGCCATGATGAAATGGCACTCGGCATCACTCTGCATGTCCTCGTCCTTTGTGTCCTCAGTCTGCCGTGTGAGAAAACACATGTGATACGAGTGAGATACTCATCTTTCAGGGGCTCAGCCCAGAGTCCAGAAATGCTCACATTAATACTGAAGGCTATTATCAAAACGAAGACCCAAGATTCTGGTAGAAACTGGTAGAAACCTGAAGGTACTTCAGCAAGAGCCAATTTGAGACACACTATTCTAAAACATTATTAAAGTTCTCAATAGTTGATGGAATAGTAGGAAATACTAAGGAAGTTGGGGTTATTTCACCTGATGGAGAAAAGAAGACAGGTGATAATTCATACACTACCAGTCAAAGATCAGATATTTATTGGGAACTTACACAATGCCCACTATTACACATGGTTCCCCGGGGGCTCCATGACTCCTGTAAAATTGTCATTACCCTCAAGAAGCTTGGCATCTACATGGTATGAATAAAATCAGGAAACAATGATCATGCTTGTAATAAGCACACACACATAATTACCGTGCACTTTATGAAGATTTGAAGTACAATCGAAATCACAGCCTGGAGAAATTAGTAAGTGTATTCGTCAAGCAAAGGGGTAGAAGGCCCTAAAGAGTCCAACTCAAGGTACCATAAGAGGTAATTTCTCGTTCAAAATGTTGAATGCAAAAATGCCATGTGTTGAAGCAAAATGGTGGGCGATGTCTGCAAGGGTTCAGCCTGCCTTCTTCTTCTTAAGGCTCCGTGATCCCAGCTTCTTCCAACCTCAGCTGTAGGCTGGCATAGGGTCATCTCTCTTCCCCTGGGGCTCATTCCTTTCTGGGCTCAGCTGCTCTGTTCTCTTCACAAGGTCCGCTATAAACTATCAGGCTCATCTCTCTTCCCAGGGCCACAGGATCCTCTGTGTATCTTCTCTGTGTATCTACTTCTCCTGTCTACCTTTGTGTGAGAGTCTGTTTTATCAGCCACCAAGGGGGCAAGGATTCAACCCTGCATGGCCTAATGACATGGTCAAATCAAAGTCCTAATCTTAACATAATTTAATCAAAGACATCTCAGCAGAATCTAACACAATCAAAGGGCATCATGCTCAGAGATAACAGACCAGTTTACAAACATAATCAAATATCTCTTTCTGGAATTCATAAATAATATCAAACTGCCACAGTAAGATTCAGGGTAACCAGGGAATGCACCACTAAAGAGGATGCTTTTTGAATTTCAAGGATAGATACAATTTTAACAGGCAGAGAAAAACTGGTGGGGACTAGAGGAAGAAATCTAGGATTTATTTAGCAGAACTTGACAGACACACTCTTCTAGGAAATATGTTCTTTAATCCTGGCCATGGCCTTTGAGGTAAGTATTATTATCCCTGTTTCCCAGAAGCAGCAGCCAATAAAGATGACAGCAGGAATAGCCAACATTTACTGAGCTGCTTCTCTGTTCTCAGCACGTGACTAAAGCTTTGCATGGATTAGACTACACAAATCTTATAGACTCTCCAAGTAGTAGGAAAAGAGTACTGTATTGCCCATATTTTCCAAATGGGGAAACTGAGGCCAGGAAGGTTAGATGTTAGAGTAGAGCTGCATTGGGATCGGATATAGCTCAGGTGGTTTGAGTGCCTGCTTCCCAGGTATGAGGTCCCGGTTTCAATCCCTGGTACCTCCTAAAAATAATAACAAACAAATGGAAAAAACCAACTCTCACCAGGGAGTGGATGTAGCTCGGTGGTTGAGTGCCTGTTTCCCATGTACGAAGTCCTGAGTTCATCTAAAAATTTTTTTTAAAAAAAGGATTTTAGAGTAGAGCAGCATAACTTTAGGGTCTGTGAGAATGAAACTGCCCTGCCAAAACTCAGAGAGAGAAAATAACATTCCTGGGAGTGCCTCTGAGACCCCAGCCCATGCTTATACTCTTGCTACTGGTTTGTGGATGAGAGAGCCACGTAAGCAGAGCAGAAGTGTGAATTAGCCAGGCCGTTCTGAGAGACATTAGAAACCGGGTCTGCCAGTGAAAGATAAGGCTGAAGACTTGAGTGGGGCAGGGTGAAAGCCAGGCTGAGGAATCTGGGTTGACCTTGTATTTCTAGTATTCAGGGATGAAAGAGCTTTACTACAAAGGATGCTGAGCAGTTTTCTTTGTACATGGAAGGAATGAAAAAAAAAAAAAAAGGAAATAAATAGAAAAGGAAATATTTCAGTTGGGCCTAAAACAATTTTTAAAAAATACTTAAGCACTGGATGATGAAATACTCAAGGGCCCTAGGAGGAGATTAGGATGTTCCAGCCTGGGGGCATCATCTAAGCTAACAGATTCAGTTGGGTGTCAATCAACTGATTTCCTTAAAATTCTGATATTTCTTAATGCTGTGGTTGTATTACTCTTACATAATTCATTTACTAAATGGATACTTAGGATCCCATTTTGATCTTTTAAAACCGCAAGCAAGTTATTTAACTTCTTTGAAGATCAGTTTCTTTAACTTTGACTGTGCTTTCCAGGTTCCAGTCAAAGACCATCCACTTGGTGGGTTTATTGATTCTTTGCAACCAGGGAGACTGGACAGCATGGGTTCTGTTGGGGCATCCCATAAGAAGGTGTCAGCAATAACTTCTTATGATATTCTGGCTTGTGCTGGGCAGTGTGGGGACAAATGGAAGGAAGCAGAGGTTTGTGCTGGACTGGGTGATGTCAGGACATGGTGGAAATTCTTTGTTTGGGTATTGTGATGATTTTTATGTAGGAGAGGAAACAACAGAGGAAGGCCACAGCTGGGATTGTTCAGGAAGCAGCTGTCACTCAGATTAGCCATGACAGGGATGTTTCAGTATTTTTGTGGTTTGCACAGAGACCATGTTTTTGTCTGTGCTTAGACAAGCTTGTGGTGGTCTTATTTTTTGTGTCATTCGTTAATGCCATAGAATGGCCTAACTGTGAGCACCAGATCTGCCCCTGTCACTAAGGCCAGTGAGTTAGTCCAGGCCAGGGCCCAATGCAGAAGCTGCTCTTCTCTTCCGCGCCTGCAAACGGCGTCTCTGGGTTGTAAAGGGAGGCTGAAGGAATCACAAAGATTTCATCTTGACTCTACTCCTTACCTAAAGTGTCATCTTGTCCCAGTTTTTTTAACCCTCCTCAAGCCAAAAAGTTCTCATCCACAGAACTGAATAGTATTCACCTGATAGAACTGTTATAAGAATTAAATGAAACAAAACAAAGAAGCCTGGCATATAGTCAACTGCTTAGTAAATTAAAGCAATTATTATTATTTGCCTGAATGTGCACCCTGATGCTCAGTATATAAGGGCCCAATTAAAATACTTTCTTTATTCCTTGGAGGTAAGAAAGTTCTTTGTACATGAAGGAGAAATGTGTTCTGTTAAATATTCAACTGTGTGGTCACTGTGAGGCCATTTACTAAAATGGATATGGAATGAAATGTCTTTCAGCACTTGCTCTCACCTCAGCGGGCCCCCGAGAGGCTCCTTCAGTTGGCAGAGAGCAATCTGGATACACTCGTGATGGAAATGAATGAGCTTCTGACCAGGGTAAGTTGGCAAAACCAGGAATCTCCCCAGAATAGATAGATAATGTGAATTAAGGCAAAGTACTTTGAATGTCTGAAATGCAAGTCTTGTTCTTCCTAATTCCCAATGTAATGTGTAAAATAGATGTCTTTTGACAGGCTACTGCTGCTCAGATCAAATCCTGGAACCCAATAGCACCCAAAAAAGCTGGGATGCTTGGGAAGTGTCAAGACCTGTGGTTACAGATACCACAGTGGCTGTGTATTTTGAGAAGTTCATGCAGTAGCCTCCAATGATAAAAGTTTTATCAATTCTGGATTCTAAAAGCACTCCCTTTGATTATGTAAGGAAAAAGAAAAACAAATGAAAAATTTGTGTTGTTTCTGATCTCATCTTGGGATTTTTGCATTTGTGTAGAAACACTGTCCAAAAATCAGTGTTTCTACACAAAAAAGGAAATCTTCATTGTGAAATACAAAGCATTTAATATACTTTTTTAAAGTTATAAGTTAAAATTAATGCTGCGTTCACCAGACTTTCTAAGGAATTGGGATTTTAAATTTTCAAAGCTGCGATAGAGTTAGGGTTTTTTCTTTTTGCTGTTAGGGAAGGAAGAAAACAGCATAACGTGCGCCATCGTGTGGCCAGAGAGGGCATGAACAAGGAAACTGGCCTTCAGTTTAGGGCTCTAGTTTGTCTAAAGCTTTAAATGTCAAAGGCTGTTGAAACTGTAAGGTTCCTAGGATTATCTAGTCCATTTTGTACTTTAAAAAAGAGCTGCCTCAGGCTGTGACAGCGAAATGAATTAACAGGATCATACAATTCACTAAATTGAGAGCCATAAGC
Organism: Tolypeutes matacus; assembly: GCA_026826555.1. Taxonomy (NCBI): domain Eukaryota; kingdom Metazoa; phylum Chordata; class Mammalia; order Cingulata; family Chlamyphoridae; genus Tolypeutes; species Tolypeutes matacus. The sequence continues at coordinate 2,352,558 of JAKSZT010053888.1, read as the reverse complement.
AGCATTGAGGCTCCAGATTTTCCCATTGGCTGAGCACTTTTCCCACCCTAACCTGCTGTTATTCAGGAAGATTTCCACAGGGAAATCAAGTGGGCTTCGGAGCTCGTAATCCTAAACAAGGGCCCTGATGTTACAAATCGCATTCTAAGCACTTTTGCAGAATCTCACATCAGCAATATAGAATGTGCAAATGCAGAATAGAGTTTCTTGCCAAGTGTATTTGGACATCATTAGACAAATGAGTAAACAGATCGTAAATTAATTTAATATTGAATAATTTTGTATGTGTTATGTGAATACAAATAAATACTAAATAAATGTTAAACAGGTCCTAGCAGGGTAAACATGATTTATCAGGCACATATGGATTTCACCTCATATAAAACCACAGTTGTGTTAGCAGATGGAAAATATAAATAAAGCTTAATGTCAATCTTCCAGGAGTTTGCAACTGTGTATGTATGTAGAGTAATATCAAACAACTGCATACAAATATGTAATACAAAATGAAATGAAATAAAGCGACAAGAAATATACTTGATGAATATATAAAAATAAATTAATCTGGTTAAGGTAATTAGGAGAAGCTCCATGGAGCAGGTGCATTCCATTCATTCATTCATGGGATTAATACTCATTGGGGGTCTACCAGGTTGAAGAAACTGAAGAAACTGTGATAGACTCTGACAGTACTGGTATCAGCAAATCTGGCACCGTCCTTGACTCCATTAAGCTTATCAAGCCTAATTATCTGAGCCTGGAGGCATGAGAAATAGATCTTTGGGAGAATCAACTCTTTACTATGCCTTAGCCTAAGTCCTTTCATCTTTCCAGCAGACTCCCCAAGACTATTTTTTAAATAAGCTTTTCATTTTAGAATAGTTTCAGATTTACAGAAAAGGGGCAAAGACAGCACAGAGGGTCCCATATACCCCACATCAAGTTTCCCCTATTATTATTCTATATTACTGTGAAACATTTGTCATAACTCATGAGCTAATATTGATACATTATTATCAATTAAAGTCTTTACTTCATACAGATTTGCTCAGTTTTTACCTAATGATCCTTTTCTGTTCCAGGATCCCATCAAGGTACTACACTACATGTGGCCATCATGTCCCTTAGGTTCCTCTAGACTGTGACCGCTTCTCAGACCTTCCTTGTTTTTGATGACCTTGACAGTCTTCAGGAGTATGGTTCTTGTATTTGGTGGAATGACCCTAAATGGGAATTTGTCTTATGCTTTTCTCATGATTAGACTAAAGTTAAGGGTTTTGTGGAAAGGCCACAGAGGTGAAGTTCCCTCCCCATCGCATCATGTCAAGGACACATGCCATCAATATGACATATCCTTGTAGATGTCAACCTTGATCACTTGGCTGAAGCAGATTTCTCCGCTGTATAGTTATTTTTCCCCCTTTCCATACTCCAAGGCCATTTTTATCTGCCCAGTCTTCAGATTCCATAATACAAAAAAAAACCTGAAAATGAGACTGCTGAGAGCACAGATCTCCTTGAGGTGGGGAGGATAGGGAGGAAATGGAAACATCACTTGTTAATCCTGCCCATACCACATTTATAAATACAACCATCATGGAGACCAGAAATACAAGGCAACATGATCAAGTCTGTCCCTTTGGTTAAGCTGCATGGTAATCAAAGGTGAATTGACACCCATGGAAGCATAACCACAAGGTTCCACGCGGGGCAGAATTATAAGAATGGGTCTTAAAAATATTGACTTGTAAATCTTCAGCTTATACGTGGGAATGAGACAAAGTTTATACTGTCTTATTTATAGTTTTCACAAGGTTTAAGTTACCAAAAATATTGTGATTTCTGCTGCTGTATTTCAAGCGAGAGAGAATAAATCATAAGTCATACTTGTTTCTTTTCGAACTTTCAAAATTGACACCAGAAATATTCAGGGAAAACAAGCCATGGTCCTGGCTCGTTATCATCCCACAGGGTCAGTTAGCTGCCCCCTGCCTCTTTCCTTGGGCACCGTCTGTCCTAATAGTTTGCCTGAGGTGTACTTCCCAGCCACATAGATATACAGAGCTGGTAGTTTTGAAGAGAAGCCTTGAGACTTTCATATAAGTTATTAGATCTGAAATTTAATTTTAGCAGGAAACCATATGAGTCTTCAAAGGCAAAGGTGGATGGCATCTAAGCAGTGTTGTCTATTCAGTAGTTAGATTTGCTCCATTAGATTCTAGTTTTAACATAAAGAAGGCAGAAAATGAAAGACACTAGTGATATCCAACCAAGAAAATTATGTGCAGATTTCAAGAGGCACAGCGAGAACTGCTTGAGCTAAAGCAAGAAAGTAACAGCTATATTGTTCAGAAGTAAATTAATGTATGCCTGATGGTGATGCATGCTGCCTAGATATAAATACATGAAACAAAACAAAACAAAACCCCCCCAAAAAAGAAATAAAAGAGGAAAAGACCTAGTTGAGTGAACTTGAATGTAAAAAGAAAAACGGTAATCAAAGTAAGAGAGATATAGACAGGGTATTGTGTAAGGCATCATTTACAAAAGAACACTGGAAAGATTGTAGAATGGAAGTAAGAAGATGTGAAAAATAAGAAAAGCAAAGATAGAGAATGAAAGGAAGATTGTAGAACATATTAGAATAAATGAAAAGACATTTGTCAGATACACAAAGAACAAGATAATAGTGAATGAGGAAAGATAACTAAAGGATGGGGATGGTAATTTAATGAACCACTGGAAGAAGCAAAGCGAGACAGACAGCTAGCTCCTGTCATATAGTACTTTGCATTTTTCTGTAACATTTTCCATAGCCTGTCCTGGGTGAAACTGATTTTTGTGAATTTCGTCCTGATAATGATACCACTATCTAGAGGTTACAGTGCATTTGTCATCGGCTTCCTTTATGGGTTTCTTATGTGTGTTGGCAAGGGTGAACCTTCAACTTAATTACTCTGTAATGAGACAGGATTTAAAATATATATATCTCTATCCAGTGTTCTGATATGGCTTTTGAAAGGTGTTAATTCACTAAAACACAAAGATTTCCCACTTTTAAAGTACTTCATAAGCCATACAATGCCCATCCCCCCATCCAGAATGCTCAACTTTTCATATATTTTCCTGGCTTTCCTGGATGTTAGCCAAAAATTAGGTAGTATTTGGTATAGGCAAAATATTAAAAGTTGGGAATCAGAAAATTTGCATTTTGTCCTAATACCTCACATGCGTGAATTCCGATGTCACTTAACCTCACCATGCCTTCCTTTTCACCTGTGTAAAAATGGGAAATCTGGCCGCAGAAATGAGACTCAGTGAGACACAAGAGTGTACTGTACGTCCTTCTCAGGCCACATGTAAGTCCAAGGTCCAGCTGAACCTGACCGTGTAACCCATCCTTTAGAGTGCTAGTCCACAGGACTCAAACCAGTGGTGTGCCTCTGGGTCCCAGGAGCCTCAGGTCTCCCTTGCCTGAGCGCAGCCCAGAGAGGAAGCTCTTGAAGGAGCAGAGAGAAGGGTGACGCCAGCTCTGTAAGCTCTGGGCTGGCCTCTCCACGCCGGCAGCATGGGGCTTGTGTGCAGTCGCCGGCACAGCTTTGAATGGCCTCGAGGCCGGTGGCTAGAACGCAGTGTGGAAGTAACTGGAGGTCGCACTTGGCTCTCCTCCCCAGCATGCAGCTGCAGCTCTCGAGCAACAGCTTCTTAGGCTGCTCTGAAGAACGCCGGGAAAGCTGCCCGGCCGACCACTTTTGCAGGCAAGCATAGCACCAGAGATACGGTCAGTTTGAATGGTGTTGGGAAGGCAAATGGAAAGAGATTTTCTTTTTTTCCTCCAACAAACTTTAGAACTCCGAAGGGATGGTTGGTCTGTTTATCATTCTATCAGCCCATCACCCACCGTCTTTGACCACACACAATTTTCCAGGCAATATGCCAGGCCCTCTGAAGAATGGAAAAAAAAAAAAAAAAGATAAGGCAAAGCCCAAGGCCTCACGGATGGAGATTAGATAGATATGGAGAAACACCTAACAAAATTATTACTGATGGTGGCCCCACCTAAGTCGAGAGAAGTTAAGAAGCAATATCATGGGAGTGGGTGTAGCTCGGGTGGTTGAGTGCCTGCTTCCCATGGGTGAGGTCCCAGGTTCAATCCCTGGTACCTCCTAAGAAAAAAAGTAATGTTATGAACAAAAGCTTTTTCCAAGAATGCTCAAAGAATGGTAGGCAATGAGTAGGCAATAAGAATAGGTGGGCAGGATGAATAAGGTGGGCAAGATTAGTTAGGAAAATGTTTCTCGTCATTTATTTAACAACCATCACTGGCCATTTGCTATATGGTAGGCATCGTACCAGAAGCTGCATATAAAGTGATGAGCAAAACAGGCCCAGTTTCCACCCTCTTAGAGCTTGCCCTCTGGTCAGGAAGGGAGCCGGTAAATAGGTAATCAACACATAAATCAATAATTCTAAAATGCACGGTGCTGGGAAGGGAATGTTCTGCTGTGAGTGGTGCAGAAACCTGAACAGGTGCGCTGGGAATGGCCTCATTAAGGAAGAGACGCAAACTGAAAGCTGATCATGCAAAGAATTGAGAAGGAGCTCATTGTGGCGAAAGATGGCAGGTGTAAAGAGGCCCTAAGAAGGGGAGAGTTTGGCATGCTAAATATACTCAAAGGAAGCCAGGAGGCTGATTGCATACGGTCTTGGTGATAACTCTTCTAACTTGTTTCTTGTCATGGGGCGTGGGGAATTCTTGGCATCGTACTCTTGGAGTGTGCATACGATCAGCGGTAAGACTGAACCATTTGTTAATGATGCCTCTTACCAATACCACATCACTTCCTGTTGAAGGAGTAGGAGTAAGAGAAGTCAAGGCATTGGATGCTATCTTGATCATCCACAACTTGCGAGACACAGTGTACCCATATACATTTATTTTCAATGATTTAGATGCTTTGGACAATTAACAAGAATTTTTGGAGCTATTATCAAGAATCAGTAAGTTGGATAGTGTGAATATTTATGTAAATTATGATATTTGCTAATATAGGTAAGGTACTGATAAAGCAAAAAGTAAATTTTTAACTTCCAATTATTTCATGTATATTTTCTGTAGAGTAAGTGCACTGGTACTGGTGATACATTAATTCTTAAGAGAAGATATTGGAAGAGGACCAGAATATAGGTCAAGTCCCTTCTATGGTACTCATGTGACATGAGAACACAGCAGTGGTAAAGAGCATAGCCAAGTCCAGTCTGCACAAACCTGCCAACATCTTGAGCAGTTGACCACAGCTAATGATTGAAAAGTAGCATTTTACAAATTATTTGTGCATAGGCTTGAGGGGGGGCATTTGACCCATGTGAGCCTCGAATGCAAGCATGTGAATGGAACCAAGTTTAAGGACGTCACTGTGCCATGCTTGCCATACCCACCCCCAAAGCAAAGACTTGAGTAATTTAGGGATTTCATGAACAGTTTAATTCCAAGAAGAATTGTTAAAAATCTAAAATTAAAAAGAATCCATTATTAATTTTAGAAGAGGTAATCCAGAACATTACAATACATTGATTAACGCCCTCCAAGTCATTGCATATACATATGCAAACTCTAAACAGAGGCCTTAACTTCCAAGGGATTCTTATCTTTTCATACGTTCACTTGTGATGCTAACGCTTACAGGTTGAGGAATTATATGATAATAGTTGGAATTTATATTGTGCCTTATATGCAAAAAATTCCATAATTTAAATCTCTTGCTGCCCCTGGGAAATCACAAGATGCAGCACAATTCCTGTAGCATCTCTTACCATGTTCTGTGCTGGCCAGACATTCAGTTCTATTTAAAATCCACTTATGTGTAAAAATAATTTAGATTCTCTGGGCATGTCTAGAATGCAAGCACTCTGGTATAAGATTGTAGAGTATTAATATTCTGCCAACTTGGACCTGATGCAAATTATATCGGGGCAGTTTGTGATTCTCTGATTCATCATCTAGAGTTAGAATATCCTTATCTTTTGAGTAAAAAAGAGTAATTCATATTTATTAGCGTATGCATACACACAGACAAATGAAGTGAAAACTCTTTTCAGGTGCTCTAAACCTCGTAGTCCTTTTATAAGGCACCGTTAAGGTTCCACATGTCATTTTTATTTGACTAAACATTATATTATAACTATGAACATATTAAATGGGTTCCACTGTGTCAGATAACATTTTCCTTGTGAATAAAGGTGAAAATATATGAGGATACTTTTGGGGGGGTGGGCTAGGATCTGTTTTGGGGTTCTGTTTGATTTTGTTGAAAATGGTGTCTGGAACTGTGATTAATGATCATCTTTTCTGTTGATGTCAAATGGGAAAAGTTAGCATTTATTCTCTGAATGTTTTCCTGGCATCTTTAAAGTGTTATAATAGCTAAGCAATTCCGCCTCATTGTTTCTTTAATTAACGTATCGATCTAAACCAAATCTATAGGATCCAGCTTATTGAGACAGACTGCCTGTGCCTCTCACAAGAGATCATTGCTGCACACCACACTTTTTCAGTAAATAAAATAAGGGCAAAGCTACAACATGTGGAGGCTGAAGAAGCCATTACAGACTTTTGGCAACAGCACCTTAAAGATATTTCAAAAATAACTGCCCTTGATCATTTCTTCTGTGCTATTGCATGTAACGAGGGTTTTTAAAAGACCAAGTACAGCTCCCTGGTTTACATTTAATGGAAGAAGTAATAAAGTTTAATTGTATACTTGAGCACAGGGTGTCATTTCTAGTACATATGATCAATAATTCTTCGATTGCTGTTGGCACAAAGTAATATTTGAAAGAAATGTAGCCAGTGGGAGCTTATCTAGCTGTAGTTTCATCATCCGTATTAATTATGTTTTTCCTGAATTTGGATCATTAGGCTACCAAAGTGACAGCAGATGGTGAGCAAACTGGACAGGATGCAGAGAGGACCAACACGAGAGCGAAGTCTTTAGGAGAATTCACTAAGGACCTTGTCCAGGATGCAGAAGGTATTGAAAAATGACAATTTGGTAATTATTTCTTCCAACAGAAAAATAATGAAAAGGATCGCACAGGGCTGGAATTTTTCTAGTGAGAAATCATGTTTCCAGATTTGAAGGTTGCTAAGAATCTACAACCGATGGTGTTAAATTAGTGAAAACTGTCAGTGAATTCATAATTATAAGTGGCAGTAACTTAAATGCAGTCCTTTAAGAATGCTCTGATTCTTGAGGAATGACTATTATGATTAAATAACTAATGGGCAACTTATGCTTTGATACTGTTCGTATTCAATACAATTTCAGAGATCTTAATTTTTTAAGAAAGCTAATGTTATCATTTCACTTGGTAGAGTAAATTGGGATTTTAATTTCTCAAAATAGCTTTTAAAATGCTTGGTGCTGGTTTTTAATGACCATCTGTTGCTTGGGATTTGGATGTGCTACCTTACCAGAAGCTGTCCCACTGTTCTCTAGGAGTTAGTTCTTGGCATATACCAATCTGATTGAGAATGAGGGTAGAAGCCGTTTTTGGCAAAAACCCAAATTAAGAAACTCTAAAAAGAAAATAGACAATGGCAAAATAAAAATAAAATGCTTGTTCCTAAATATCTTCTAATATTAGTAATGAAAACTTAATACATAATAAACATGCATGCATGTTTAGAAAGTAGGAAAAAGTATTCACATTTTACTCTTGTATAATATTATGCATTTGTGATACATACTTTGCCCTATAATATAGCCAAATAGATCAGGTCATGAGATAACGTCGAAGGAAGAGCCTGGCCGATGATTCTTAGAATTCATGGGTCAAAAAGAAACAGAAGGCCCCAAAGATTTCCCTCTGCAAGAAGCAACAGAGCTTTAATTTGCTGCGGGATCTGTCAGGATCTGAAATAGAAGTTATTCCTATCCAAAGGAAAATTCACTTAACTCGTTGTGACCTATCCTTTGCTAAATGCTGTGGTTGTGCTTTCCCTGATCTTATTTTCTTGCTATGTAACAGTGTCAAAAATTTTTTTTTCCATGCAGTTGGAGCAGTTTAGCTGTACTTGGACCCTTGAAGGAGCTAGTCAATACTCCAGGACCTTTCCTTTTCCATCCAACTCAAATCTTAAGCACTCAACCCATAGCAGCCAATCCTGAGGACTTAACATAGTTTCAACCAAATATCCATGCATGAGAATAAATGCTAATACATGTTTTAATAGAGCCTAGTATCAGCAGCGCTTACTTCTCTCCAACGAGACTTCCACTGCCTGCCAGAAAGACCTATATTCATGGCTTCGCCCTTGGCATCTGTGTCTTCTTCTTACCATTCAGTGTGGGTTTCCTTTCTGGACATTTAGGACCACAGTGTAAGGTTGCACAGTTTGTGCACTGCACAAAAGGACCAGCATGGGAGCAGAGTGAAGATGATAATTAACCCAGACTTTGCTCACCAACCACAATCCCTGGCTTATCCAACCAGAGAAAGGGGTTACCTATCACAAAAGGTGTCTTCCATTCCCTTAATTATGCATTGGTCAGATGGTCTGGTTGTTTCTGCCCAGATGGGGCACGTTTTTCTAATTCATACAGCATTCCATGTGGGATAGCTGTGATCCTGTACCTGAGAAGATGGGAACTACCCACATCAGCAGCAGGAACAGTAAATGAGAGCCACAACCTTCTAAAAAAGAATTAATCGGTTAAAATCTAATGAAAGTTCAATTTGCTAGAACTAAACAAAATCCTCACTACAAGCCTTGACAGGGTAAGGGCTTAAAACAAGAAAGAAAGAAAAAGAAAAACTCAACAAGACTTTAAGTAGGTTATACAGCATACCCGCATTTTTTCCTCAAAACGACAATAATGGGGATAATCATAAGCATTTTCAGGCTTTATTAGGGAAAATAAATGACTGTGGGGAAAGCAGATGCTTTAGGCTGGCATTTGTCTATTTCAGTTTCATTTTTAGATAGAATAATACCTTACTCATCTTATCTTCCATTGTATGCCTTGGCCTCTTTATAGATAATCGCCTTCTATTAATCTAAGCCATTCTTATCTCACTACCGTTTTGTAACATTTACTGTGCTATGAATCCTGATTGGATCACGAATAAGCTATATTTTACTCTGTGCATTATTAGAATTAATGAGTGATCATATATGAACCCATTAGTGAACATCCTGGCTTACAATGGGACTTTCTGCTAGATCCCTTCTTTCCCGTGTTCCATGTCAAGGTAGTGTTTTCACTCATGATAAATTTACCCTCTGGAAAATATTTATTATTCAGGTTCAGTATGATAAGCATCTGTGTTTCTCCAGAGGAATTAATCTATCGTTATTTTGCAGGCACTGTATACCTCTAAGCACCCCTTACCTCCCACTTCCCACTATGTATTGGCTCCTGAGTTTAGAGCTGGGTTATAGGATCCACTGCACTGAATATTAAGGCATGCTTTCCTGTCTAGTAATGCTTCCTCAGTGGATATTGATTTTTTTTACCTTTACTCTTATTTACTTTTCTGTTAATTTTATCTTGTTTTAAAGATATTTTAAACTACCTTAAATCTTCATTGAAATAAGGCAGAAATAAGTAAAGTCAAGAGATAAATTTATTTTATAATTTTGTTCAATACTATGGAAAAGAAAACAAACTGAACTGACAATGTATACCTTTGAATAAGATACTAAATAATACATTAATCTTTTGTTTAAAAATACTCAGAAAAAAAAAAAACTCAGAGAAGTCCCCAATCCCATTATATGTAAACCGTAAAACAAGCAGACCTCTTCTATCAAAATGATGCTTTCTTTCATTTTGTGAAAACATTTTCCATATCGTAATAATTTCTTCTAGTTCCTTATATATTGCTTTAATTTAAAATAAATGATGCATGCATTACAGAAGGTCCAGCCATGTTTGGCTTTTCCCTCTCTCTGTCATCTATCTTTTCCGATAAATTCTTCTCTGCAGAAGTTACTGTGTGAGGATGGACAACGAAAGAAAGAGTGAAGCTGCATCCCATATCCCCCCCTTCCTCAATGCAGCACAGGCCCAGAAACTAAATTAGATTGGATTTCAAAAGTATCAAAGCTCATTTATATATTCATTTAGTAACCGAAAAGCATATATAGCTTTGACAGATTGGCAAGTAGAGTTTATCACTTTTTAAAATAAATAAATAATAATGATAAGTGAGTGAAAACGAGGTTGGTAGTTACATGCTATAGTTGGTTAAAAACACCTGAACAGGCACGCATGTGCTCGTACAAAAGGATGGGGCCCAACAGTAGCTATAGCCAAGTTGTCTACTGCTTTTCTTAAAATCTAAAAAGCAAGAAATAAAGCAGATTGTGAGTACACATAATCATTGGCATTCTGGCATGGTTCCCACACAGTCTGTGGAACCAAGAAGCTTTCAAATAAATCAGTCCATGGTCACAGAGGTTCCATGACAAGCATGGCACAGCCTGGGCGATTTCTGACTGGCAATAGTGGTGGGATCTCGGGAAGGCCCTTTGGCATATGCCAAGGTATAACTCACTATTATACAGTAGATCAAGAATCAGCCACCCTTAGTAGCTTCTAGGAATAATTTTAATGCAGAGACTGGGCATATTCATTCTCTAAAATAACTGATTCAAACTGTTCTACAAATACAGTTATGGATCCATCGGGAATAAAAAGTCGACTGCAGCACCTTTCTAACCAAGAGCATTTATAATGAAAAGGGAATTTTACAAGTGCATTTTAGAAAGAGTAGATGAGAGATGGCAAATCAATTCTTCCTCCTAACCCCGATGGTTCTCACACTTTAGCTTGCATCACCCGGAGGGCCTGTTAAAATGCAGATTGCAGGGCCCCAGCTCTGGAGTTGCTAACTCGGTAGGTCTGTGGTGGGGCCTGAGAATCTGCATTGCTGACTAGCTCCCAGTTGCCAATGCTGCTGCCTGGGGACCGTGTTTGAGAACCACTGCACTAAGCCGCCATCTCACATCCCACTCTGGCTCTTCTATTGGCCCTGGCTATGTGCACCTGTTTTGGGAACTCTCACCTTGCTTCCCTTGGAACGACCTTGACCCATGCACCTCAGAACTGATTCTCCAAGAATAGGAAAATATTTTCAGGTTTATGTCTTAAAGAAGTCTTAGGATACAGCCTTGAATGGTAGAGATGTCTCTTGACCAGCCCAGATACTCAGAATAGGAGTTTGGCAAACAAGAGGGTTTCAGAAGGGATCACCCTTGAACTCCCCAGATCAATGTTCCAAAGAACCCACTTCAGAAAACTCTGGTCTAAACATCTTGGTGGAACTGAGTAAATGCTTCAGTTCACCCATTTTTAATATTTTTTGACATAGAATTCTTTTATTCAAATGAAATTTTGCTAAGAACACCAACCTCTAAAGCAGGTCCTTGGCAGTATACACATCATTTATGTGTATACTGAAGCACCTGGAGAACCCTAAGACTTCGAAGAGCACAGTTTGAACCCCCATTTATACATACTAAATACAGACTTTTACAGTGGATATTATTGCTAGAGGGTGTCTTTGGAACAATCTATAACCCTTGTCCCTAATCCAGGGCTTCTTTTCTCACTGGCTTAAAAAAAAAAAATGTACTCAAGGAAAACTGTGGAAGTTTGGAGACATTTTCCTTTATAGAGATCCCATCACTGATAATATTTCTGTACTCAATAATCAGTTTTGTGTGACTGTGTCTTATTAGCAATGCAGACCTTCTGTTTTCAGCTTCCAAGTGTTATACTACTGGTCTTATTATTTTTCACCTCTTGCCTGAAGAGGGTTTGGCCCTCTTTTGCTCTAGTTCTTCCTTATGAGGTAGTAATACCAAGCTTTAATTGCTGTGTCCCCAAATGAAGTATCTAACAAAGTCTGGAGAAATGTGTCACATTTTCCTGTTTATTACTGTATCTCTCTATTAACTGCCTCTCTCTTTTCCCCCACGACAAACTTCATTTCCCTTGGAGATGGTGATGAAGAGCAGACACTGAATGCCATTTGTGCATGTGGCATTTGTATTTGCTAATTTGTAAAATTTGTTTTACCCCCTGCAGCTGTAAATGAAAAAGCTGCAAAACTAAATGAAACTCTAAGAGTTCAAGACAAGGCCTTTGAGAGAAATTTGCAAGCACTTCAGAAAGAGATTGATCAGATGATGAGAGAACTGCGGAGAAAAAATCTAGATAGACAGAAAGAAGTTGCTGAAGATGAGTTGGTGTGAGTAGATGCTTTATTATTTTTTCATTTGATGAACTGAGCTTTCCAAATTGTTAGTTTTCTAAATTTTCCATGGCACATTTGAGCAGAAGATTCTTTGTTTTTCTGATCTGGAGATGTCTGCTATTCATTCATTCATTCATTCATTCGTTTATACTTTACCTTGCTCTAAAATGGATGAAAATCATGTTCTTGACTATATATAAAAAAAAAAAATCAAATAAAACGTTTTGGTTTTGCCCCTTCTATAATTAGGCTAATGAGCTTGCTTTATGAAATGTCTGGATTAGGGCTTTTAAACTATCAATAATTTTTTGTTTTAACAAAAATATATTTGGACAAATATAGTTATGAGTTAATCAGGCAATCCTTTATGTTGTCCCATCTTAAAATATGCAGAAAAGAAGAGTTGTCCAATAAGAAACCCTAATACTTTGAAATGAGTATCAAGATTTGGAAAAAGTGATAGTGATTTTATTAATACTAATAAACACTTGTGTTAACATTTAATAAAATAGGAACTTTTGTATATCTAAGTGATTGTGTTAGTAATACTTAATATATAGGATACCAGCTGCATCAGCAACTTCTGAGAAATTGTTAGAAATGCAAATTCTCAGCTCCAGACCCACGGAATCAGAAACCCTGGGGATGGAACCCAACTTTTCCCAACTTTTTCCATTTTAATTAGCTCTTCAGAGGATTATGGTGTTTGTTAGTTTGAGAACTACTGCTTCTCAGGTATTTAGCCTTTCTTAAAGGCTCAGATATCATTACCATTTTTGGAAAATTATGAGGGTAAACCCAGGAAACTGCAAAATCATCCTGTTGGAAGAAAAAAAAAATAGCAGATCAAAATAATGATATCATAGTAGCATGACTATAAGAGAGTTCTGCTCACAGTTTCTACCCAAACATATCAATTCTCAGCCCTTACATTCAAAGTCATAGAAAAATGTCTCATTATAGTGAATGAGGTAGCATTTTTTTTGGTATGTGAAATGAATCATAAAACTCATTTCAGCAGTCAGATTATGGGAATTATTTGAGACCCTTTCCAAGTGAAAATGTTATACTAATAAATGAAAAAAAAAAAAAGTTTTTTGCTTTAATTTTAATTGTAAGAGGTCTGCTATTTTTCAGGTGCCAGTTTCCAATTTGCTTTAGTAAATAGCAAATCTGCTTTAAATGTTTACTTTTTTTTTTTTTTCATTCTTGTAATGTTAGCATGTCTTTGTAACACCCTTTAATCTCAATAAACCCTGGCATGGACTTACTGTCTATTATTGGGCTGGGGGTGGTTGCAGAGCGGCAGAAGCCCTTCTGAAGAAAGTGAAGAAGCTGTTTGGAGAATCCCAGGAGAAAACGGAAGAAATGGAAAGGGATCTCAGGGAGAAACTAGCTAACTACAAAAACCAAACAGATGATGCTTGGGACCTGTTGAGAGAAGCCACAGATAAAATCAGAGAAGCTAATCGCCTATCAGTGGCAAACCAGAAAACCATGGCTACTTTGGAGGTGAGTCTTGGGGGTGCTTTCATCCAAATCTGGGAGAGTGCGGGGCAGGGGGGTGAATGGGAGGAGGATGTTGAACATGCCTGGAACGAGTCAAATTGATCCACATTTACAAAGGTCAAGAATTACAACTCTGAAAAGAAAGCTTTAAGAAGTACAACAGGGACCGTTCCTTATTTTCTCCTCAGTTTCCACTGCTCATGCGATCAAATAAAATACAAAGAAAAAGATTTTTAAGGACAGTGTGGTACAGTGGAAGGAGCTCTTTATGGGGAGTCAGGGGACCTTGGTTTTAATATCAGCTGTGCCTCTAACTAGGAGTATGAATTTCTGCAGGTCACCTCACTTCTCTAAGCACCAGTCCCCTACCTACACGAAATGAGTGCGTTATCCTAGCATATCCATGGTATCTTCAGGCACTAATAGCAAATCATTCTATAACTCGCCCAGCCTCATCCACAAGCCATGATTCAGACGTGTGGCTGCCAAAACTCACAGAAGCTCCCTGTATTTTCTAATGGAATCTGGGCACATGAGTAAAAGCTCGTTGAAAGACCAAAGTTTGGGGAAATTTTGATTCCCCTTTTTCCTTTGCAATGTTGTATTCTATATAAATGACAATTTTAAAGGGCTAGCATGAACAGATCTAGACTGAATCATTTTTCCTAACTTTTCCTTACAGACAAGAGGTACTTCTCAAGAAATGATGGGTAGCCTCTGCCTTTCCCCGGTGCTGATGCTGCTAGAACTAAAACAGATTTCTCCATCTCTTTCTCTTTTTTTTTTTTTTTTTTCCAGTTGATTCCTTAATACTTACCATGGCAAATTGATCACTTTTCCCAAGTAAACTCAGCACACATGATGACACCAACTTGAATTTTGTATTTGGAAAACAATAGCACTAGCTTTCTCCCCAGGAGCAAACCTACTTTTGCTGTTTTCAAAATATCTTACCCTGGCAGGTCTGAATGCAGCAGTGGACCGATGTACTTTCTAACATATAATTTCCCCTTCCACTATAACCAAACACTCTCTGGCATATATTATGCTCTCAGAAAATGTTTGTTGAATGACAGTTGAATAAAAATCTGGATTTTTTTAGCCGCTCCTTTCTTTCCATTTTCTTTTGGATTAAGAGGTTAGAGGATGAATTAAATTGTAGAAGCATTTTTTTTTCTGAGTCCCTCTTCTGGGACTTAACCTTGTCATGCTGGTGAAAGATTGAGGAGGCTCCCTTTTTTCTTAGCTGGTGTATCTAACCTTAATCAGTTTGGAGTCTGCCGGCATACTGGCAGTGTTAAAGAAAAAGCACCACCCTGTGAGGCAGGATGCTGGGCGGCCGCAGTCATCTCACAGGCTTCTGCATGAGTCAGGCTCCTCCGAGATGCACCGGCAGCGTGACTTAGCTGGAGGTGCACTGCTTCATTTTATGGAAACAGTTTAAGAAATTAAATCAAGAATATTAAGAACTTTACCTGTGCAGAAAGCATAAGAAGCATCTGGGAATTATCTCGAGATGAGTTCTGATGGCACAGCAAATGGAGGTTTCCGTTTTTCCTTCCTTTCCGTGATGTTTAGGTCCTGGAGCCTTCGTTCTTGGGCACCCCTAAAGATGCCTGGCGCTCGGGTAGTCAGTGCTGAAGTTCTAGTGGTCCTTTTTGTATTTTCATTTCATATGCCATGCTTAACAGTAAGCTGGTTAAAACCTTGCTGGAGAAAATAAACTGACTAAATGAACATGAGTAAGGCACGGCATCTTTAAGGTGACTTGCCTGATTGCCAAGGATGGTGCCAGACTGGATGAAAATGAATCATCCAGAGAGCTTGTGAAGCAGACAGATTCCCTGACCCCTGCCCAGAGCCAGCTGCTCTAGGGTGCGGTCCCAGCCGTCCAGGTGAATCTGATGTGAGTACAGGTTTGAGAAAAACTGATACATTGTGCACATTTGATTGACTAATGAGCACAGTTTTCAATAGATGACTTCACTGTGCCTATGCCCACAAAGATGATGATATAAGTAAGACCCAACTCAAATGTTTCTGGTTTATGCTGAGAAGGGTGAGGATGCAGCTTTCTTTATTAAAAGCGTTTCTCAAGCGCCTACGAAGGGTGGCGTGCTAAGCTCAGAAATGTGAAGATAGCCGCCCTGGTCCCCGCTGCAGCTCCAAAGATCAGCAGCGTCAGCAGCACCTAGAAACCTGTCAGGAATGTAGATTCTCAGGCACCACCTCCAGCCTGTTCGCTCAGAAACTCGGGGAATTGGGCCCAGCAAGAAGTGTTTAAAAAAATCCCTTCCTGATTCTGATGTGGCCTTAAGTTTGAGAGCGGTTGTTATAAAGGAGTGAGTAGCAGGGACGAGCATTCCTGGAAAAGAGAAAAACAGGTGAAAAGGCACAGAGAAGAAAATAGCAAAGACTTTTTGGGGAAAATTCAGTGGTTAATAGAATTGGAATGAAGGGTACATGGGAAAGAGTGTAGGGACAGGAAGCCAGCAAACGTAGGTGGGGTGCGGTATAAGAAAATTGCATTCAGAAGCTAAGCTAAGGACTTTGGGTATTTATTCCAAAGCTACAGGAACCAATTGAAATATTGGCGCCATGGAGGAAAATTGCATTTAGGGGAATTGGGGGTGATTCATGGAAACTAGGTTATTGGTTTTGTATTGGGAAATAATGTGAAATAAGGCTAGGAAGATAGGTTGGGGTCATGAATAAATGTCTGTGAGGCACCCACCACCAAGATTCTGTTGCTAACCAGGATGTATGAGGTTGAATGAGTCCTGTCCTCAAAGAGCTTACAATCTCCTGGAAAATGCAGGCATCAAAACCTTTCACTGCATGTCACACTGTGATTAATACTGTTTGGGAGAATCAGCAGAAGAGTCACAAAAATCATGGCAGCATAACAGAAGTGGAGGGAAAGGATGGAGCAGCATGAGCACAAACAGAGCTCTGGAAGTGTGAGGTGCTTTTAGGAAATGCCAAAGAGGGCAACAAAGCACAGTCATATGCTACATAAAAGTCTGTAGCAGCAGATGGCTCCTGAGACAGCATTTTGGGACCAGATCCTAGAAGGCTGTGAATGCAGCCTCCTGGCAGGGGATGGGGTGAGAAGGGCATTCCCAGGACGGTGAGAAGGCAGAAGGAAAGCATGGGCCTGAGGGGCAGAAGCAGATCAGGTGAGCATTCAGTTCAGCCAAGAATGCTGTGTGTAACAGTCTGCCCCAAAGGCCGCCATTATGACCTGGCAACACGCAATCTGTGAAGGAATTGAAAGGTAAGTTGCTAGATAAAGGACAGAAAGACAGCTTTAGCAGGTTACTCAAGAATCCCCCATCCCCCACCCCCCGCTGCCCAAGCAACACAAACAAAACCTTGGTGTTAAATGTGCAGACTTCTGGAAGGACCTAAGCTCTAATTAATTAGAGATAAATGTAGAAGTATAATCAACCTTGGTAATCAAACAGAATCGCTAACAATTATATGTGCTTATGGCATACTTTCAGAGTATTATTCTCACTACGTATACAAAGGCCTGCTTTTTTGTTCCTCGAGCACTCTAAGTTTCCTGCCTTTGGTATTTTATATCCTACGTCATTCTATATCCATGCCCTTTTTCTAGGTACTTTTACAGCACTCGTCATTACTTGAACATTTATTATACATTAATTTTGTTATTCATTTTCTCCCTCCTCCAGATAACCCATGAGCAACACATCTTTTTCCTGACTTATCCCAGAGCCCAGAACAATTCTAGTACAAACCCTGAACTGAAATTTTATTTCAATGAATAAGCAACATGCCATAAAGCAAAAACAAATAAATGTTATCTCTATACTTTTAGCAAGATTTGGAAGCTCCAAATCTCCATCATTTCTCGGTGTCTAAACTGAAAATTAGCCACCTCTGAAATCTCCTTAATTTCTAGGTCACCATTTCTGTTTTAATATGACAAAAGAACACATTTTAATCTTTGGGTGACAATTGGCTCTAATGTGATTTATTTAGAACTTCAATTAAAAAGTATCTTTATTTTATTGAAACCAAATGCTTGTAGCTCTTTACCTAATACACATGTGGAAATATTCTCCTTATTTCCATTGGTACAGCATTTTAAATTATCTTGACTCATTAATGCAAACAAGCCATGGTGAAAAAAAGATTCTTGAATTTCTGTACAGGGTGTAACTTTAAAGCAGTCCACACAAAATCTGAGCTAAAATTGGCAGATATGTAAAAGAATGTCAGCTCCCTGGAAGATAAGATATGACTTGTAATCAGAGACATCTGGACTGCCCCTCCATTTGTTGTTGGGAAGGGGAATTGACATCTCATGACAAATTCCCCTGAATTAACCAGTGTCAGGAGTAACTGAATGAGCTCCTGAAATATCACTGGCACAAGCTCCCTATAAGGACATTGTTTTCACTTATCCATTCAAAATCATTTATTGAGAAACTCTTCTAGGTAGAGGAGATACAGTGATAAATAAGATTTTTACAGAATTGATATTTTAGTGAAGGAGATAATTACTAGAACAATAACTATATAATGTGGCCATCAAGGCTAGAAAGGCTGGCTAATACGCATAATAACTGGTTTATTGCTGTATGAAACATGATGCGTCTGGTGTGTTAACCTTCACTAGCAGCGTGTGGTTTAACAGGCTTTGCATTTCCAGGGGCCCCTGTACGTGCTGCTGTGATGTGTGGCCTGAGATGATTAGTGTCTCTGATTTTCGTTTAAAAGCTTCAGCTTTTAGCATATCTCAGAAGAAGTAATGGAGGTGGTTTGAGCTATAAAAAAATAAAATAATACTGTGATGTTTCTATAGTTTATGGCCATACTACAGACTCTGACTCAGATTGATGAGTGCTAAGAAGAATAAAATAAGGTAATTAGAAGAGTTAGCATTTATCTAGGGTGTGTGTTAACATTCTAAGGCAGTTCTCACGTTTTACTGTGTACGCCAGTCACCCGGAGCTCTTGTTAGAATGCAGGCTCTGAGTCGGTGGTGGCAGAGCAGGGAATGAGAGTGTCCGTTTCTAACAAGCTCCCAGACGGCGGTGACACTGACGCTGCCAGTCACTCCGAGGAGCGAGGGGCTACACAGGTTACACGAGGCCAGCTTACTTACCAAGCTTTCATAGC
This sequence comes from Tolypeutes matacus, assembly GCA_026826555.1. Lineage (NCBI taxonomy): Eukaryota > Metazoa > Chordata > Mammalia > Cingulata > Chlamyphoridae > Tolypeutes > Tolypeutes matacus. The sequence goes on along the minus strand of JAKSZT010053888.1, from coordinate 2,333,631 downwards.
TTGTGCATGGGCAGAGCTGGTGCCCCAGCCCAGGAGGTGTGGCCCGAGCCTGGCTGTCTTAGTTCGTTACAGGGCTGCTGATGCAAAGTGCCAGAAATGGGTTGGCTTTTCCAGAGGGGACTTGTTGGAGTGAAAGCTGACAGTTGCGAGGCCGTGAAATGTCCAAATCAAGGCATCACCAGAGACGCCTTCTCACCAAGGTCAGCTATTGGTGATCCTGGCGTCCTGCCACGTGGTGATCAAGCATATGGCAGGGTCGTCTCCTCAGCCTTGAGCTGCTCCACGGGCCCAATCTCTCGGGGGCCTTTTTCCCTGCCTCTGTGCTGTGCTGGTTCCAGATTCCAGGAACTCGCGCAGCCTCTGTGAGCTCCTCTGCTTTCCTGCCGTCCTCTCTCTCTCACATGGCAGGATCAATATAGCAGCTTCCCTTCTCTCTGTGTCTCCATTTATGTAAGACCCAGCAAGAGGGCGGAGACTCAACCTGAGTCAGCCTCACTGATGAAGTCCAGTCAAAAGGGTCCCACACCCTCAGGAATGTGTTTCTTCAAAAACATTGTCTTTTTCTTTTTGGGATTCATAAAAGAACTTCAAACTGCCACACTGGCTTTTAATCAGAATGATTGGAATGCCTGGGGTGGGGATGGGAGCATTCTGTACGGGTGGTCAGAGAAGTGACAATGAGCAGATAATAGAGGAGGCAAGCAAGGTGCGAAAGAGCACGTGATACCAGGAACGACAAGTGCAAAGGCTCGGAGGCAGGAGCGAGCTGCGTGCAACTGGCCACATATTAAAGTGGTTGGTAAAGAGAGAGGAAAAGAAGGGTTGAAATTAGCTTTATGGCAGGAAAAATGAGAGGTGTGCTTTCTGTAATAGGAGAAGCCTGCTCTCATAGACTACAACTCAGGCTCTGTCAATAGGTAGACTGGGGTTAAAATCTTAAATCCACTCTTCACTAGCTGTGTCACCTTGGGCAAATCAGTTAACTTGTCCAAATTCCTTCTTTGTTTAAATGTGATAAATACAAGACCCATAGAGTTAGTATAGAATTAAATGATAAAAGCTTATAAATACCTGGCACAGTATGAGTTCTAAATAAATATAAACTACCATTATTATTTATATAAAAATATGCTTTCTAGAGGCCTAAAATGATCATTGGTGGAGACAAATCCACAGGTAAGAAAATGACTAAGAGAAAATGAATGAGTCAGAAGTATAAAGAGAAAAATAGCCATAGGTATGTTCCAAATGGAAAGAGCAATATTTTGCTCTTTCATTTTACTTTTCTAGGCCAGCAGTGAGTTTCATGGAGTTTTGAGAGAAGCTGTAAGTTAAAAAAAATTAGTCTGCACTTCTCTTGCAGAAAAATCCATTAGATATATTCTTCCATGTGATAGTTGTTTTTTTTTTTTTTTAGAAAAATACTGCCCCTAAAGGCCCTTAAAAATCCCATGTCTGCAAAGTTTACAGAATTCCCATAAAATCAATCTGCTTATGTTCATGCTTCCAAAGTACTCATTTGGAAATAGATTCTGGAATTCAATATGTAGTTCCCATGTAATTTGGTGACCTATTCAGTACGTACATTTTAGTTTCAAAATGGATGGATGTCTTGCTTTAAAAATAGTTTTACAGGGAAGCGGCTGTGGCTCAATCAGTGGGGCTCCCGTTTGCCATATGGGAGGCCCCGGGTTCAGTTCCCGGGGCCTCCTGGTGAAGGCAGGCCCGCCCGCATGGCGTGGTTAGCTGACCCAGCGAGCACAAGCAGCAAGGGGGGGATAAATGAATAAATAAATAAAATCTTAAAATAAAAAAAAATAGTTTTACATCCTCAGCCACTGTCACTTACCTTTAAGTGACTTTCTCAGAGTGGGAGGAAGAGATTACCTGTGCAGGCATCTAAATAGAACAACTCTTGGAGACTGGCTGAGTAGTTTATATTGTGTGCATCTACCACATTGTCAGCAAGATTAACTTTTTTGTGAAGCTTTTGTTCAGATAACTCAGGAGAGCCAAGAATACAGGGCTGGCTGGGGCTCCGCCCTCATGGCATTTTGATGTTTTGTTCTTACTGCACTACAGAAAAAGAAGGAAGCTGTGGACAGTGGCAAGCGACAAACTGAGAACACTTTAAAAGAGGGCAACGACATCCTTGATGAAGCCAACCGTCTTGCAGACGAAATCAACTCAGTTATGGATGTGAGTCTTTGATAAAACTTGGAGTTAAGTGAGAGATGATCAAGACATGGACACTCACAAATGGGAACTGATGCTGCATCTCTGTGGTATAAGCAGATCTAATACTTTTAGTCCTGTGGGGTAAAATTGTTTTTCCATCATTCCATAGGGGCCATGCCCACCTACTGGTAATGATTAGAACTTCACACGGTTCTCTCCATAGACATGAATGCTCGTGTAATGTACTCCCACACTGAGGCAAACGTTGTTTTTTCCTTTTCCACAGAGATGAAGGGCATTTCTTGTTACAATATTATGCATCAATATTTACATAATATTAGTTTGAAGAGAAATATAAATCTACAAACAGACTTGTTAACCTACTGTCTAATATTTCAGGCTCAATGATATATGGTAGTAGAAATGCAAATGGACTGAAAGTTCCTAAGGACTATCATTTATGCATTTATTTATACCTGTGGAGTAGCATTTTTTTTAGATAATTAGGTTCTTCTGAGTGTAAATTGGCTTCATAAATTTCCTAATCTCTTTCATTAAATAAGTACTTTTATTCTCTTTTTGCTATGTTAGTAAATTTTAAATTTCGTTAAAAACGAAGCACGTGTAAGTATGTGTCATAGAGAAATTAGTAAATGAATAGAGGCTCAGATTCAGTTGCTTCAAGTATCCTCTCTTCTCTACATATCAGTATGTGGAAGGCATTCAAATGAAATTGCCACCAATGTCAGAGGAGCTTCAAAATAAAATAAATGACCTCTCCCAAGAAATAAAGGACAGGAAGCTGGCTGAGAAGGTGTCACAGGCTGAGAGACATGCGGCTCGGTTGAATGACTCATCTGCTGTCCTTGACAGGTATGTCATTGGCTGTTGGCAATGTCTATGTATTTTGACACACGCTCAGAAGTTTTGACTAACACAAATGGTAGAGAATTGCTTTCAAGTCTTGATTTCTGTAATTAGGAACATACGCACTACATGGCCTTTCTGTGGAAGTGCCTAATTAGGAAGAGCTGGACAAAGCTCTTACTGGAGTAGCATCAAAAGTCTGAGTTAAAAGTGGATGCAAATATGGCTTGGTAGGGAGTGAACACGGCCCTAGGCTACAATTAGAAAAAATATATTTTCTCTGCTTTATTAGAAAGCCCAGCAGTTGCCTTATTAGCATTTTAAATAACAATATTTAAATCCACATTCCTCATTAAATTTCAGCTTTCTATTTCTAATGGAATAAAAATAATTTATTTTTAAAAGGGTGGCTTTGGAAGATGCGGCACCATACATTGCTTTTGAGCCAGTGAACTTTAAACTTCTTGTTTTTCCTGTTCCAAACTCCAGGGAGATGCTCCACACTCCCCTCTGTAATGACAGTTCACTATAGCCGGGATTCCTAAATGGGTCGGTGGAGGGAAGGGCAAGTGGGAAGAGCATGGCTTGTAAACATCTCCCTAGATAATTATGGTATGCTTCCTCTACTAGATAGCGCTCTTAGGGGATTAGCCCATAAATATAGATGCTATTAACCTCACAAGTACTTCTCCCAAATCATTCTGTATTTAATATCTGTCATATACAAGGCTCTATTCCAATACTTAATACTCGTATGGAAATATTAATGTGGGGAGACCTTGGGAATTATACGAACAACTCATTTACATAACAAATTGTTGCCAGTTTAGGATGAAGGGTGGTAGATGAGCAGTAAGGTAGGAGTCAGCAGACCCAGGCTTCTGTCCTTAGCCCGCGATTTATGGGTCATGTGACCCAAGCAAGCCGTTTAACCTTCCCGAGATTATCTTTATCTGGGAAGTGTGCCTACCCTACAGAGATGATGACAGTTGAGTTCAGTATGTGAAAAAAGTCCTCTGAAACCTGTAGCGTGCCCACAAATAACGTGAGGTTGTCTCATTTCACGTACTCACATGGTGCGCATAGTCTCAGAAGCCTTAGGAGGATGCTGTGGGTATTTTAAGATACGTTGGAAATATTTCACAGCAGGATTACTTAGGAATATTAGTCTGAGTTGCAAATTATAGCGCAACACAATAATAGATATCACCTCACTGTGATTTGGAATCGCCATCGTTATATTGGCAGTGATCACTTGGAAACATATTTGTTTTAAGTAGGATGCCTTTCATTTGAGTATCAACGGTTCTCATGTTCTTTTGGGGTCATCCCAACAGAATCCTTGGCGAGGCTAAAAACATCTCCTTCAATGCCACTGCAGCCTTCAAAGCTTACAGCAACATTAAAAACTATATTGATGAAGCTGAGAAAATTGCCAAAGAAGCCAAAGATCTTGCACGTGAAGCTACGGAACTGGTAAGAATATATAACATTATGTGTTGAAAATGGAGGTCAACCTGTTTGAATAAGTGCCAAAACGAAATTTCTCAAATGTAAGTTAGCTATGGAAAATCCCAGTTAGAAAATTTGTTTCAAGTTATTTTCAGAACACTTTTTCAAACTTTATCTAAAATAAACTCTCAATATGCTATGATCATAGCAGAGCTCTTTGTTCAGTCACACCACTACTTCCATAGTCGGGATCTTGAAATTACTGCAGATGTCACACAGGTTTGTCCCACCAACTCACAGAAGAAAGACTGGCAAGCAGGAGACACTGGTCAGGGACATTTTATCACCATTATTCCAAATGTCTTCCATAAAAAGGTGGTGCCTTGAAAATTGCCTGTTGTTTGTCGTCACTCACAAACTGGTTTTACGTGAGGCTTTGACTGTAAAAGTACACATTTTACAGGACACATCAAGTCAGGTGCTTCCAACAAATTACACTATTATTATCCAATGAAAATCCCCTGACCTTGGTTGCTGTCATTCCTCAAATTACATTCGGGACTAATATTTTAGAATTTGGGAGTTCTGACTTATGTCACATTGTTGGGATATCTGCAATAGTGATAAATATTCATCCTTCACATGTAGAGCAACCTTTTGTAAATAAGTTATGCAGTAAATCTTGGGAATACTACTTTAGGTCAAAAACATTTCTTAAGAGTTAAAATGTTCAGAACTACCGCTTAATCATTTTGCTTTATACAGATTGCCCAAATGCATGAGAATTTCAGAAAGGAAAAACAACAACCCTGATTGGACATTAGGACTCTCTGAATGAAATATGCACAAACAATTGGTGATAAATAGATCAATATTTGCTTTGGTATTTGGCACAAATGCTTTCTTGGATCTCAGTGATATTAGAGATTTTTACCCACAATCTCAGAGGTTTTGTTTGGTGGTCATAATGAAAACATCATGCTCCAGCAGCAATAATTGCTTTGTTTGGTTTCTCTGGAAAGACCTCTACTAATGCCATATGTTCTGTTTTTTTCCTACTCAAAATGGTAACACAATCATTACTAATCCTTTCAAAATGAATCTATTTTTCGCATCTAAGCTGAATTCTTTACTCATTATTGTAATGGTTTAAAGCTGTACGTAGCCCAGAAAAACATGTTCGTAAATCTAAGTCATGCCTGTGGTCATGAACCCGTTGCCAGTAGGACCTTCTTATGAGGTTTCTTCAGTTAAGGTGTGGTCCACCTCAATCAGCATGAGTGTTAATCCTATTACTGCAGTTCTGTATGAGAATGAAATTTGGACAGAGAGAGGAGCAAGCCACAGGAAGCCTAATCGAGAGAAGAGAGAAGCCAGGAGATGCCACCATGTCACAGAAGAACCAAGCATTGCTGGCAGGCAGCCCCAGAATCCCAGTCTTTAGAGAGAAAGCATCGCCTCGATACCTTGATTTGGACTTCCTTTTACTTCCAAAACCATAAGTGAATAAATTCCCATTTGTTTAAGCTTAATCCTTGCATTGGTATTGCTTGAGCAGCCTAGTAAACTAAACCATCATCCTATAGATAATTTTCTATTTAAAAAGCTCAATTTTCAACTTTGCCATTTTCATCTAACCTACTTTTAAATGAGTGACCATTTTCAGCATCTAGCACGGTGCCTGCCAAATAGCAGGCACTCTAAATGAACAAATTAAGGAATGAAGGGGAGAATTTCATTCATCGTAATTGACATTTTTCATGTTTATTTGCATTCTTTTGTACTATAGAAATCTTGCCATTATCATTGTTTTGTCTTTATTAATGTCCTTTAACATTCTGTGTTAAAGAGCTATTTCATTTCACCCAAATTTACTTTCACTTTATACTAACCGGACTCTGATTTTTATGATATCATGAAATATGACTTTCTCACCAGCAGTGCTTATGCAGTTAAGTTAGCCAGCATCAACCATAGAGTTATGGCGAGTGGTAATGCATTGCTACTTGCCCCCCATTATCATTATTCTTTCTCTCGTTCCCCAAACTATGTAAAAATAATTAAATATCTGAAAAGTTACACGATAAGTGCTAAAGAGGATCACTGATTTATTTAAAAATGGCTCTAAGTGAATACAAAGAATGCTGATTTGTCCCAGGAAGTTTGTTGGACTGTGTTTCATGAACAGAATAAATAAAGGTTTAATTTTACTATGTCATTATAATATGACTATTTTGCTGGAAGAAAATATATTTGCCAAACATTAAGCTGAGCAATTACCTTGATAAAATGAGCATCTTATAAATATAAGACCTGGTATTATTGCTAGAGTTAGAAATAAACAAGGATGGGTGAGATTAACTTTATTATTTATTTACGCAAGAATTCAAAGGATGACAATACAGAAAACTCCATCATTTGAATAGAGTCCTATAAAGAAGGAAGAATGTTTTCAATGAATTAAAAAGAAAAAATGCAGAAACAAGGCAGGCATTTACCAAAGAAAAAAGACCTACTTAGACAAACAATAAAACAACCAGTTAGCACAGAGAAGAAAATGGAGGTGAGAAAATTTGAGAAGAAACATTTTAACAAAAGCAGTCATGTGTATATGACTTACACAAAATACAACTGAACCATGAAGGTACAGAAAGGCTGTAAGCAAAGGGGATGGGAAAAGACTCCAAGGAACTAAGCAGAAGAAAGCTGGTATGCCAATATTAACAAGAATCAAAATAAACTTTAAATTTTAAAAATATGTTAGGTTTACAGAGAGTCATTAAAAATAACAAAAGGTAAGACAAGTTGGCAGGAAGATTAAAAATGTTTGAACCTGCAAGGTCATAACACATAGCTTTAAAATAAATAGAGAGAAAAATGTCACAATAAGACAGAAATTAATATATATGTAATAGTAGGAAATTTTACCGATTTTACCGTACCTCCCTTAAAATTTGGTAGTTCAAGCAAAGAGATGTAAGGGTGCAGAAGATTGAAAAAGGCCATTAACAAGCTTGAAACAATGGTTTCATAGAACTGTGTATCAATTAGATAATTAATTCTATATGCTTCCTTGGGTAAAGCACACATAAAACATAAAATGCAATTATATTAAAAGTCGATGATAAATATAAACCAAAAAAAAGTCTTAAAAAAGCTCAAAGTAATTCATGGATCAAAGGAAAAAACACAATTGGAAATGACAAGATATTTATGAAAATAAAACCTCTACACATAAAAATTTGTGGGGCACAAAATGGCTCTTGCATAAAAATGTATAGTTTTAAAGGCAGATATAGGGAAAGGATAAGAACTGAAATCAATTATCTAGAAATTAGAAGAAAGAACAACAAAAAAAGTACAAGAAAGGAAATAATTAAAATGAAAACAGAAAGTAATGACTTAGAAAAAAACATTGGACAGGGTTGGCAAAATAGAAAACTGATTCTTAGAATAAGCAGGCAAATAAACGTGAACACGAGCAATTAAGCAAACAGAGATGACGCGTATAAACCGTATTAGGAATGAAAGGGGACATGATTATAGAGACAGTGTCAATTAACAGATAAATGTGGATGCAGTAGAGTACAGGAGCAACTTTACGCCAATAAATTTGAATACTTAAGTGAAGTAGATAATAAATCTAGACCAAAATTTACTCAAAAAGCAACACCAGGAGAGCGGATGTAGCTCAAGTGGTTGAGTGCCTGCTTCCCATGGACAGGGTCCCTGGTTCAATCGCTGGTACCTCCTAAAAACAAACAAACAAAGAAACCAACTCTCATTGGGCAGCAGATGTAGCTCAGTGGTTGAGCGCCTGCTTCCCATGCACAAAGACTAGGTTCAATCCCCGGTACCTTCTAAAAAAAAAAAGAAAAAGAAATACCACCTGAGTGGACTTATCACCATTAAATGAATTGAATCAGTCCTTAATAATTTACCCACCACAAAACAGTATCTACCAAAATTTCAGGGACCTATTATCCAAAATGTTCCCAACAATAGAAAAAGAAGGAAAGGTTCCCAGCATATTTTATTTGGCTGGTATAATACCAGTCTAGGACAGTATTAAAGCTATCAGCTAATCATAAATAAAACTGCAAATAAAATATTAGCGAACCAAATTCAAATATATATTTTAAAGATCTGGAAAAATACAGCAAAATGTTAACATTTGTCAAGGCTGGATCAGGGGAATAAAGGTATCTGTCATTAATTTCTGTTCTTATTTGTATGCATAAAATATTTCCTAAATGTTTTAATTAAAATGAAAGTAAGAGATAGAAAGTCAGTGTTACAGAATGATTGTCCTGAAAAAAACAAAGGAACATGTACCTAAAGGGTCCTAAATATGGGGCATCTTCCTCATCTTTTACACCAATAGGCCCTAGATTAATTGACTCATTGGTTGGTTTCTTTTTAAATTGAAAAGAACAGCTGATAATTTCATGCAACAGTCCCTTGACCTAACTTTTCTCATCCCTAAGCTCATAACCACTTCTAAATTGTCCACTATTTCTTCTGCTACCATATCTCATAATAACATTGTCATGCTACTTGACAATTTTAGAAATGACTGCTTTACCTACTTCTGTAATGAATGAGATTTACTTCGGGTGTATCGCATCACATTTCCCTCCCATCCATTTCACAGTAGAGACCCATCACCATGTTTAGATCCTTCCCTCTTTGCTTCTTAAACTTAAGTAATATACTTAGAGCTTTATTTGCTGCACCGTCAGTGATGACGTTGAAGATATTTGTGCCTTCATCCTGCTCTTTAGCTACCCTTCTTGCCTTCCACCTCCCAACTTCTGTCCCTTTAACTTTTGTATTGTCATAGGCAGTAACAGTTGCATTCTATCTATAACCATAATACAGCATTCCATGACAGAAGGCAGAAGTCTTTTCTCTAGAGCCATTCAATTTTCTTTACTAGACCTCCCTCTGGATTTTTTTTTTTTCCAGTGAGGAGGGCATGGGGAGTTGAAGCACGGTTGTCAGTCACTCGGTGCACAAGTGAAGGCGAGAAGGACATTCAAGTCTATCAGAGAACAGGCAATGAATGATCTGTTTTCACTCTCATGACTGACTCTCGTCCTCTGTCTTACGTGTTGTTTCTGAGTCCTTGTCTTCTCATGGTCCTGTCCACCTCCTTCCTAGTCCATACCCACTAGGCAAGGTGTGGGCATGGTAACTACAAAAGATTGAGGGGGATCAAATATATAGAGATCCACAGACAGAGTGGTTGGAGAAGGGAGTCCATCCTGGTAGATGGAGGTACATTTCCTCTGCTGGAGTCATCCACATTCTTTGATCCATTTCTCTTTACCCCATCATAATTCTATTTCCCTCACTGGTCTCCTCTGAACAGTTATTCCACTTACTTAGGCTCTTGACGCTGTTTTCAGAAAATGACCAATCTTCTGCTCAGTGTTCTCATTTTAAATAGTTCTGAGAAGGCTGTGCTTTTTTACTACGTCTTAGGCCTCCAATAACCTATGAAGTCTCCGGACGAGTTAGAGAAAGGTTTCCCACCAGGGGAGATAATGCCAGGGCATGCAGCATGGCGAGCGGGGATTTGCCAGAGTCTGTGGAGTTCTCAGGCTCCATGGCCCCAGCTCCGGGAGTGTCTGGTCTATTCTTAGGAGGTGCTGAAGCTCTCTGCTTGCTCTCTGCCCTAATTTCTCTTGTCCAGTGGCCTGCTGCATCTGTTTTCATGGCTTTGTGACTGTGGGGCTCTGTTTTCTTATTTTCTTTTTCCAGAAATAAAACCTCCTTGGAATTAAAATTTGAGCTAAGAGTAGAACCCCAGTGGGCAGAAGCATGGATCCGCACAGCAAGCCCCTTTGGTAGTCCCCTCCTTCACATGCACCATTCTCTGATTTTCCTATAGCTAACACCTGGAACACAGTAGATGTTCACTAAATGCAGCTTCTCCTCCCATCTCCACACATGAATGCCAGAAATCTAGACTGGCTGGGAGGCTCCAGGTTTTCAGAATTAACAGGTATTTATTTCACCATGAGCAAAGTTGAACAGAGAAGAAAAGTTCAAAGGAAAAATCAAATTACTTTGTTTCCCTATTTAGTTTGAAATCTTGTCTGTATAACTGGTTTGATGTAGATGTTATATAGGATTTTTTAAAAATTGATGAAAATTAAGTTCAAGTGGTATGCCGGAAATTCCTAATCCAGTTGGTGGAAGATGCTAGCAGGTCAGCATTTAGGAATTAGAAGCTCTGTCTCCAAGTTGAGTGCATATTGTCTGTGTATTGAGCTGTGTCAGCTAAAGTACTACGTTTTTCAAGAACCAGCTTACAGTCTATTCTGATCCCTCCTTGGCTTAATTTCTATAGTAAACATAGTTCCCAGAGCTCAGAACTTGACTTTAATGTGACTTGATGTTTAATCTCCAGTTACATAAGATCATTTCTTACTGCTCATTGGCACTATTATGGTGCTAATAATAAATGCTTATTAACTGCTTATTAGTTTGAGTTATTCATAATCTACCACATGGTTTCAGTGTTCTCTTTAAAGTTTCAAAATATTTTTTAGCCAGATATTTATTGTACTTTACTTGTGAATAGCATTATAAAACACATAGGATAACCAAAGATAAATAGAATTCTTACCTTCCCTCAGACCAGCAATAATAAGTTATGCTTTTATTATTTGTCATTCTAATAATAATAATCCTTTTCTAGCTTTTATATCCTAGTAATTGTTCTTTTCATTATTAGTTTTTCAATCCTCATAATAGCAAGATTCTTTTGATAACACTGCTATGGGTCAATGTCATAAAACAATGTGAATCTTGCAATAGTGTAATTAAACATGAAGGCTTTGCTAATGAGTGTTTAGAAATGCAGTCATATCTTCTCTTTAGTCTGTCTTATTTAATATTTGCTTTTTGTAATTGGATGAGCCAAAATACATAAAGAATACTTGCAAAGTGATTTTTTTAGTTTTATTTTCTATATAAAGGACTGTGTAAATTTTAGTAAAGTACATACTGCATTCAAAAGGTCAAAATATGGTGTCATCCAAGTTGTAAACTTTAATTTGCATATACTTTGTCTTTTATTCTTGTCAATCAACTTACTTAGTCATTAAGACACTAATTTTAATTTCTTATTAATATCTCTAAGCATTGCAATTTAAATTTTATACCAACGTAATGTAATGGGAAAAATCATATAAAATCATAAGTGATATAAGTGAATCTGCCGCTAAAACAAGTGAGTATTTCTTCTAATTGCTTCATCGGCAATTTAGCAACTTATCTGAAAACTGAGTGAGTCACCCAATAGCAAATATGAAAAAAATTAGTGAGAATCTAAGTTACATAGAAATATATTAAATCTGTGTGTAAGAAGTTTGTTCATTAGCCACCATGAGTTTAGCAATTTTCTCCATACATCATACATTCACTTAAGTCAAAAATGAAAAATCTATGGGGAGCTGTTTTAGTTTTCTTGGCTGCTCAAGTAAATACCATGCAACAGTTTGGCTTAAACAATGGGAATTTATTAGCTCATGGTTTTAGGTGAGGGAAAAGTCCAAATAAAGGCCTCAGGGAGGTGATGTTTTCTTCCTGAAGACTGGCGTTCTGTTCTGACGCTGGCTACCAGTGATCCCTGGTCCTGAGCTCCTCTGTCACATGGTAAGCCACATTGCAGCCTCTCCTGGCCTCTCCCTCTACTGGGTTCTGTTGACCTTCAGTTTCTTGCTTCTTGTGGCTTTCTCTCCCTCTCTATAAATTTCCTTCTGCTTACACAGGACTCCAGTAATGCTATTAGCCCCATCCAGATTGAATTGGGCCACACCTTACCTGAAGTAACCTTATCAAAAGGTCTTACTTACAGTTGGTTCATACCCACCAGTCTGAATTAAGTTTAAGAGCATATTTTTCTGGGGTACATAGCTCCAAACCTGTTTCTATAGAAACAGAGAAGCAAACCTCTATTTTATTACCCAACATAAAACATGTGAAAATCCAGGGCTTAACATTTTTTAAATCAAAGGGCTAGTGTCCTTTGATTTAAAACCACAGAACTGATTTAGAACCACAGAAACTCATTTAGATGACACTACAGTTCAATATAAGTGTGAACTAATTTCCTTCAGGACAACAAAGATCTCAGTGTGCTTCTACCAACTATTTAGTACTTCTACCTATAGGTGGAATAATCAAGAGGTAAGATTTTCATGTTAGGTTGATTCTGGACATTAACTGGAGAGGAAACCCTGTGCCCTGTTAGGATGTTATCCAACCCAATACCCACTTCTCCATTGTCTTTACTCAAAATCAAAAACCTTGTAGAATCACCCACCATACTTCTCATGTCCATCAGCTTGACCAGTCCCTGCCTCACTGCAGCTTGCTAGTGGCTCTCATAGGAACTAAAGCAATTATGGCTGTCATGCTCTGAATGGCAAAAACCTATTCTTGCTAAGCTATTTAATTTTTTAATCCTCTCTTGATTATCTTTCTCAGTGTTCTTGATCAAGCTGAAGATTCACAATCACAAATTCAAAGTTCTCACGAGCAAATTTTAGGATTTCCTATTTTTATCCCTGTCTCTTTTTTATTTTTATCAGATTTTCTCACAATCTGGTAAATATGAAATGGTATCTCACTGAGGTTTTTTGTTCTTTTTTTTTTTTAAAGATTTATCTATTTATTTCTCCCCCCACCCCACCCTTCGTTGTTTTGAGTTCGCTTTCTGCTGTGTGTTCTTCTCTGCCTGTTTGTCTTCTCCTTTGGTGGCATGGGGAACCGATCCTGGGACATTCTGGAGTGAAGAGAGGCACCCAATCTCTTGCACCACCTCAGCTCCCTGTTCTGCTGCATCTCTTATTGTCTATCCTCTGAGTCTCTTTTTTTTTTTTTTTGCGTCATCTTGCTGCATCATCTCTCTGCACAGGCCAGCACTCCACACGGGCCAGCTTGCCTTTCACCAGGAGGCCCTGGGAATCGAACCTTGGAACTCCTATAAGGTAGACGGGAACCTAATCGCTTGAGCCACATCCCTTTCCCTCACTGAGGTTTTAATTTGTATTTCCTTGATTACTGGTGAGGTTGAACATCTTTTCATATTTATTGGTCCCTCCATTTCCATTCCTGTTTAGTGTCTGTTCAAGGGTTTTCCCCATTTTTCTATTTTTTGTATTTATCATATTGATTTCCCAGTCTCTTTCCTATGCATTGTATTTAGATTTGAGATCATGTCATGCATCTAATTTTGTACACTTTATTTCACTTAACATTACACCATAAGGATGGCTTGTCTTCCACAGAGACTCATTTACTCTCTCAACCATCCTAGAACATGCTGTGCAATGCCAAGAATCTTCAGCATTTCTCAGATTTTGAACCAAGGCTGTCTATTTAGGTTGTCTCTTGACTCATTTTTTATCTGATATTTCATATTAGATATCCTGTAGTATTTTTTCAAATGTAGATGATATGAAAACACCTTTAAATCAATAAACAGTGATTTTCTTATTCTAAAATTATGTATGATCTTTTTAATAATTACAAAAGCAGTTTGTTGGGGAATAATCATGTTCCCCACAAAAAGGCATGTCAGAGACTTCCGGGAAGATGGCGGACTAGTAAGACACGGGAATCTCTTCTCCAGAAAAATAGCTAGAGGACAAGCTGAAACAGCCCCGAAAAAGATCTTCTAGGGTTTAGGACAGCAGGTGAAGGCTGCACACCACCCAGAAGAGAGAGGGACAGAAGAAGGAAATCGCTACTACAGAACTGTGAGTTGCAAGTAGCAGCTTCCGCTGCTGCTGGCACCCTCCCCCACACTCTTCAGAATTCTTGGGCCCCTGGGCCTGCGACCACAGACAAAGGGGGCTTCAGGGATCTGCCACTCCCGGAAAGGGGAGAGAGAGAGACACAGCCTTAGGCTGACTCAGGTTCGGAACTGAAATTTGGGCTGCAGCGCCCCACGGACCCTTCCACACGGCAGTTTGCCCTGGGAGCCCAGAAAGGACTGGAGAAATCCGATCCTCGCAACCTCCCTCTCTTCTAGCCTGGACTAATTGTTGAGGACACCACGGGAAAGGGGAGAGAGAGCCTGGGGCTGACCCTGCTTTGGACTCCCAGGTTTGGTCTGCCCTTTCCCGAGAGCCCTTCCAGGCTGGGTGGGGCTGCGCCATTGTTTGCCTTGGAGCCTGCAAGGGGCTAAAGATATACAAACCTCCCAATCTCATCCTCTACTAACAGGGACTGATTGTTGAGGATTCAGAAGGGAGTGGAAATATTTCCTAGATGGGAAAAGGGGGGCGCTACGAGAGAAGTCTGGAGAACTGTCTCAGAAAGTTTGAATCACAGGGCTCCTGGCCCCCAGACAGGAAGCTCTATCACATTGATCTGGTCCGCATCACAACAAATATGCTCAGACCAGGCATTGAATTGAGAGCAGCCAACAAGCGCCATCTCCTGGCAGACCAAGGAAGTACACATAAGAAAATTAATAAGTAAGAGAGTCTTTTCCTGGCCTCTATAGCCTCCCTGCCCAAGGCCCTAGGAAACGACTCTACAACCAATTACTGGGTCCAGTGCCCAGTTTTGAGCAACCAGCAGAACAATCCTAACAATCAAGGTTGAGCCAAAAATCAAAGAGCGGTGGTAACTCACAGCCTCCTGCCACTAAAACCCCATAAAAGAGAAAGAGATAGAGCATCTAAGTAAAATACAAACTAACCAGATGCCTAAGCACCAACAAAAAATTACGGGCCTTACTAAGAAAATAGAAGACATGACCCAAGAAAAGGAATACAGCAAAGTCCCAGAAGAGATGCAGAATTTGAGAGAACTAATCAGTGAGATGAGCACAATTTTCCAAAATCAAATTAATGAGATGAAAGAGAATATAGTTAAAGAGATCAATGACATCAAGAAGTCATTGCACGAACGTAAAAAAGAATTTGAAATCATGAACAGAAAAGTAACGGAGCTCATGGGAATGAAAGATACAATAGGTGAAGTAAAAAATACATTTGAAGCATACAACAGCAGACTCGAAATGATAGAAGAAAGAATAAGTGATACTGAAGACAGAGCAGCTAAAATTGAAGAGAGAAAAGAAGAGAGAGAGAAAAGAATGGAAAAAATTGAGCAGGGGCTCAGAGAGTTGAATGACAACACAAAACGCAAGAACATACTTGTCATTGGAGTTCCAGAAGGAGAAGAGAAAGGAAAAGGGGCAGAAAGAGTATTTGAGGAAATAATAGCTGAAAATTTCCCAACTCTCACAAAAGAAATGAACTTTCATGTCCAAGAAGCACACCGTACCCCAATAAGAATAAATCCAAATAGACCTACGCCAAGACACATATTATTCAGAATGTCAAATGTAAAAGATAAAGAGAAAATGCTCAGAGCAGCAAGAGAGAAGCAAACGATCACATTCAAAGGACGTCCAGTAAGACTTTGTTCAGATTTCTCTTCAGAAACCATGGAGGCGAGAAGACAGTGGTATGATACAATTAGGAAACTGAAAGAGAAAAACTGCCAGCCGAGAATTCTTAACCCAGCAAAACTGTCCTTCAAATATGAAGGTGAATATAAAGTATTCACAAACAAACAGAAACTAAGAGAGTTTGCAAAAAAGAATCTACCTTTGCAGGAAATATTAAAGGAAGCCTTAGAACCTGAAAGAAAAAGACAGGAAAGAGAGGCTTGGAGGAGAGTATAGAAGAAAGAAAAGCAGAAAGGATAACCAAAAGAGTAAAAAGAAAGACAAAAATAAGATGACATATGAAAACCAATGAATAAAATGGAGGAAATAAATAGTGCATTTTCAGTAATATGATTGAATGTGAATGGATTAAATTCCCCAATCAAAAGATACAGGCTGACAGAATGGATAAAAATACATGAGCCATCCATATGCTGCTTACAAGAAACTCATCTCAAACACAAGGATACAAGCCGGCTGAAAGTAAAAGGTTGGAAAAAGATACTCCATGCAAATAGTAAACAGAAAAGAGCAGGGGTAGCTATACTAATATCAGACAAAACAGACTTCAAATGCAAAAAAGTGATAAGAGATGCGGAAGGCCATTATATATTAATAAAAGGGACAATCCTCCAGGAAGATATAACAGTCATAAATATCTACGCACCTAACCAGGGTGCCCCAAAATATATGAGACAAACTCTGGCAAAACTGAAGGGAGAAATAGGCATTTCTACAATAATCGTCGGGGACTTCAACACCCCTCTCACATCATTAGATAGAACAACTAGACAGAAGATCAACAAGGAAACAGAGAACTTGAACAATATGATAAACAAGTTAGACCTAACAGACATATACAGAACACTGCATCCAAACTCAGCAGGTTATACATTCTTCTTAAGTGCCCATGGATCTTTCTCCAGGATAGACCACATGTTAGGTCACAATACAGCTCTCAATAAATATAAAAAGATTGAAATTATACAAAGCACCTTCTCAGATCATAATGGAATGAAACTAGAAATCAATAACAGACAGGAAAAAAAGAAATTTGCAAATGTGTGGAGACTGAACAACACACTCCTAAATATTCAGTAGGTCAAAGAAGAAATTGCAAGTGAAATCAGTAAATATATTGAGACAAATGAAAATGAGAACACAACATATCAAAACTTATGGGATACAGCAAAGGCAGTCTTGAGAGGGAAATTTATAGCCCTAAATGCCTATATTAAGAAACAAGAAAGAGCTAAACTCAAAGATTTAACTGAACAACTTGAGAAACTAGAAAAAGAACAGCAAACCAATCCCAAAGCAAAAAGAAGGAAAGAAATAATAAAGATTAGAGCGGAAATAAATGAAAATGAGAACAAAAAAGCAATAGAGAAAATCAACAAAACCAAAAGCTGGTTCTTTGAGAAGATCAATAAAATTAACAAACCTCTAGCTAGACTAACAAAGAAAAAAAGAGAGAAGATGCAAATAAATACAATCAGAAATGAAAGGGAGGAAATTACAAATGACCTCACAGAAATAAAAAGAATCATAAGAGGATATTATGAGAAACTCTATGCCAACAAACTAGACAACCTGGATGAAATGGACAAATTTCTAGAAACTCATATCCAACCTACACTGACACAACAAGAAACACAAGAACTTAACAAACCAATCACAATTAAGGAGATTGAATCCGTCATCAAAAATCTCCCAGCAAAGAAAAGTCCAGGACCAGATGGCTTCACAGGTGAGTTCTACCAAGCATTTCTAAAAGAATTAACACCAATCCTGTTTAAACTCTTCCAAAAAATTGAAGAGGAGGGAAAATTACCCAACACATTTTATGAAGCCAACATCACCCTAATACCAAAGCCAGATAAAGATTCCACAAGAAAAGAAAATTACAGACCAATCTCTCTCATGAACATAGATGCAAAAATTCTCACAAAATACTTGCAAATCAATCCAACAGCGTATCAAAAGACTTATACATCACGACCAAGTGGGAGTTATTCCTGGTATGCAAGGCTGGTTCAACATAAGAAAATCAATCAATGTAATACACCACATTAACAAATTGAAGGAAAAAAACCACATGATCATCTCAATAGATGCAGAAAAGGCATTTGACAAAATCCAACATCCTTTTTTGATTAAAATATTTCAAAAGATAGGAATAAAAGGAAAATTCCTCAATATGATAAAAGGCATATATGAAAAACCCACAGCCAACATCATACTCAATGGGGAAAGGTTGAAAGCTTTCCCCCTAAGATCAGGAACAAGACAAGGATGCCCACTGTCACCATTGTTATTCACATTGTACTAGAAGTTCTAGCTAGGGCAATTAGACAAGATAAAAAAATTAAAGGTGTCCAAATAGGAAAAGAGGAAGTAAAACTCTCACTGTTTGCAGATGACATGATCCTGTATTTAGAAAATCCTGAAATATCCACAACAAAGCTACTTGAACTAATAAATGAGTTCAGCAAAGTGGCAGGATATAAGATCAACACGCAAAAATCAGTAATGTTTTTGTACACTAGTACTGAACAATCTGAGGAGGAAATCAGGAAGAAAATTCCGTTTTCAATAGCAACAAAAAGACTCAAATACTTAGGAGTTAATTTAACCAAGGAAGTACAGGACCTATATGCAGAAAACTACAAAACAATGCTAAAAGAAATTTTAAAAGACCTAAACAAATGGAAAGACATTCTGTGTTCATGGATTGGAAGAATAAATATCGTGAAGATGTCAATCTTGCCCAAACTGATTTATAGATTCAATGCAATACCAATCAAAATCCCAACAGCTTACTTTACAGAATTAGAGAAGGCAATTACCAAATTCATCTGGAAGGGTAAGTGCACCTGAATAGCCAAAAGTATTCTAAAAAAGAAAAGCAATTGGGAAGCGGCTGTGGCTCAATCAGTGGGGCTCCTGTTTACCATATGGGAGGCCCCGGGTTCGGTTCCCGGGGCCTCCTTGTGAAGGCGAGCCCGCCTGTGCAGCGTGGTTGGCTGACCCAGCAAGCACAAGCAGCAAGGGGGGGATAAATGAATAAATAAATAAAATCTTAAAAAAAAAAAAAAAAAAGGAAAAGCAATGTGGGAGGAATTTCACTGCCTGACCTTGAAACATATTACAAAGCTACAGTGGTCAAAACAGCATGGTACTGGCATAAAGATAGACATATCGATCAGTGGAATAGAATTGAGAATCCAGAAATAAACCCTCACCTATACTGTCAACTGGTTTTTGACAAACCTACCAAGCCCACGCTGATGGGAAAAAAACAGTCTCTTCAACAAATGGTGTTGGGAGAACTGGCTATCTATAACCAAAAGAATGAAAGAGGACCCCTATCTCACCCCCTATACAAGAATCAACTCAAAATGGATCAAAGATCTAAATATAAAAGCCAGGACCATAAAACTATTAGAAGAAAATGTAGGGAAACATCTTCAAGACCTTGTAGTAGGTGGTGGTTTCTTGGACTTCACACCCAAAGCACGTGCAACAAAAGAAAAAGTAGATAAATGGGACCTCCTCAAAATTAAACACTTTTGCACCTCACAGGACTTTGTTAGAAGGGTGAAAAGGCAGCCGACTCAATGGGAAAAAATATTTGGAAATCACCTATCTGATAAGGGTTTAATATCCAGGATATATAAAGAGATGTTACAGCTCAACAATAAAAAGACAAATGACCCAATTAAAAAATGGGCCAAAGACTTGAATAAACATTTCTCTGAAGAAGAAATACAAATGGCAAAAAAACACATGAAGAAATGCTCAACATCACTCATGATTAGGGAAATGCAAATCAAAACTACAATGAGATATCATTTCACACCTATCAGAATGGCCACTATTAAAAAGACAGAGAACTACAAGTGTTGGAGAGGATGTGGAGAGATAGGAACACTTCTTCACTGTTGGTGGGAATGCAGGATGTTACAACCACTATGGAGGACTGTTTGGCAGTTCCTAAAGTAGTTGAATATAGACTTGCCATGTGACCTTGCAATACCACTACTGGGTATATACCCAGAAGAACTGAGAGCAGTGACATGAACAGACATCTGCACACCGATGTTCATAGCACATTATTCATCATTGCCAAAAGTTGGAAACAACCCAGGTGTCCATCAACAGATCAATGGATAAACAAACTGTGGACTATTCACTCAATGGAATATTATGCAGCTGTCAGAAGAAATAAAGTCATAAAGCTTATGGCATCATGGATGAACCTGGAGGACATTATGTTGAGTGAAGCAAGCCAGACACAAAAGGACAAATACTGTATGAATGCATTCCTATGAACCAAATATATCGTGTAATATATTGTTTGATTCACACACACAAAAAAAACAAAAAAACAAAAAACAAAACAACAACAAAAAATTTACATGTATCCATTACATTTAATTGAGAAATGTATATATTTATTCATCTGTGTTTACTTTTTAGTTTTTTATTGCTTATGTTTTCAGTTATTAAATGTACAAAATAAAGTTAAAAAAAAAAAAGGCATGTCTAGGTCCCAAGCCCTAGTCCTGGGGGTATGAGCCCATTTGTGAATAGGACCTTTGAAGATGTTATTTGTTAAGGTGAGCCCAAACTGAATAAAGATGAGCCTTAATCCAATATGACTGAAGTCATTATAAAGCAAAGGAAATTGGACAAGAAAGAAAGCCATAGGAGAAGCAAGAAGCTGGAAGTCAACAGCATTCAGAAGAGAAAGGAGCATCGCCACATGATGGAAAAGCCAAGGAATATCAAGATTGTCGGCTAGCCAGAAGATACCAACTCAGAGAGGAAGCAAGCCTTCTAGCCTGTGGAATCATGAACCAATAAATTCTTTAAGCCAATCCATTGTATGTTATTTGCTTTAGCAGCTAGGCAACTAATTCCCAGCTCATGTCCATTATAAAAAAAAAATAGGAAATACAGAAAGTCAAGAGAGAGACATGTAGAATCAAAATAACCCAGCAACCACAAGTAATCATTTGTATCACAAGGTTGTATTTCTGTCCATACTTTTTCTTATACAAATAGTTTTTGGACAAATGTCTGTTTTGTAACTTAATATATCAATTAACATCATATACACATTGGATTTTTTATTTCTCAAAAATTATATTCCTTAAAATGTATATGGAACTAGATTGTACTGTTTCTTCTGAGAATTTATTTTATTGTAGTAAGAAGGTGCTCCCTGATTTTTAATACTATCTAATATACCAGAATATAAATTACTTCTGACACATACTTTACATGAACATATTAAAACTAATCACCAGCCCTTACGTATATTCCTTCACATTTTGAACAGTTTTGTTTATTTGAAAAGATTTTAAATTTAAAATCATCTAAATTGCATATTATCTTAGAATATTAATCCCTTTGGAAATGTGTGAGACTTGCCTTCTAAAATAAGTTATTCCATAAATAGAGAATAATGGAATAAGTCATAAGCCATACTGGTGAGTTTTCAGCTGCTGCTATTGTTAAAAAACAACAGCAGCAACTACAAAAACTCTGCATCCCTCCTTAGAGCTTGAGACATCTAAAATTTTTTCTTGAATACATCAATTGGTCAATTGATTCATCAGTTAATCAATGGCTTGATGCTGTAACAAGAGTCACTATGAATCTTTAACAAATGGCAGAAATAAGCAAATTAACATTTTTAAAAGCAAATGAAAAAAAATTTTAAGCCAATTAAGTGTCAAACCCTCTGTTAAATGCTTTAAGTGCTATCATTTCATATTTTCCTCTTTCTTTCCTCCATAATGAAGTCTTAAATTTTCTCGCATTTTCTACAAATGATAAGTAACTAATAAAAACATAAGCAAACTAGGATATAATTAGATATCATGTGATATTACCATAAAATTTATATAATTTATATATATTGTGTGTATTCACATGAACAGAGCCCTAAAGAACTTATTATTTATAAAAATGCAACTGCTAAAAGGCAAGGAACAAAATATCTTGCAACTCTAAGAACCTCATTTAAATTTCACATATGCTGTAGACACAGCTCAGAAACTCAGATGTGATGCTTATGAATATGTATGAAGTATAATTAGCTTGGAAATTGCTGCTTCATCACCTGCCTGAGACTGTTGATGTGCTTCAGTGACTTACTAAGCAATGTTGGAAAAGGATCTCTCCAAATTCCCGTGATATGAAACAGTTCCATTCATCCATAACTCCTTAGTATTTTCCATTCTGTTATCATATCATAGACTTACCTTTTAAACCTGGATTGCTGATGGGCTGTTTATAACTGAAAGTCATGTGCCATCAGCTCTTCTCTTTCCTATTTTGGGGTGCTTCTTGAAACATTGAGACCGGTCTTATTCCTCCACATCTATTGAATCCAAACCCCTCATTCCCACTGCCCTGCCTCAGGCCACTCTCTTTTTCTCTGGCCTACACTTTTACAGTGGCCCTTTTCTCCCACACATCTCCCTGGCCTAATCTCTGATCATGTTATGCTCCTATTCAGAAATTTTCGATGGCTCCACATTGCCTATTGTCCAGTTTCCTTAGTCTGACATTTAAACCTTATTCCAGAAATTGACTCCAGCCTTCCTCACACCCTGCCTCCCCACACTGCCCTTTACAAATGCTGCCATCTGACAGAACTGAAATACTTGCTCTCCCTGTCCATACATCCAACTTCCCTGCCAACCTGTCTTTTATTTTCCTATAGCAACTATATCTCCTAAGGCCCATACACATCACCTTTCCCACTCTGTTGGCAAGGACTAGTTGACTGAGGATTCATGACAAAATCATTGGTTTTCTGAAAAGCAGGAAGAGCAAGATACCTGGAAGCAAAGAGCAGCCAATAATCAGAAATGCCAAGAAGATAGGCAATAAACATCCAGCCAGACCAACCAGGAAAAATTAGAAAAGTCACACATTACTCATAAGGAATAAAAGAACTAAAACCATTACAACTTCTACAGGTAGAAAAGGATAATAAGAGAATCTTACGAACAACTTTATGACAATAATTCAATTTGGATGAAATGAGCAAATTCTTTGAAAATTACAAACTACCAAAACTCCCTCATAAAGAAGTAAATAACCTAAATAGCCTTGTATTTGTTAAATAATTGAATTTGTAGTTAACACACACACACACACACAAAGCTGATCCAGGATGGCATTGCTGATTAATCCTCCTAATCATTTAAGGAAGAAATAATAAATTGTGCCAGAAAATTGAAGAGAAGAAAAAATTTCCCACCTCATTTTATGAGGTCATCATTACTCTTACACTAAAGCCATACAAAGATATAACAAGAACAGAAATCTATAGACCAATACCCTTCATGAACATAGATGCAAAAACTCTTGACAAAGTTATAATAAATTGAATCCAACTATGTATAAAAGAGGTTATACATTATGAATAAGTGGGGTTTATCCCAAGGATGTAATATTGATTTAGTATTTGAAAGTCAGTCAATTTAATTTACCATATTAATAAACTAAAGAAAAACCATATGGTCACCTCAGTCAATACAGAACAAAGGCATCTGACAAATTCCAGCATACATTCCTAATTTTTTTTTTAACTCAGCAAATTAGCAACAGGAGGGAATTTCTCCACTTGATAAAGGGAACCAATGAAAAACCTATAGCTAACATTATACTTAATGGTGAAAGATTTAATGCTTTCTTCTTAAAATCAGGAACAAAGCAAGAATGTCTGCTCTCATCACTTCCATTCAACATTGTATTGTAGATGCTATTCAGTGCAATAGGTAAGAAAAAAAAAAGAAATAAAAGACATGCAGATTGAAAAAGAAATATAACTACCTTTGTTCACAGATGACATGGCAATATATGCATAAAATCCAATGGAATTTATAAAAAGTCTTCTAGAACTAAGTGAGTTTAGCAGTGTTGCAGGCTATGGGATCAATACACAAAAATCAATTGTATTTTTATATGCTAGCAAAGAAAAATTGGAAGGCGAAATTAAAAATAATACCATTTTCAGTAGCATCTGTTGGAGATTGAATCATGTCCCGTACAAAAGGCATGCTCAGGTCCCAACCCCTATTAGTGTGAACCCATTTGTCAATAGGATCTTTGAAGGTATTATTAGCTAAGGTGTGTCCAAACTGAATGAGGGTGGGCTTTACTCCAAAATGGCTGAATTCCTTATAAGCAAAGGAAATTGGTCATGTATAGAGAAGCCCCCAGGAACACCCAGAAACTGAAAGTCAATGGAACCCAGAGAAAAAAGAAGATGATGTCATCTGCATTGCCATGTGACAGAAAAGGCAACGAACCCCAAGATCATTGGTCAACCAGAAGTTACCAACCACGGGAGGAAGCAAGCCTTCTAACCCCTGAAACTTATGAGCCAAGAATTTCCTGTTGTTATGCCAAACCATTGTACGGTATTCATTTTAGCAGCTGGGAAACTAAGACCACGTCAAAATACAAAATATGAAGAGATAAATTTGACAAAAAAAATATGCAAGACTCAATACTGAATAATTCATAACATTGCTGAGAGAAATTAAAGAATACTGAAGTAAAAACAAGAGATGAACCATGTTCATGAATCAGAAGACTCAGTATTATTAAAATGTCAGTTTTACACAAATTATTCTATAGACTCAATCCAATTCACTTAAAATCCTAGCATACTTCTTGTAGAAATTGAAAAGTGTATTTTAAAATTTATATGGAAAAGAAGAAATATGTTGGAAGAGTAATACTGCCTGACTTCAATACTTATCATAAAGATACAGTAATCAAGATAAGTCATCAACGTAGACAAATATATCATTGGAACAGAATAAAGTAACCAGAAATAAACCCAAGCTTATATGGTCAATTGATTTTTGGCAAAAGTACAAAGACAGTTCAGTGGAGAAAGGAAAGTCTATTCAAGAAATGCTGCTAGAACAATTGAATAT
This sequence comes from Tolypeutes matacus, assembly GCA_026826555.1. Taxonomy (NCBI): domain Eukaryota; kingdom Metazoa; phylum Chordata; class Mammalia; order Cingulata; family Chlamyphoridae; genus Tolypeutes; species Tolypeutes matacus. The sequence goes on along the minus strand of JAKSZT010053888.1, from coordinate 2,308,680 downwards.
CCATGTGTCTGTATCTTGCACCATATATACCAAAATTAACTCAAAATGGATTATAGACCTAAATGTGAAACATAAAAATATAAAACTTAAGCAAACAAGAGAAAGTCTTTGTGGTCTTGGGTAAAGAAAAGATTCTTAGATACAATAACAAAAGCATGTTCCATAAAAGAAAAAGAAAATTTATAAATTAGACTTCATCAAAATTGAGAACTTCTGCTCTTCAAAAAAACATTAAGGAAATGAAAAGACAAGTTATAAACTGGAAGAATGTATTTACAAAATACGTATCCAATAAAAGACCTGTATTCAGGTTAAGAATAAAGATCTTTCAAAACTCAATAATAAAAAACAAATGACCCCATAAAAATTGCATAAAAGATTTAAAACGACACTTCCCCAGAGAAGATGGCCAAATAAACATGCAAAAAGTCGTCAGAAAAATTCAAATTCAAACCAGAATGATAGTTTTATTAGAATTTCTATTAGAAAGTCTAGAATTAAAAAGACTGACTATCCCAAGTATTGGAAAGGATGTGGGGTGAAAGGAAATTTCATGTACTGCTAGTGGAAACTTAAAATAGCGCAACTACTTTAGACAACAAGCAGGTTGGTAGTTTATTAAAAAGTTAAAAAGTTAAACCTACAGCTATCATGTGATCCAGCAATTCCACTTCTAGGTATTTACCCAAGGGGAAAGAATGCCTATGTCCATAAAAAGATTTGTACACAAATGTTCAGAGCAGCTTTATTTGTAAGAGCTGAATCTTGGAAACAACCCAAGGTTCATTAGGAAGTGAATGGATAAACAGATTGGGATATACCCATATGATGAATACTATTCAGCAATAAAAAAGAATAAGTAATGGTACCCACACAACATGGATAAATGTAAAAATAAGTCAGATGCTGATTGAAAGAAGGCAGACAAAAAAGAGTACATATAGAATGACTCTATATAAAATTATTAAAAATACAAACTAATCTATAATGACAGAATTTAAATCAGTATTTACCTGGGATGGAAGGCAGTCAAGGAGAGGTGCAAGTGTGGAATTAAAAAGAAGTGATGGACATATCCATTACCTTGATTGTGAAGATATTTGATGGACGTAAATATGCCAAATATGCCAAACTGTAAATTTGGCATATATGCAGTTATTATGTATCAGTTATACCTCAATAAAGCTGTTAAAAATATTTAAATTAAAAAAAAAAAAAGAATATTGGTCACCACTGTTCATAGTTCCACATCAATTTCCACAGCCCAAGCTTCAGCCTCTTTCCATGTTGTTTGGCCCTTCTCCCGCTTTTCTCTCTTGTCTCTTCCATTACATTTTCTTAATCACAGCTAGTTAACTCTCTCTTCCTCTTTTACCCCCATTCCTTAATTTGCATTTTTCAAAGTTAGTTTTAAAATTATGGTGTTTAAGTGCTTGCCAGATTATGTTCTTATACGAAGGCATTCGCACCCCAAGTCTATAGGAAAAGCTGGTTTGTGTGGTTTGGGGCTGTTTTTTGTTTTGTTTTGTTTTGTTTTGTTTTGTTTTTGTGTAGTTTCATCTGGTAATACCAGCGTTCCTCTTAATGGAAGGATCATCATTAGCAACATTAGTTATTTTATTCTGATAGTGCTAGCATCTATTGAGACCTGTAAAACCTGTTTTACCTCTATTCAAGTTTAATTGGAATACTGAGCTTTAAAATTCTTCTCTCTGCTTCTTAGAGATTTCTTTTCTCTTTCCTCATTGCCAGATAGACTGTCAGCTGTCACTTTTGCTGTTTTTGTGTGCTTATTTAGAGACTCTTTACCCTTCTTTCATTATAATTTCCTGTCTCTAATCTGTTTTGATTCAGAAAATCTATAACCAAGGGAATAAGAATGGTGTGTACATTCGGAACAAACATAGAACCTGAGTAGGTAACTAGAACATAGTTTAATGAGTAAAGTGCATTGGAGTTGTGTCATTTATTTTGACACTCATTTTTTTTTCTGAACTGACACTTATGTGATATTAATATATCTAATTCCCGAGGGGTACTGTAAGCCTAAGAATTCCTGTGTTCTCAGTTAAGGACACTGCCAATTTCCCATAGAATAATCTGCCAAAGTTGTCTGAATAGCTCTTTTTGCAAGTACTAGATATAGATGTGCAATGTCTGGCCCTTTTTAGCCAATGGCAGATGCTTCCAATATGTCCTTTTGTAGATATCATAGTATTACATCATCAATCTAATCTTTGAGCAATATATTTAGATGAAAACTGTTGGTGTAACACCTTAAATTTGGCTATAACATTAGCAAATTCTGTCATTTTCCTAGTTTAATGTTCAAATAATGTGTCTGATTTTTAAAAAAGTATTACTAAGGCACCAAAAATGTCTTTGAAGACTGTTATGTCTGAAATGACCAAAGTTGAAATTTATAGCTTCAGCAGTAACTATTTAGCATTCTCTGGCCCTTCTTGCAACCTGAAATACTTTTCCAATTTAAAAGTTCCACTTAAGGTCCTACCTGATTTATCTCCTGCTATAAATGTATTTTGTCATGGGTTGCTGAGGAGCAAACACTATTAAAATGGGTAAACTAGATATTGGAGTTAAATGATCCTTTCTCCACATCATTCTATTATCTTTGTGTCACTCTTTTCATCTAAGCCTTAACAAATACATCTTTGCTAGAAGACCATTGTGGCACAGATGTGTCATTTAGAAGATTTTGTTTTGCCATACTAAACTGAGATATGCTTTAAAAGGTAGTGCGGGTCTTTCTCATTTCGACACCAGGAGGAAAGAGGGAATGCTCCCCTACTCACCCTGCAACTCTAGTGACATGTCCTAAGGGACAAAGGCAGTGGACGTTCTTAGTTCTTAATTTGCTTGGCTGCTCTGCTGCACTTGATAACAGCAACTAGTTACATCCTTACAACTCTGTCAGCCATCAAGTACCAAGCCAGTTCTGTATCTCTTTACTTCCATAGTATCACACTCTCCTGGTTTTTCCATTATCCCTCTGGAATCTTAGTTAGCTTGCCAGCCCCATTTCCTCTGTCTACCCCTAAATGTCAATGTGCCTAAAGGCCTAAAACTAAGATTCAGTATTAAGTGCCCCCTTGGAATCAGGTAAGGCCAATAGGACCTCAGATGCTTAACTACAGGTTCCCATCCCCCTCTGCTCCATGGCTAGGGTCCTCCGCCAACAACCCTCCTTATGACGGGACCAGGCACCGCACCTGCTTATCCCCAAGTGGCAGGCATCAGTCCCTTCCAGCCATGGAACTATTCAAACAAGCCAGTCACCTCCTCCCACGGGAACTCACAGCCTGCCTCCCACAGCCCTGCTCACCCACTCTGCTCCCGAGTGCTGTGTGGTCCTCCTCCTCCTGGGCTGCTGGCCATCACCTCCGCCCAATGTTGCATCTTGTGTGTTCAGCCATCCCCATAACCCTAGGGTGGGCTCCTGCCCTCAACACTTTGTGGAGAGAGGACGAACAGAACAAAGTTCTCTTCTCTTCTCCCAATAAACAGTCTTCCTGACTTTATCAAATATGTACTGATAACTGACAAATCTGACTCTTTGCTGAACATATACTCTGTATGTCTCTTGCCTTTTAGGTACCTCTGCTTGATAATTCTGTGATTTTAGATACATGACACATCTTTTTCTGTCCCCAGGCAACAGGCCCTCAGGGTTCATTAAAGGAAGGTGCTAAAGGCTCTCTTCAGAAAAGCTTCAGGATTCTTAATGAAGCCAAGAAGTTAGCAAATGACATAAAAGGTTAGTGTGACCTCTGTTTATTATTATTTTCAGTAAATTGTAATTGGTAGGCGATTTTATCACACCATTGGAAGAATGTAATTGTTTCACCGTGATTTTTATGATTATTATCTGGATTTAATGCAAGTAATATGTGCTTGCCAGTTTTACAGTAGTTTGTCTTCATATCTCATTTTGCATTGGGTAATATTTCATAATTTTTAAGCCTAATTTTCATAGCATCACTTTATCTATAGTTGCAGTATAGTAACTTTTCAAAGAATGTATGATAACTTTTAAGAGAACTAAACCCTACTTTGTTTGGCTTCAGGAATGAAAGTTAAAAAAGGAATGAGTCAGGCAAATGTAGTATAAATGTCTTTGTGAGACTTAATTTTGTTAGTGGGTCCCATTTCCTGAAAGGTTTTCAAAGCTTTTAAATACATTTATTTGGTATATTTTGTTCCTAACTCAAGGATCAAAATGCATGGAATATCTGCTCTGATCTTCTGTGGTTTTATGTTAAGAATATATTATTAAATATGGCCGATTTATATTTAATATAAAGATTGCTAAATTATATTCATTATCTCATTTGAATATCTAGAATCCCCTCCTGTTTCTCTGGTCTCATCCCTTACCATTTTCTGGCTTGCACCCATCTCTCCAGCCTTACCTAATTATTCACTGCCCCTCCAAAACATGCTACCTGTCCAAGCCCCAGTATTTTCAGTGTTATCCCTTCTCCTCAAGGTACATTATCCCTCATTCCTGTTCTTCAGCTACCTTCCACCAGACCTTCAAAATGTACCTCAAATGTCATCTTCTCCACGAAACCTAACACCCTATCCAATGTACATGCCCCTTCTCTGCATACCTCTTTCTCATACACTTGTCAAATCAGTGTAATCATGGACTTAATTTTCCATCTTCTTGAGAACAGAGACAGGGTCTTTTTAACTTAGTATAGCTAGAACATATTATTGTGATTAGCTCAAAATAGCCAATCACCAATTTTTTTAAATAAAGAAATGGTGTTAGTCCTTTTATATCTTAGGAAGAGAAGGGGTTTTATAATCATTTCTGTTTGGCATGCTTTAAGTTAATAGTCCTTGGGCTCTGATAGAGGCTGATATGGAATTACAAGTACTGTCTCCATTATAGATGGCACTTTGACAGTAAAGTTCTTTGGACTATGTGTTAAAAGTGAAATAAGACTCCCCATACACATAATTCAGTGCGGTAGATAGATCTTATGACAACCTGAAGACTGGCTATAAATAACTAAGACTAGTTTTCTTACTGGATGAGAGGGATAGATCTCATTATTTTGTGACCACTCCTTCCCAGGGCTGGGACAAGAGCGAGACAAGTTAGGCCATCCTGCAAGTGCAGTGTCAGAGCCTGTTATTTAAAATTTTGCTATTTTTTTCCATCATGGGCTTTTTTGCATTACTTTTGATTTTTAAAACTATTGCATTAAATTATCTTTATCTTGGTTACAGAGATTTTCAGTGCCCCTTTAATTTCACACCCAAGGTGAGTTCCTCTCTCACCTCACCCTACTCCCAGCCCTGCCTTTGTCTCTATTTCCCCCACAAACACTGTTGTTATAAAAATGAAGAAAGAATTACATTTTTAGGGATTTTTTCAAGGGAAAAATAAACCCAATGACCAGCATGGTATAAAGAGTTAGGAGACAAAAAATGTTCATTAGTTTAAATGTCTCTCTCTTTTTTTTTTTTTTTTTTTTTGTAGTTCAGGTAGTACATTATTTAAAGTAATGAAAACCCACAAACTACTGAAGTAATAATTCCTCTAGGAAGCCAAGCCAAGGCTATGACAGAGGTGGGAATGTTTCCTTGCTAAATTATGACATTTTCTTGATTTGTGGCCAATTACACAAGTTATAAAATGGTTGTTAATAAGGAAAATGCCATATATTACCACATGGAACTGCTGAAATAAGCCCTACAGAGCAAAGCTCTTGACAGCAGCTATTAAAATAGAGATTAGTCATTTCTCTCTTGATGGTGCCTGGGTTAGAAGGAGTCAAAACGGTGGGCCCAGTATTCCCTCCATATTTTAAATCTGTTGCTTGGTTCAATTCAATGCAATTCGGTTAGTTCACAAGCTTTAGTCGTGAATGACTTAGTGCTGTTCCCGGCCATTTTTATGCTGACCTTGCCTTGAGGGAGTCTGAACTTGCCAGGAGCAATTCATTTTGCTTTTCAATTTTTGAATACACACCTGTTAAAAGTAAATTTGTGAGGAATGAGAGCCCTTTATGATGATATGTTTGCTTGTTTTATAAGTTCACTACTATTACTATACACTTATTGTTTATGTATGTTTATATATGAGTAATATATTTCAATATTTTTTTTAAATCTACAAAAAAATTCACCCCCGTAAAAGAAGAAAGGAAAAGGAAATTTGCCCTTTTGCGAGTTTGAGATTTGAAGCTAATGTGGGTTGCACTGATTGAATGTCTATAGAGATAAAAATCATTTTGTTGATAGAAGTGAGGCTTGGTAGAGATTGATGACTGAGAGTTAGAAGATGAATTAATACACTACCAGGTGAATTAATACTACTTTGCAGATGGGAAAGAAATGTTGTCAATACAATAGCCAGTTGAGGATCTCATGAACTGCATGCAAGTCAGGAAATGAAAAAGAAGATGGTATATGAGAAATCTGACAATACTAAGATCTAAAAAGTAAACACAAAAGGAGTAACATTCCTACTTTATTTACTTCTTAATTTGCTGCTCATTTTGTCCTTGCCCAAAACAAGGGAAATTATTTAATTACTGAGGAACAAATGGCTAACATTTCAGTAAAATGGATGACTGTTACATGAAATTAAAAAAAATCATTCCTAAGCACAAGAACATTGATTCAGTGTATTAGTAACATATGGTACCACCAACCTGTACTATCAAAACAGTAACAAACATTATTCCAAAGATTAATTTTTGTCAAACAAATCAACACTTTCTGTCCTCCAAGCACTCAGTCATTTAGTCCACACAAGTGTTCCAGAAAGGTTCTATGGTCATTTGTTTGATGCACTTGTAATTACTCTGTTGGGATTTTAGGTTATTATTTTATATTTTAAAAAAAAGAATAGACAGGAATATTTCATTGCTGTTACAGCAGGAAATAGGAGTTAAATTTTGACTTTTATTATTGCTCCTTTTGAATTCACATACTACCAATGACCTGAATCAGCCCTTCCATAGGTAGCTTTGTGAAAGACAAACACAATCTGCTCCATTAACAAAATAACAATCTTGGACTAAGTATATGAAACCTAGCCTCGGTCCGCTGGCCTACCTGGAGTCTGGAGAACAAGGCAATCTTTTCCTGTTGATGAAATGGTTAACTCATCCTGTAGAGGTTTGCTTTCCCCTTCAGGGTGTCAACAGAGAAAATCAAGGAAATAAAGCCAGGTTGGACTTGGTCCAAGGTAAAATAAAAAATAAAATAAAAAGACAAAACAGTGGCAAATATGGAGCTATTGAAAAGATCTTCCCTCAGAACAAGTCTTAAGCTTTTTACATCCAAGTCTATACTGTGTTTAGAGAACAATATGCAAGTCTTGCAGAGCATGCCTTTGGATCATCTTAGCTAGAGACAAAGTCCTGTACAGTGAAAGACAGGGATTACAGCTAAAAACTTGTCTGGGCTTTGTTGTATGTTCAGAATCAGGATCTAGGAGCAGAGTTTTACACAAGCATGTCTAGACCAGGAAAAAAATATAAATGCCTTTAAGAGCCCCACAGTTAATAGAAGGGAGTCCTGTGTTAAACCAGAGGACACTTGCCTTATTTAAAGGTATTCAGATTCAGGTTCTTTAAAAATGCCTTGCTGACCAAAACAAAACCAGCCTGCAGGCCCACAGTCAGGCTTTAAACCTGTCCTTGAGGAAGCAAAGATGGGTTTCCAATGCCTGGGCATTGAGGTTCCTCCCTCCACTGGTTGCAGGCAGGTCTCCCTCTATCCTGATATCCTGAGTCTTTGGGGATCCTGCTGCCAGACATGGTCCCTTCTCTCCCTCCAGAGGGAGGGAGGAAGAACATATTAGGATGCAGCCAACCATTATGGAAGACCTATCAAGCACTGGACCCATAAAACAAGACCTAATTTGGCACTTTGAAATCAAGACAGGGTAGGGTATCTCAATAGCACACTTCCCTGTAAAGTGCAGGCCTGATTAAGTGATACCAAGGTTCCCATGCCAGATCCTTCTAGAATACATGTCTATGCAAAATGGGTAATCAGATATCGAGGTCCCATTCCAAACTGGTGACTACTGGGGAAAGGGATGCACAGGGATCACATCATGAAAGAAGCTAAAAGTATAAAGGATTAAAGAAAGCATGCCTTCCCTAATCATCATCACTCAACTCAGTGATCACCTATATGCTGCAGAGAATTTGCTGAGTTTTCAAGAGAAGTGGAAAGACTGGGTATAGTGACCTCACCGGATCAGCTGGCAGGGACAGGGACCAGCTTCCTTATTCCTGGTCACCCCGCTCTTCCCTCTTCACAGTCTCAGGGTCCTGCACTTGATAGTGGGGAGACTTGGGGACAGGTGCTTTAGAATTCTCCATATTGCGAAGACTAAAGACTATCCAAGTCACTGAAAGATTATAGTAAGACAACTTGAATGAAATCATACCTCTTATGTCCTTAAAAATAGCTAAAGATGAAAACATAATATTATGTAGTAAAGTTAATAAAACATAACGTAGGAGGCGGATGTGGCTCAAATGGTTGGGCGTCCGTCTGCCATATGGAGGGACCTTGGTTCGATCCCCGGGACCTCCCGGTAAAATAATAATAATAATAATAATAATAAAATAAAATAAAATAAAATAAAATAAAACATAACGTAGCAGTTTGGTATTATTTAAGAATTCCAAAAATAGATATTGGATTATGTTCATAAATTGGTCTGTTCCTCTAGGTATATTAAATTGTATTGGATTCAGAGGTTTCACTCTTATTTGATTAAATTATGATTAAGTCTTTGATTGGGCCATGTCAGTAGGACGTTGAGTCCCTGCCCCCTTGGTGGGTGAGGACTCACAGAGAAAATGACATGGCAGAAGAGAAAGTTGGCATTTTGACCCTGGAGCCCAGGAACTAAATACACAGAGAAGCAGATATGTGAGGAAAGAGAAAAGGCTCCATTAGACACAGTAGAGGCCCCGGGAAGAGAGATAAGCAGTTCACCTGATAGTTTACAACTGGCCTTGTGGAGTGAGCAGAGCAGCTGAGCCCGGAGAGAAGCAAGTCCTGGGAGAGAAACGAGACTTATCCCAGCCTACAGCTGATATTGGAAGAAGCTGGGACCATGGAGTCCTAAGAGGAAGAGGAAACCTGAACCTTTGCAGATGATGGCAGCCATCTTGCTCCAAAACATGGCAACAGACTTTGGTGAGGGAAGTAATTTAGGCTTTTATGGCCTGGTAACTGTAAGTTTCTACCCCAACTAAATACGCTTTATAAAAGCTAACAGATTTCTTGTATTTTGCTTCAGCACCCCTTTGGCTGACTAATACACATAATAATAATAATTATTATTATTAAAGTCATCCTCATTTAGTATATAAGACAAAAGCAAGTGGAAGAAACACTACCAGTTGAATAAACTTCTGGTAAATTATTTTTCATTTTACTTCTATCATGAAAAGTGATGAGAATTGTATAAGAGGTTATAATATAGTCATCCATAATGGGCAAAGAGGCAAATAAATTATTTTTCATCCTTATTTCTTTTTTATTGTTGTTATTGTTTGTTTTGCATATTATTTTCACCTGTTTTACTTTATTTTTGACTCCTCTCTCTGTATCATCCTCCAAATCCAATCTGTTTCCTAATCCTGCCAAATCTTTTCTGCCTTTCATTTTTCAAATCTGTCCTTTTGTTTCTGCAGTCACTGTTTCCACCACACTATCAATCTGCTACACCACCAACAGCGTGGGTGGCAGCAAACTCTGAGCTAGTTTTCTCTTACTCGCATATACAACTACCAGAGTGATCTTCTTCTAAATACTTCTGCACTGGAATATAAACTGGCTCCCAATTCCAGGGTTGCTACATATGGTTGTCCAGGTTGTGCACAGCACAACTCTAGTGGTCATAACTTACATCTGATGTCATTATAGATTTGTATATCTACTATAAAAGAGTTTTCCAGCAGACACTAAAGTGTTTTGAAGTTTTGAAGTTTTCTGTTTTGTGCCAAGGCACTATTTGAACTAGTGCATATTATTCTATAAAAGCCAAACATTGTGATCTTTAGGCCAATAGCAAATGTCCTTCATGAACTTTTCTCCCTCACAGTGAGTGCACACTGGCTCCTGTTCCATCTATACATGTTCCCCTCTCCACACTAATCCTCTACATCCTCCACCCCAACCATCTACCAATATGGTTTCCTGTATCTGAAGGGCTCATCCCTCTTTTCTTTATTAATCCATGCCCTTGTAATAACCAGCTTAAAACTGAATTTCTTTAGTAACCAAACCTTAACACACTTTTACTGTAGTTCATTTTAAAACAAAGTTTGTAAAAATAAATGTATACACTAAATATTTAACATTGAATTATGCTGTTCTTGTTGATATATAACTTTATAATTGCTCTAAAAAATCCTATAACTCTATTTCTGTCTGTCTTCAGGAAGTTATAAACTCTCAAGAACAGGAGCCATATTTTCTAATTCTTCTATTGCTCTCCATCAACCTCATAGGTGCTTTCTTCATTCATCAATGAGTGCTTTGTAAATAGCCTAAAAATATACAAATATTAACATGTATTCTCTTACCTAATTTTGAGAGATCAATATTGTAAAAAGCAACAAAGATCAAAGTTTAGATTTAAAGGAAATCATGTGTCCGAAGAAGCCAAGACCTAGACTAAGATTATGATAGTAAATGCAATTTGATATTTTCTATTTGGTTCAGGAAGCAAACTATGGAATAAGGATCCTTAAGGAAGCAGAAGTTTCAATCCAATTCTCTGATTAGGGGAGCAATTAGAAACTTTGTCACTGACTTCTCTGATTTTTCATGACAACAGTTCAAATGATGGACAACTTAGCACATAATTATAGAAGGTTCACAAACTGGTTCCTCCATATCTGAGGAATCTTATAGTCATATATTGTTTATCATCATATGATACATATATTTTCTATATGAGTTAATAGAATATTAATATATATAGTTTAATGTGCTTTGATGTATGTTGAGTTGTTATAAAGAAGCTGTATCAGTATCAGTATTGGAAAGACACTTAGCCTCTTTCTCTCTACTAAAGTTATCTTCTAAGAAGCTGGATGAAGAAAGTTTTGAAACCTTGAATGTGGATTAATTTATTTACTGACAGGGAGGTTAGGCTATGTAAATTATGTTAAAACTTTCAAGGAAGATCATAATATTGAAAGTTTCCTAGTGGCTTTCCCTTTCCTCGTGTGATATTGTAATATTAAGTCACTGATAAGTATGTTTTAAAACATCCTTGGAGGAAAACAATAAAGATATACCAAAGGAAATGCAATCATAGTACACTACTTGGCTTGATAGTGGGAAGTATTTACGTAATGTTTGTAGTTAGTGAACAGCTGAACAGTAGCAATGTAGAATGCTTACATTCTTTTAACTAAGGAATCAACTATATTGAAAGGATGGGATAAATGAGAAGGCAGGTGAAAAAATGTAATCCTCACCAATTATAACAATGATGCTGACAGATACTTTATAAATTTAAAACCTCAATAAATAACAATATAAACATATTTTAGACAGGTGAGTAGGATATATTCCAGCAGGAATTTAAAGTGAGTGCCCTTAAAGAGATCGGCTTTAAATGGGTTGACACAACAGGTTACTGCTTTTTTTAAAAAAAGTCCTTTGTAAGTATTTAGTTTTAAAACTTTGTGCATTATTGTGCTTAAATGGCTTAATATTAAATAAATAAATAAAGCACTCTTAGTCAGAAAAGCTCCATCCATTTGATTCTGATGTTTCTGTTACTTAAGAGCAGTCGCTGGGTCATCTGAGGAGACAAAACTGGATTTCTGCATAGAGAAGATCCCCTAGATCTTGCCCTAAATAGCAACTGGGAACCTCAGCAATCCACATATGCTATCTTATTTCTTCCTCATTACTTCCTTATATGATAGGCATCATTATCACCACTTAAGAAAACGAGGTTCAAAGAGTGTAAACAAACTGCCCAAAGTCCCACAGCAGGTTAATCATGGAGTCAGCACTTCAAACCAAGTTGGTCTGTCTCCAGAGATGATACCCTTAACCAAATACTTTGAACTTCTGTTATAGGCCAGAAGGTGGCACCTGAATACTCACAGCCCTATTATGTGATGGAGGAGTGAATGGGTGAGGAGATGAATAATACCTCGGCGTAGTAGCATATCACTATTACCAGGAAGGGCACAGTCAAAGTTTCCACAAAATAACCCCATGCAGAGTCCAGGACCATCACAAACTTCCTGCCTCAGAAGAGCAGATGGAAACACTGCAGAAATTAACCTGTCATCTAATTCAGAAGCAACCAATCTAGAACCAAAGTTGAAAGACATTTGTAGGAAACAGAAACTCCATGAATTAACTGATTTTTCCCTTTAAAATCTTAGAGATGATATTCTTTCATCTTTGGGAAAAGGAGCAAATCAGGAGTGATAATCAGTCAGTACAAGTATTTGTTCATAACAAGACAAATGTCTTGATATTGAAAAATGCCATCCTAAATGGGTGGTTTGGCAGTAGATTCCATTTTACAAGATTCCACAAATTTCACCCTTGTGAATGGAGGGGGGTGGCGGATCCCTCAAGCCATTTATTTGTGCTCTGTTTGTATTAAGAAACAATAAAAAATTGCATTTGAGGAACTTAACTATATGGAGTTTGAATAGTCAAATTCAACATTGCCAGGAAGACTCAAACACTAAAATCTATAAAATCTACTAAAACCTATAAAAATGACCCTCATATTTAGTTATAAATTAAGACATATATATATACTTGAAAATATAAAAGGGAAATTTAAAAACACTTAGGTTCTAGACTAAGGTTAAGCAAAGAAGAAAATAAACCATAAATAATAAAACACCACAGCAATTATCAAACCAATGTGAATCTATCACCATTTATTAAGTGCCTGTGCTAAACCCAATACTTTGTATGCATCCTCTGATTGATTTCCCGTATCAGCCTTATGAAGGAAGATGTTATCATGTTCATTTTACACGTGTAAATATTTAAACCCATATCTTCCAAGTCCTATATTTATTTTGTTATATCACACTCTTTTAAATGACCAGAATTTTGTAAAAGAAGACATTGATGACCAAAGAAATGACTCCTACAGCTTTATCTTGTTATCTTACATAGCATAGGTCGATGTTACAGTTCTAATTTAACTAAACCCTAATGCCTGCTTTGTAGAGTGCCATGATAAACACAAACAAATGTTTATTATTAATGGCAGCGACTTGGAACCTTGTCTATTGATTTGCTATCTGTATATGTCTATCTCCTATAACTGCTGCTCTGCTCCTTCCCCTCCTTTGCCTTTTTTTTCCCAGATAATTCCTTTATTGAAACACTCAATACGTTTACCGTGAAACTTTACATACACAATGGAAATACCAATTACGTATCAGGAAAAAATATTTTAATGGTGTTGTTATACAGAGTATTAGCTAATTCCAGTGGCTCCTCCTCTCTCACTGCTGACATTATCTCCAGTATTTGAATTATATGGCAGAGTTCATTTCTATCAGTGCCCATTTTCCCACTTCTTTTTGGTAGGAAATGAAGTTTTTATATATTTTGATCCAGCATGTGTACTTTTGACTCCACACCAAGGTGCATCAGTTTCAATCATTAATTTTTCACTAGATATTAACTTCAAAATTTCCAAATTAGCCTCTGTTTTCAGTGAACAACCATTAAATCCTATTTAAAGATCCAAGTCAATCAAAGCAGCTGCTGCCTCCTTGGTACCATCAAATGAGTGCCCCACTCCACCTACACACCCATCTCTCTTTCTTTGCATTATGTCTAAAAATTCAGCATGTGAGTTTTGACAATGAAGAAACATTGGTAATTTTGTTTGTTCTGACAGTCCAAATTGTTTTTCAAAATATCATTATCTCATTTGATCCTCTTAACAACCGGTAAAGCTGGACAAGATCTTATGAGATAATCTGGTCCAGACTTCTCCTTCACGCCTGACACTAATCAGGGCAGAGGGTTGTTTATTCATAAAGATCTTTGAGCTGAGTATCTTTGGGCCAAAACTGTAGTCGGTCAAAATCGAGTCCACATTCCCCTATTGCTACAACTTTCCCTTTATTGTTTTCAGCAAGCTTTAACAACTCCATTAAGTAAAGATCAGGGTTATTCTTTTCAAATTCATCACATCTTGTAGGATGGCATCCAACTGTATTGGAAAACATATCATTTGTTTGTGCCATGCAGTGCATCTTTGCTGTCTTGTAGATTTCTACCTGTAATCATCAACTTTCTAACACCAGCTTGGACAGCTCTCTCTGTTACATCCTATAAATCATCTTGATGCTTTTGAATCCCTCTATAAATTCCTCTGGACATTGGCTCTGTCAAGTTGATGCCAATATCAGAAGAGCCAGGACAGGGTCTTTAAGCCCTGTATTTCCAGGCCAGTGCCAGGCCCACCACAGGCGATCAGTCACTGTGATATGAACGAACAAATGGAGTGGGCGGGTCCCTCGCAGACGTCAAACGCGAGGAATTTGAAGCGACTCATGACCGTGGCACTCGTTCCTCCCCGGCAGAAGCCCCTCCTTCTCCTTAATATCCTAATCTTTGCCAATCCTTTTTCTGGACATTTGTCCTCTACTCCATGAGGAGCGAATGAGAAAGAGAGCTAAACAAGTGGGTGGGGGTGTGTGGAAATTTGCAGTTTGGTGGGTGTAATATTTAGAGAGAAGTAAAGAGAATGACTTGGCTACAGCCATTGGGTATGAGAGCTGAAATAGGGAGAGGAGATCCCACAAAAAGTCCTCTGCCTTGTAAATTGAATCCTTTTCTTCATTATCAAAAATTATAAGGATTGGGTTGGATTTTCTTTTAACTATTAATAATTCTGTATCTTGGACTGTGTTACAATTCAAACTGGATGGCATGCATTCTTCCTTACATTTTGGTCATAGATAGACTGTGACCTAAAATGTCTTTTGATTTATAAACTAACTTTGGAGTGCTTATTGATTTAGGTCAGGGGTTCTTAGCCTTTTTTGTTTCACAGACCCTTTGCCAGTTAGGTGAAAACCACGGACCTCTTCTCAGAATGTAGCAGCAGATAGTTTTATGACACTCAGCTAGCATCGGGTCTAACAATTAACCGTAATTTTGAAGTACGTAGGGTCTAACAACTACCGTAATTTTGAAGTATGTATGAATGTAAGCAATTTTTTGAGATATGCAACAACTGTGATGTGATATGAAATGAATACACTGTAATTTATTGCATACATTCGTAAGTGAAGGACATGCTAGAGTTCAGTTAGAGGTCAGAGAAAATAAAGATAATAAGTTGATTTTTTTTTTTTCAATTCAAGCTCACAAATGCCCTGAAATCTTTCCATGGACCCCTTGAGAGTCTGTGGACCACGGGCTAACAACCCCTGATTTAAGTTGCCATCCCTATAGTTTTCTGTATTTTCCATTTTAAAATCTGCAATTCTCCAAAACAACTCACCTAATTTCATTGCTAGACCTCTAAAATGTTTAGACTCAGTGTGAGAAATTCCAGAAACTACTTTAGAAAACATGATCACAGTATAAGGAAGGATAAATGAAGAAGGAACCTGAGTCAAGTAGCTGAAATGTGCTAATTGGAATGGGGTCAGAATATACACATTTTGACTTTCTAGTACAGAATGAAGAGGATCAAAATTACTGCTTTAGGCCTTGAGGGACAGGAGTAAAAATGTCCTTCAGGTCAGTTTTTCTTCTGAATAATTGGACTAATTGTTCAGCCAGGATTTGCTCTCAGAATGCAGGAGATAGTATAAACCCAGTGATGCCCTTTAAATTAATGATTTTTCACAGTAGATGAATATCTTGCTTCCCAGAACATTTTAAATGCTTCATTATTTAAAACATCGAATCTAATCAAGAAGATAAGAAATGAAATATGTATATTTCAATTTCCCTAATTGATAAAGACTTCCAAGTGAATATCAAAAAAAGTAGCCTCATCTATTATCAGGGAATTCATACAGATCTCACAGTCCTATTCAGACTGGCTTTATTTCAGGAAGTGCACTTTTAGGAAACTATCCAAAAATGTTATTTTAGTGCAAACAGTGAAAAATAATGAAAGTACTGAAAGAAGGATGAATTGTGATTGACAGAGGAGAAAACCTAATTACTTGGAAAGTGTGTTTTGAAGGACTAGAATCGAAAATAATGTATCAGTGACTGAAATGACGTTTTAGAGGCATGCTTTGCTGGAATATTTTACACTGGTTTTCAGTGATGTCAGGTCTTTGGCTTAGCAATTAAAAGCAACCACTTAGACAATATGATGAGCACATGTTACTACTGTCACTGTCTCTGCCTCTGACGCCCTTTATATGAAATGGAGCGCGTCATTAGTTACCATGTTCTTTTTCACATCCAGAAAACTCCTAGTTACCAATCCTCTGCCAATCGTCCTCCTTCCCGGTTCCTTTTCTTCCCAGATGAGAGCCAATAAAGGCCAGGGGTGTTCTCCAGCTGCCGGTGGCCTGCACAGCTGCTCTACCATGCCCCCTGCCCTCCTGCCTGTGCAGGGGTGGGCGGGCAATGCCCTCAAGACTGTCCTGGCTCTCTTCTGGGAGAGGCATTCTCTCCTGGTCTTCCCACTCTGGGTACCAGGAGAGTGACGGCATATATCAGCCTTCTCCAGTTCAGGTGGCTTAGGGTTATTTTTAACTGTTTTAAAGAAAAGAACAGTAATGTATGCACAGAGCAAACCACTAAACCGGTACACCAAGGGGTAAAATGAAAGGCTTCTGCACACTGCCCCTCACTCATTCCTAGATCTTCTCCCCTATAAAGACTGTCAAAAATTTTTGACTTTTTGTTATGTTATCTGCCCACCGTGCCAGCCCTCCCTGCCAAATGTTGGTATATATGTCAGCATATATATGGTGCACCTTGTTTATTTTCATGTATAGGTGTTAAGGATCTTTTCAAATCAGCACCTACTGATCTCATTCTTTTTAAAGGCCACACATATCCATTGGATGGATGTGTCATATTGATAGAAACGTCTCCTGTTGTTGGGCATTTTTGCTTAATTTGCTCTCAAATTCAGTCAGATAAACATTCAATACCAGAGCGGATGTGGCTCAAGCTGTTGAGCGCCTGCTTGCCAAGTGGGAAGTCCCAGGTTCAGTACCCTGTACCTCCTAAAAACAAAACAAAAGAACAAACAACAAGCAGACAAATGAAGAAAACAACTCAGGGATACCAATGTGACTCAGTGGCTTCCCACATACGAGGTCCTGGGTTCTATTCCCAGCCCTGGTACCACAAAAAATAAAATAAAAAGATCCAATACCAAGAAGAAGACATAACTGTTGAACATGCTGAACTGTCAAGAGATCATATAAACACATATTTTATATTATGATCTAAAATATATTTATGGATAGCTGCCAATATATTAAATGAATTCAATCAATTTCCTTGGTTTATATTACTATCTTATAAAAAAATAACCTGAAAATTTATATCCAGGTATAAGCACAGAGATTATTAAATTTTAATATATTGTTTTATACTTTTTTAAAACCTGTTTTCAGAAAATGATGGTCATCTGAATGGCTTGAAGACTAGGTTAGAAAATGCCAATATTAGAAATGGAGATCTCCTGAAAGCTTTGAATGACACTTTGGGAAAGTTATCAGCCATTCCAAATGGTAAGATTTTAAGACATTGCAATCTCTAACTTGAATCTCTGAAGAATGCTGTAACTTTTAGTATATTTTCCAACATTACACTTGTCCTGTTGGGAAATTAGGTGGTAATTTTTTCCTCCTGAATTCCTCCTTGTTCAAATGAGAAACAAATCAACTAAACCATATTTTACATTGTGATATCTCTTATCCTTTGTTACCTGACCTGGCATCCATAGGAATATGTTTCAAAAAGGAAGATAGACATATTTCCATTATATTGTTCTCTTCTGTTTCAGCCCAGGAATTCTTATATTAGGGCAAAGAATAAAACCACATGGGCACTATTCTCTAAGATGCTGATGTACTATCACAAAGTCCCACTTTATTACATTACCCATAATAATAGTGACAGCCAACGCCTTTTTGATGTATCTCTCTTGGCAAAGTTCAACTCCTTAGGTATTCTAACTTTCAAAAACTTTAATGGTTGAACCATGTATCTGTGATATTTTCACTGATCAGATTTTCTTGATGGTATTGTTTGATATTAGTTCCTTGAAGCACATATTCTTTTAGGGATACCATAGTTATATTTTTATTGGAATGATAGAATAATAACAAGAGTTACTATCATGTACTGAGTGGCTGCTTAATATGTTGATGTTCACTGTATTTATTCCTCCTCCTAATCCTGCTAAGTGGTTAGCATTATCATCCCAATTTTACAGATGAGAAACAGAGAATCGAAACTTGCTTTAGAACGTGAAGGACAGAAGTGAAAATGTTCTTCAAGTCAGTCTTTCTTCTGAATAATTGGCCTAATTGTTCAGCCAGTATTTATTCTCAGAATGCAGGAAATAGTATAAGTCCAATGATGCCCTGTAAATTAATAATACTCAAAGTCATTGTGAAAAGTGGCATATATGAGATTTGAATTCTGCAATTTGACTTGAGAATCTGTGTGGTCTTAGCCACTAAGTCACACACACTAGGAAGCAAGAGATGTTCCTTATTTGCACAGCTTTTGATCAAAGAGACAAATGCACACAACTCTTCAACACAGGAAATTCTAAGATCTAAATGGTTTTTACTTTTTTTAACATTAAAAAAACCCAAGTAATTCATTTTCATGTCATCTGTTCAATAATAAGAGAGGAAATACATAGAAAGTCTCCAGTGCTCTATTCACTGAAAACAAATATAAATACTCAAACATATGGTCTAACATACCCCCAAAAAGTTTATCTTAAAGTTGAAGTACATTCATTGTCTTTTCCTTTGGTAGTGCCAATGAAATTTTAAGCCTAGTTTTGATGATGCTGTATGGCTCATGTGGATAAATTTCTCTCTTTAATGTGCTCAGCAGCAAATCACAATATATGCTTATACAACGACCATTTAGAATAATCACATTGGTATATTAGGAGTCAGACAGATATTCATGGCAAAGGTCTCTGAGAAAATTTAATTTAGCTAAAAATTTACTTCATTGTCTTCAACTAAATAACACAATGTTCAGCCTTTTCTCTTTGTAAATGTGTGCCTGGGGTCAGCCAGCCCCAGCCTGGCTTTGACAAGCCCGGATTAAGCCAGACTCTTTGTTTGGGTTCTCATACCCTCTTCTGCTGACAGACACAGCCGCTAAACTGCAGGCCGTTAAGGACAAAGCAAGACAAGCCAACGACACAGCAAAAGATGTGCTGGCACAAATTAAAGACCTCCACCAGAACCTCGATGGCCTGAAGAAAAATTACCGTCAACTAGCAGACAGCGTCGCCAGAACAAATGCTGTGGTGAAAGATCCCTCCAGGAACAGTAAGATCTCTTTCACTCTGATTATGTCATTTATTTCATCACTCTATAAAAGTGTCCTAAACCCATAAACATGAGGGCTGGAAAAGACTTTGCAGTGGTGCAGTGTGCCCTCCTCACTATTAGACCCGGCTCGAAAATCGAGTGTCCTGAAGCTCCAGAGCGAGAAGCCAAGGCTCCCAGCTCAGCACTGGTGCTTGCATTCACCTAAATTTTGTCTGCCTGAGAGGAAATTAAGGATTCTCAAGGCCTGCATTGTATTTAGGAAAGGGATGCCAAACACGTTTTAATTCTTCAGTATAATTGAATATACTGATAGACTTTGGGAAATTGCATCCCCAGAGTTAGTGACGTTTCACAGAACAGAGATTAAGGAGCTCGCTCGTTAGCAGGCCTGTTAGAACAGGGTATTGAAATGGTACCAACCTGAAATGCATGAAAACTTGAACTCTTGATATTTATTATTTAGATTCCTATTACTTAACATTTCTAGGGGAAAAATAAAGCATTTATTTACTTTATAAATAAGAATATTTCTCCAATTATTTAAATGTTGCATCAATTTATACTGACTTAATAATGATTTATTGAAAATAAGTTTGGGCGAAATGTGGGAGAACTTAATAAAATGATCATTCAAATTATTAGTTAAGTGTAGTCAGTGACCATTAGGATTTTTAATGTATTTTTTCTCTTCTATTCAATGATAAAACACTATGTTGGTATATGAGTTAACAATGGAGGTGTCTGTTTTTCACACTTTCCCCACCTGTGGGACTAGACCTTTTCATATATCAATATGTTCTTGAGTATGAGACTATTTTGGAGTGCAAAAGAAAAATGTCACTACTGTTGGCATTATAAGCTGTCTAATTCAGATGCAGTCTAAGGGGGAGTGGAGCCTGATTTCAGTACCCTAGACTCAAGATAAATGCTAAGGAGGTTCTGAAACAATAAATACTATTAGCTGAGTCCTTGATGAGCGAGGAGAAGGGACGTGCAGACACAGGGTACATGCACTTCAGAGCTACTTGCCATTTCTTCAAGGGCCTAGAAGGAGTGGCACAATTTTATTTTTCTTGTGTAAGCCCAGATATACCTTCCCTGTTTCTTGTCTGAATAACTGATTCTGATGCCTGCCAAATCACAATATTTCCCCTCAAAATGAATGAAAATAAGTTTTAAAGTAAATACCACTGTCCGTTTTACTTATTTTATAATATAAGATGTCATTTCATTCAATTTCAGGTTGATTCTCAATTAATATTGGTCTTTTCATAACATTTATCTCTAACTTTTTTTTATCCTATCCTCTATCACAAGAAATACTTAATTATCTGTAAATATTAATTAAACTAGGTCTGTTTTCTTTCTTAGAGCATTACAATAAAGCTTCTTTTAATATGAACAGTAGCTTTTAATATGCCATATTTCTGTGCATTTTTATTTGATAACATTTCTTTGTCTTCAATTCGGGTGGGTACGTAATTAGTACCTGTTGTGGGAAATATCATTTTTTTGATAGTCACTAGTTTATATTATCTATGAAAAGTATCTCTTTATAAGTTTTCTAATTTCTTTTTGTTTTACTTACATATGAAATTACCTGCAGAAATCAGTAAGTATATGTTTATTTTTGTACTTTTTAGTAACTTTTATGTTTGATTGCCTATTACAAAAGCTTCATCTGTGCATGTGCATGTTATCGTATTTTGATATTGCTTTAAACATTGTATAGCTATTCTTTCCAATGTCACATGCATATATATGCATTATCTATATAATGCATTTATATATATAAAGAAGGTAGAATATGGATGTATTTGATTAAAAATATTTTCAATTTTGTCATGAAAATTAGTGAAACATCAGTATGATTCCACATAAAAGTGGAAAATTGAATTCCTCCATAGGTTGAACTAAATTGTTATGCTTCTGATAATACAAATTCAGCCATTAGAATTCAAATTACTTCTTTGCAGTAGGATTAAAAAAAGATTGGGTCTGTTTTATTGTTGTGTCGTCATCCCCCTCCCCCAGTTCACTTTTTGCCCCATCCTTATAAGTAATTAGACTCAACTTCTAGAGAATTATATTTGGATAAACACCTAATAAACTCAGATCTTAACAAATGTGCAACCAATGAGATATAAAATATTCTTTCTTAAACATCTTTCATAGTTTAAATTGAAAGTCAAAAATAAAATAGAAAAATAGCTAAAAATTTATAATAATGAAATCCATCATATTACAACCTGAAGAATAGGGCTAAATCTATCCTCAGAGGAAAATGAGAGCAATTACCTTACTAAACAAGCATTGAAATAAACAATTTAGGCAATCAAATCAAGAAGTTAGAAAAAATAAAATTATCTTAAAGAAAGAAGATGAAAGAAAACATTAATGAATTAGAAGCCACAAAACAATATACTTCATGATAAAAACAGGAGGTGAATCTTTGTAACTACAAAAATAATAAAAACAATAAATAATAATTAATAAAAATAAAAATAATAAACCCATCAGCAGGATTTATTAATTTCCTTAGTTAAGAAAAATAAAGCACAAATAAACAAAGCTCAGAAGGTGATATAACTAGGTAAAGGTGGAAATTTAACACACTATATGAGACTACTTGGAAAAACTATGCTAATAAATTTTAAATCTGAAAATATGTGGATAATTTTTAATAAAAATAATAAATTATCAAAACTGATTTCCAGAAGTGACTAAAAAAATCTATGCAGTCAAATAATTATGGAAGAGAGTGAGAAAATTTTCAAAAAGCTACTCTATAAGAAAGCATCAGGCAACATCACAGATGATTTGTTTCAACCCTTCAAGAAGATAATTTCATGACTTAAACTGTTCCAGAAGATAGAGAAAGAAAAAAAACAAATGACAGTTCTATTTTCCCTTTTTCTTCTTCTTTTTATTTATTCTTTTTTGTTGTTTTGTTGTACAGTTCTATTTTGAAGTATTTGAAAACAAAGTTTTTGAGCACTTTAGATGAAATCTAAACCTAGAATAATTTGCAGAGTATGAGAGTAATATAAGAGAATATTAAAAAGGGAAAAAATGGACAAATGTTTATTAAAAGTATGCGAAACATGGGAAGCGGCTGTGGCTCAATCAGTAGGGCTCCCGTTTACCATATGGGAGGCCCCGGGTTCGGTTCCCTGGGCCTCCTGGTGAAGGCAAGCCTGCCCGCACGGCGTGGTTAGCTGACCCAGAGAGCACAAGCAGCAAGGGGGGGATAAATGAATAAATAAATAAAAAAAAAATCTAAAAAAATAAAAAAAATAAAAAAAAAAAGTATGCGAAACAAAGTGATAATTGTGTTTGTGTTGAATATCTATACAGTTTTTTAAGAAGAGCTCTGACTCTGATATTCTGCGTTTCAGGAGGAAAGTGCATACTCAGTTCTTGACACAGCACCTCTATTAATTCCAGAGTTGATAATAGACCTATCATGAGTTCAAAATATTTACTTCAAAAACTCGTTTAAAAATAATAATATGCTCCCTTTTGGGCACATTTGACTCATTCCTGAGGATTGGTTATCGGCAGTTCGGTGTCAGCCAAAGAGCAAGTCATTCATAAGTCTCGCAGGGCATGTAGCCTTGGACCTTAAATGAAAAAGTGACAACTTTTTCATAGGGTCATAATGACAGGAGGCAGAATTCATGTTCTATCAGAAAATAGATGACATAGTTTGGATAAGACTGCCAGCATCCTAGAGGTAAAATAATTGGTTTTCCATGTGTCATGTGCCCCCCAATGAAAAGTGGGTTTTGAAAGTCTACGGATCAGTGATAACGAAGTATTTTAGGGATGTACCTTTTGAACTAGCCAATATTTAACTTTTTTTTTTAACCTCCAAAAACAGCATTTTCATATGGTTCCACCTACTACTTAGAAAGGGATGGTAAACTATCCTTCCAAATGAAATTGAGCTGCAGCAGGGAAGATTTAAAGAATGGCACAGACCTTCAGTCTAAGAGATGCTCAGCATTGAAATACTTTCCAAAAGACATTGTGATAGCTCCTTTCTTTAGGAGGTACAAAGACAATGAGAGGAAGGAAGGAAACCAATTTTGTGTGAGACCCTTGTTTTAAATATAGTTAGAGCTTGGACAGAGTAGGTGACACTTTAAAGATACTTCCAATTCCTTAATTCCATGACTGAAGTTCTATTCCAAAGTTCAGCTTTTTGGCTGAAGCTAGAAATTAAGCATTGAATTAAGTTCATCATATTCTCTACCTTCAATGCTAATTTTTCACCTTAACCACAAAGCCAGTCTTGGCCCTTTTTCTCTAACATCTCTTCCTCTGGCCTGCTTGAGTCAAAACTAAACTATTGTCATTTGCTAGTATAGACCCTACTTTTGCTTCAGCAGTCATAGCCTTGCTCTGTCATGTAGATAAGGTGAAATTGCTGCAGTTGTTTTAGGAAAGCATACTGCTACTCTCCTTTCTCCTCTGTGTGCCTGTTCCTTTTGTTCTGTGCAGTTGCAGATGCAGATACCACTGTGAAAAATCTAGAACAAGAAGCCGATCGCCTGATGGATAAACTCAGACCCATCAGGGAACTTGAGGATAACCTGAAGAAAAACATCTCTGAGATAAAAGAACTGATAAACCAGGCCCGGAAACAAGCCAATTCTGTAAGCGCTTTTTATCTTCAGTATTAGTTACTAACGCAGTTGTTATTAGTCCCAATAGGAAGGACTTCCCCGCAGTGTTCCCTGTTGAATGATCCCTGGCTCTTTTCTTGAAAGAAAAACTTGAAATAATTTTGGACATGAGGGGAAGTTAGGTGTTTTGTTTTGTTTTATTTTCAGAAATTTCAATAGACATTTCATAGGAAAAAATAATCATCACTTATTGTTTTAGAAATGGAAATTCTTATAATTTTTTGTTTTAAATACAGTAATACAAAACAGCAAAAATTTTAAAAACGTAACTATTATATACTAAAAAGGCCCAGATAAGAGTCCTTTTCTCTTGATGGAAACAAATACGATCAACAAGTAGATTTTAGGAAAGCGGATGTGACTCAATCAATAGGGCTCCCGTTTACCATATGGAAGGCCCCGGGTTCGATTCCTGGGGCCTCCTGGTGAAGGCAAGCCAGCCCACGCAGTGCGGTGAGGTGACGCAGCAAGACGACTCAACAAAGGGAGACAAGCAGACACAGAAAAATGCACAGCAAATGGACACAGCAAGCACAAGCAGCAAGGGAGGGGATAAATAAATAAATAAAACCTTAAAAAAATAAAATAAAATAAAAAAAACCCAAGTAGATTTTAATATGGAATGAGGGGATGAATGAAAACGATAATATGGAATAATAGCAAAGAGGAATCATTGATTTATATATATATATATAGTACACACACACACACACACAATATATATAAATTCTTTTGTCTGAGTATAAGCAACAACTAAAAGTTTTGTGGTTATGAATAATTAATATAATTTTTATTGTAGAGTAAGTACAGGGAATACCTCATTAGTCTCAAAATTTTGCTCCATATTAATCCAGTTAGAAAACTATTAGGATAAAAGTAGAAATTTCTAGATGAATCAGGACAGAGGTCCTACGTGCCAATGTGAAATTTTATCTCACCAAGTAAAGTCATCCCATGATGACTTCAGAAATAGAAATAAATAATAACACCAGTTTGGTACTATCATATACTGAAAGTCTGTATCCTACTTTAATTAAACCTTTCATGCTGTCAGATTTAAACCCAAACCTTTTGGAAACCTAAGAGTCCCAACTCAGAAATTCCATTAGTCTAACCACCTCAAGGCTCAGATATCCAGAAATGCCTATTTTTTTTAATCGATCAATTTATATGTTTTAATTTTGGCCCAGAATGTGATGCCCAAATGGCATTGTATCCTTTTCTGTTCTTATACATATCTAATACTCTAAAGGAGGCCAAGGCATTAAGTTCAAGGTGAATCTTGAAAAAGAAGTCAGGACTGACTGAAGAAATACTTAGAAAATGACAAAATGTTAGTGACTCTGATGTTACAGGAGATCAGAGTAAAAGAGCAGCAATAGGGTCTGAGAAGACAAACATTGTGGGACAATATGACACCCAGTATGATGGCAGGTGATCTTTATCTGTATGAGACAGAAGGTAAAAAGAAACCAGATGATTCTGCAAGCTTTAGGGTTTTAGTTAAGATTGAGCCAATGCAGAAAAAATCATCCCCTACATTCAACACTACTTGGCATGAGGCACGTCAAGATGACTGAGGCAGCCCTTCCACTCACGAAGAAGCAAGGCATGTACATAAATAATTCTTAGATAATGCAGAGCATTGTGCTACATTAGATGAGCAATCAAAGGTTCTATAGAACTTGAGAAAGGAAAGCTCGCCTCTGATAGGGGCCAGATTTCTTGAAGGGAAAGATTTGAGCCTGACCTTGAAGTGGGATAGCAATGGAAATGGGAGGGGAGGTGGACAAAGGAGATCATTCTGAGAAGAGGGAAAGGCTTGTGCCAAGGCAGCAGGAGCCGATGAAGTTTCTGGGTCCGTTCATGAAAGAGCAGCCCGTTTGCCAAGAGTAATTGGTAAAACGAACCTTAAACTGAAAAGGTTAGTGGGGTCGGGTCTTGTCAGGTCATGAAAGGCAGTTTCATTTAGCAGCAATTGTACCTGGGATAAACCTCATTCAGGAGCATAGGCTTAAAACTTTTAAGCGTGAAAGGTATTATATTCAGAGCTGTGCTCTTTGAATGCAAATCTGGAAGTGGTTTGTAGGACTGATGAGAAAAACTGGAAAGAAGGAAGCAAATTTAATAAGAGTCCTAACTATAGCTGTGGCAGTGGCAAGAGAAAGGAGGAGAATCATATATCACTCCTATATTTTGCAATGTTAATGTTGAAAAAGCAATAATAGTAAATATTCTTTTGTGAATAACACATTTAGCTACATTATCTGGCTTAGTCATCATCAAATGGGGAAATCTGGACATTTTTCTTATTTCTTCATTATTAAGAATTCTAAAAATATGCCCATGTAGTCATCAATTTTGAGTGCCTCCCTCCCCCCAAAATGATAAAATTCTGACTTGTAAGTATAGACAACTGTCCTAAATGCAAAGTGAAAGAAAGGTACAAAAACCATGCTAGAAATAAACCATTATCCAGCCTATCAAGGAAATTTTCCTTCACTTTTGGAAATGAAAGTTAGAAAAATATACCTTATCTTTTACAAGAAAGCAGAAATATGCAAGCAGCCAAATTTATTTCAAATCAGTTTTGTACTAACCAAAGATTACATCTGCCTGTTTTATAAATGGAGATTATAACTTGGCACGAATGTCTACCTGTAGCCTTAACACATACTGGATATGACCAAGAAATTGATGACATTCATTTCAAAGTGGCTTTCTTTTGGTTTGTTAACTCTGTTATTGAGTGGTTAATAATCTTTTAAAATGAATGACCTAGTTACTAGATGGCAAATGCAGTGGAAATACAATAGACATAATAATGGCATACTCAATAATGTTTAATTGAGTTCATGATGATTAACTGGTAAATAATGTTATATGAGAAATGCCTTAGGGATGTCTAATGCTTAGTGATTTTTGTTTAGAAGTCTTACTCAGGATTCACATTAGAAATAACCATAATTGATAGAAGCACAGGTTTTAAGGTGATGTTTATGTTTCAGAAATTTTTCCCTTCTTACAAAATTGGATAAATTCCAAAGATCTCTTCTTGAGACGTTTATGCGTACTGTACTGTGATTTACCTGTTTTAAGTTGGTTAAGACAAACATCTGTAATTGAAAATCAAAACACAAAATGTTTAAAAGGAGAAGTTAGTCGCTATGGACTTGTTGCCAATGGTTTGGTCTGTCTGAGTTTTTCAGGTACCGAGAATATATTCAAAACTATAAATCAGAAAACAAAAACTCCGGAGGATTTTCTATAGGAGTAAAAGCTGAGCAGTAGATTACAAGAGTAGTTGCTGGTGTATTGGGTTTAACAACGTGATTTTGTTCAGAGAGCCATATTTTTTAGTTATGTAAATTAGGCTATAGAGTAGAGTAATTGTAACTCCTAGTGATGTTAGATACCCTTTGTTTAAAATAGCTACTCACTGAGGCTTTCAATTCTGAGATGAAATTTCATCGGTTCCGTGAGGTTTTAGTACTGCTGCCCTGTCTTCTACGCTTTGGCACTGCCTAATACACCGGGCATGTGCTGCCCTATCATTTCTAACAGGTTTAATTTATCCATCTGAACCTCACCCTGTGAGCCAGTGCTCACGCGTCCCACCCGTTGTCAGTAATTTCTGCTCTAAGCAGTAACAGAAGAGAATTTTTTAATCGTTGTTCTTTAAACAAAAGTGGCTAATTTGTGATTAAACATAGCCAAGCCTATGAAACATTTACAAAGTAAAGATAAAACAGAGTGCACACATGGTTACTTTTCGGCTAATCCAGCCCCACTAGGAAATTGTAAGGATAGACTGCCAGGAATAGCCCAGTCTGTTACTCAGTCCCACCCATAAATTCTAAACCTTGTGATTTTTTTATTCTCTGACCCTTCTGCCAAAGTCAATGATGTTTAGGCCTGCCTCCAGGGTTAAATTTAGCCCAAGTCAAGGTCTTCTCAGGTGGCGCTTTAGTTTCACTTGTTAAAATTCCTAAAATCTCACTACCTCCTACCCGCCTCCCTGAACATTAAAGAAATCTTCTGAGCACTGCGGTTCTCCTACCTTCCCTCTCTTAAGCTTTCTCCTGCTTTGCTTTCCTCTTGCCCTCTCTAAGCCCACAGATACTCTCTTTGTACAGCAGCCACTCTCGTGTGAACCCTCTGCTGATCCCCGTCACAGAGCTGCTAAATATTATTATCATCCAGAGTAAAAATTGCATATTTCCTTGCGCACAATTTGTCTGCAATTCATTTTGATTCGCCTACTCTCAGCACTGTATGTAAATGGGAGATTTTTATTTTCCCTCAGGGAAGTTCCATCATTTGTGGAGCAAAGAACTAACATTCTGACTGAAACCCAGACCACCACAAAGACCATCACCCCAGGGCGCAGAGCAAACCTGCTGGGAACTCGAGGTGGCCCCCAGTACTGGGCCCTTATTTGGCAGGCTGAGCCCCACCCAAATGAGGAGGCAAGGGCAGGGGTCGCCACCTAAGTAAAAGGCTTCTCAGGAGCTTCCAACCCCAGGCCACCATACACAACCTGAGCCCGTTTCTTTCCCACGCATGGTTTCCTCCGCTTGGAGATACCATTTGCTTAGCAGATCAGGTGAGGCAAAAATGATAGGCAAATGCATGGTTTATGCAGGTTCGGAGGAGATGCAATAGATCTGACACAGCCGCAGACATTCTCAAATATATAGGTCTGTCAAAACCAAACACTCCTCCTTAGCTTTCTCTTCTGAATCCAACCAGTTTTCCCTCAGCATGCCGTCTTGGCAAGCAATCACGGCGTTATCTCCTTGTGTCACCTTGACACGGAGACTGGCTTTGTGTCCTAAACTATCCTGTTTGGCGTCTGCAGAGCCCTTTCTGTGGACGTTAACAAAAATGCTAGTTGTCGTTCTTCCAGGTGTGCAAACATGTGAGAAGCACAAAGTGCTGGAAGAAATATGAAAATGGAAATTCACCATTAGTGGGGGGCAAGAGGCTCCCTGAGGTTTTATATCCTTTTCTCTCTGCCGCCTCCTTGGAGGACTATAGCTGAGCAAAATAATACTCTGAGTATTATTTCTTTTGGAGTCCACTGAGTACATTGTTGTCCCTAAAAGTGCACCTTTGTGATGTTGCACCTCACCTAAAGGAAGTTACCTCAAATAATCAAGGAGTGTTACTTGTTATTGAAAGAGGGCTCTCTAAATGTAAGTAAAACCTGACATGAATAGCATTGGTTCTATTCACATAGGGATTTCTTTCTTAGCAATTTATAGTAATTTTTAAAGTACTAGTCCAAAGAAACAGGAGCTTTTAAATAAGTTAGTAGTGATAGCCACTGGAAATTCTGTCCATCTCATTTCTTGACAACTTAATAAAAAGGCATAATTTATTCTGAAATGCATGTTCTGAGTGGAATGATTAATATTGTTCTGATCATTAGAACATGTAGAACAAAATCTATTCGACCTCTTTCAACTGTAAGAAGATGGAGATAGGTAATTTTCCTCTTGAAACCTAAAAGGAAAATGTTTTCCTACTGTGTTATACCAAAAATCGCAGAAATCTGACTCTTTTAAAATTTCATTAAGCAATTTTAATGAAGACCATTACCATCAGCTTCATGTAAAATCGCCCTTTGAAAATGTTTCTTCTATGTTACCATTTTTGTAAACGAGAAAGTATGAAGGAAAGAAAATGTTAGTTGCACACTTCAAAATAGTGTAGCGTGCTAACTAGACATGGAACTGCGAGCAGCTCGTTGTCAGAATGCTAGTGGAAAACTGCACTTCTGTGCCTTTGTTAATAAGTATAACGAATGATACTATTTGATGACAGAAAAATAACTTCAAAGAAGAAATGATGACAGCTTTGTGGTTGCTTGGAAGCTATTTCAAGCCTTGTGAGAGATTTAGTCTTGGTCCTTTGTACCTTGTTTTTCCTGAAGATCAAAGTCTCTGTGTCTTCGGGAGGTGACTGCATTCGAACATACAAGCCAGAAATCAAGAAGGGAAGCTACAATAGTATCACTGTCAACGTAAAGACGGGTGTTGCTGACAACCTCCTTTTTTATCTTGGAAGTGCCAAATTTGTAAGTCTAATATTCAGCTTTACTTTTGCCTACTGTGTATGTGTATAGTCAGAGGTTAGTCCTGGTAGTGGGGGAAAATGTGTTGTATCCAATAACATGGCCCCAGGTTTACAGACTTTAAGCCTATTTGCTTTTATCTGTGAGTTGGTTTTTTTCATCAGTGTTGGTTTTTTAAATTGTTTTTTTACCGATACAGCTATTTAAGAAAGTACCTTTACAATGAACTTCCATGTTAATGAATAATAATGGCAAATTGTGTACTAATTTCTTACCAATGAAAATTCTGATTCAGGTTGAATTTATGACTCAAACTGAAATAAGGGGAGTTGTAGCTACCAAAGCCCACTCAAAAAGTTCCCATTCCTTCCATTTGAACTCTTCGACTTTACATGTGTGGGGCTCTCCCAAAATGAAGACAAGCTTTCAACAGGCTAGTAATGGCATAAGTCAGTACTTGCCATTCAAGTGAGGCATTCTAGGTCACCTTGGGTAAAAAGCATCACTCTACCCTCAAAAACATCAGTGTCCTCAGTGAAAACAACAATGAATTCTGAAGCCAATATTTGTTTTTATTTCTACCACAAGTATCAGCGTGAGAAAAGGCTTAGTTTCAAAATTAGACCTAATAAGAATTGGTAAAATTAACACATATGTCTCTGTGCTGTGGGCATATATTTTGCCTAAAGACACAATAGTAAAGTATAATTTTAATCATACATAATAATAGAGCGCATCACTTGGGAAGTTTTAAGGTGAAGTTTCCAATTACTACATATCTGTAAATCGTAGAAATCAAAAAGACTCTCCACGGGCCTCCTCTTCCTGGGCGCTGTATATCTGCTATCTGTTGCTTTTCTTTCTCTACACCAGATTGACTTTCTGGCTATCGAAATGCGTAAAGGCAAGGTCAGCTTCCTCTGGGATGTTGGATCTGGAGTTGGTCGTGTAGAGTATCCGGATTTGACTATTGATGACTCGTATTGGTACCGTATTGAAGCATCAAGGTAATGAGCCCAATAAAGATGAAAATAATTGAAATTGAAAGATTGTGAAGCAGTTTCTCAGGTTATAAGAAAATCTTTATTTCCAGTTCATGGAGTTAGCTGTGATTGTATGTAAGCAAAGTGTAAGGATTTGATATATCATCCATCCATGTACAAATGTGTGGGATAAATGGTTATATTTGGAGTGTCTGTTAGGAACTGAAAGAACTTGAAGGTATTGACCAGAGTGACAAGTCTATTTCTGACCCTTTCATCTGGTGTCCTGTAGGAATTGGGGGCCTTAAACTGTTTTCAGGTATCCTGCCTCACCTGAAAAAGAAGTCTCTGACATTAGCCTGTATTCCACACAAGCCAGAGATAAGAGCGGCTATCGCTGCTTGTCTTTGCTGTGTGAAGTTTCCTCTTCCTGTCTACGCAGCAACCTTTGCCTACAGGCACATGTAATATCAAAACGCCACGGGGAAGTACAGTATGGCAGGTCCACACTGTTTAAAATGGGAAGTAAGAGGGAATTGCTTCAGTAATTCTATCTTTGAAGCTTTAATTCAGTTATCAGCTTCTTGCAGCATATAGACTACTGGCCGAACCCATTCAGGTCCTCAATACTTCTCCCTTATTTTCTCTTCTCTTCTTCGTTCTCAGTTCCCTACTAAGCCCAAAACAGCTAAAAGTTGAGAGATATGGTTAAGGGCCCCAGACAGGGAGGGCACTGGTCAGAGATGGGGAAAGGAAACTTGAAGAACTGATCATTGTTGAGTCTAGGTGATGGATACAAAGAGTTTTGGTCTACTTTGGAATATGCTTAAATTTTTCCATAATAAAAGATTTATTTTTAAAAAGTTGATGAGAAGCAATATTTCCAGTTCCTTTTTTAATCTTCAGTAAAAGTGTGTGTGGAGGTTGCAGTGTTTGCAGGTATAGCGGTGTTGGGGAGATTCAGTACTTTACTAATTTTCAGGACATTTACACCCAACAAAATGCAGTTCTAACAGAAGAGAAACATTCCGTTAAAAAAGGTGTACCTTAATTGAATGAGTTTATTCTATTGTTTCCATGTGTTTCACTTAGTACTGTAACCTCCAAGAAAAAAATAATGATAAAAATAAGGCGGGCAGAAGAGAATTATAACACTGAAGTTTTGTTATGACCACTTGCCTAAAATGAAGGACCAGATTTCCATCTTTAGCAATCCATGGGATTCAATCAATGAAAAAAGAAAATGAAATAAAATGATAATGGCTTTCAAAGGTCTATTAATTGAATTTAAAAGTAGAGTTCTTCTATACAATTTGTATGCACAACTGAAGATTAGATTTTACACTATATACATTAAGATGATTGCCAAACAATAAAATACATACAATTCCAGGAAGACTGCTTCAGCACATTTGAATCCAAGATACAATAAGGGATTTTGGGAAAAATTATAGAGCTTATAATGCAGAAGGGTGCCTCATTCAGGGTTCACTTACTGAATGAAGTCAAACAAAATGCTAAATGAAATAATTTAACTTGTAAAATTATTATGTAAAGCAATAGGAAAAAAAGTCTTTCCACTTAACCACTAGCAATTCCATCAGTGAGTTGCTTCTCTTGTCATTTCAATGGACACCAGCAAGACCAGGGTGTGTTGCTCTCTGGTCCTGGTTGAGTCTGACTGTAAACATCTAGAAATGATCAGAAACTGGGTTTTGATTTAGATTTGATAAATATGGAATGTTGAAGCAAAATACCCAGTCATCTCTCAAATATTCCAAAAAGAGGCCCTTCATTTTATACCTTTTGAATCTGAAGTTATCAGAAATATGATACATGATCCCTTTTCTGTATTTTCTTTCCCTTCACCTGATCCTGGAAGAACTGGGAGAAATGGAACTATTTCTGTAAGAGCCCTGGATGGACCAAAAGCCAGCATTGTGCCCAGTACATATAATTCAGTCTCTCCTCCAGGATATACTATTCTAGATGTAGATGCAAACGCCATGCTGTTTGTTGGTGGCTTGACTGGGAAATTAAAGGTAAGGTAGTCTTCCCCATCCTGTTTATTTCATCTTTATAGAGAGACAACTCTTGACATTTATTACTTTCAGAAAAGACATGATAAACCTCTCCAAAGACCTGACCACTTTTTACTTAACTTGTGTTTATTAAAACAAATTTATTATAGAAAATTTATAATTTTCTTTCTTAAATGTTCAATCCCGAAATACAGTCATTTTAAGCCTGTGTGTTAAATGGATGTTTTGCCCTCTTCTGTGACATCAGCTTTTCATACTCTCATTTTAGTTGCCTCCATAGCAAAGTATTTTTTAAGTATACCTCATTTTATGAATCAATTTATGATTTATAGATATGAAGTGCTATAAAGCTTAAACTCACATCTAATTAAAAGATTTATGAATACCTTGGGAAATATCACAGGAGCCATAAGCTTTCAGATCATGATCTGGTTTAAAAGTTTTTAAGTTGCTCATCTCTTCATTCTTAGAGGGTAATGCACTTAATATTCATAATTGCTTCATGGCAGGTCCTTGTGCATTTCAAATTGCAAAGTGCCTGCATTTTACAGAGCTCATGTTGATTAAATGGAATTATGTGTTGGAAAACGACCTGTGGGTGAGATGAAAGAGCACAACCATATATAATGGATAATCCTGGGCTTGTCAGAATCATCCTGGGATGAGATTAGTCAGAAAATGTGAAAAACCAAGGTGACCCTAAATTTATGAGAACTCAACCTTTACATAGAGTGAGGTGGTTTTATTTGCCTTGTGTACGAGATGTGACTCTAAAGTATTGGAACTGATTCCACATCTACACACTAAAATCATCCTCATTTCTTCGAGCTGCATATAAATATATATGGTACATAGTAGTATGTCATCATATCTCCAACTTTCTGTCCTCCCCAGAAAGATAAATATAGAGGTAGCACATTATAGTACCAGAGCCTTGAATCTTTTTTTTTTTTTCCTAAAGATTTATTTATTTACTTTATCCATTTTAAACCTCCCCCCCTTCCCCCTTTGCTGTTTTGTGTCCATTTACTGGGCAATTCTCTGTATCTGTTTCCTGCCATCTCTTCTCATCCAGTCTTCACCAGGATTCGATCCTGGAGACCTCCGATGTAGGAGAGAGGTGTTCTGCCACCTGCTCCACCTTAGTTCCTGGCTTTTGGAGCATCTCGTCTTGTCTCTCCCCTGCGTCTCTCTACTGTTACGTCATCATCTTGCTGCATGGCTCCCGGGGCCTGGCAGCTTACCTGCACAAAGAGCCTGGCTGCCCATGCGCCTTCTATATATATATTTTTTTATTTTACCGGGAAGTCCCGGGGATCGAACCCAGGTCCCTCCATATGGCAGACGGACGCCCAACCATTTGAGCCACATCCGCCCCCCAGAGCCTTGAATCTTGAAATCAAATCTGCTTTGGATCCCCTGCTTTACCATTTATTAAAATATGAACACAAGCAAGTCAATAGCCTCTTGGATTTCAGTTTCCTCAACTAGAAAAGGAAGATAAAAATATCTATTTTGGGGGAGCAGATGTAGATCAGTGATTGAGCACCTGCTTCCCACGAACGAGGTCCTGGCTTCAATCCCCTGTACCTCCTTTAAAAATCTACCTTGCTTTCCTTTATAAGATACAGTAATAAACTTTTATGACATTTATAGAATCCTTACTACAGGCCAAGTGTAAACAAGTTTACATGAATAAACTTATTTAATTCTCACAACAACCCAAAAAGGTAGATAATATACCCCCACATTTTATATATAAGATTTTATATATAAGGAAACCGAGGCAAAGAGAAGTTAAGTGACTTGATCAAGGTCACACAACTAGTGAGTACAGAGTTAGGATTTGATCATAGCTAAATTGGAACGAGTCTCTACTCTTAAACACCGTGTTTCATTGCCCCAATGGATAGTGAGATTATATGTTTTAAATATTTCAAAAATGCCTAAGATATGGTAGTCACACCTTAAATTACAAGAATTGTTATTATTCAGTACATAGAAATATTAAGTGACCAAGGAGCCTGAGGTGTACAACCTACTCTCAAATGTTTAGAAAATAGATTAGATAGATAGATAGATAGATAGATAGATAGATAGATAGATAGATAG